>JADNRY010000047.1:0-318843 GCA_015501585.1 Rhodocollybia butyracea | reverse complement strand
ATATATCAGAGGTAAAATATGATTTTGTGAGGATTAACATAGTTTTAGAGTGTTTTGATCAGAGCAAGGTTTCTCCAATTACTCCACAATTCTCCGGGGTCAGGAGTACCTTTGCGCTTCATGATCACTCGCCACCCGGTTTCCCTTGGGTGAGTTTCATTCTATTCCTCGGATAGTTCTGTCCATCCTGAGTGTGATCAACATTCTCTCGAGAAGACCTGTTATCTAGCTTTCCAACGACACCACTTATGATAGTCTTGAGCAACTGCGCTGAGTATGTACAAGTGATTCCCGATAGTCGGCTTTAACGGATAAGACCTTCCGTGTATGATTTCTAAGATCAAATGTTTCGATTTGCCAAGGCTATCCCGGCGCGTAGCTTTCCGTAGGACTGCTAAGCATGTTTCTACCGTCCTCACGGTTGCGACCGGTGCCGCGAATAGATCTTTACGGTTTCCTCGGGATTGTTCTGGTCCATTGCTACGGACTGTAAAGTCCACATCTTAACATAGCTTGTTGGGGGTCTTAGTGCGAGGGATGCCTTCCCTCATAATTCCTTCCCTCGAGTAACGCGTTGGCTTAGTACTTATCCCACTTCGAGATGTCCTGTAGTTTAGAGAGTTTACACTCTTGGGTATAACTAGATTGACGATCTAGCGTTACATCTCCGGGCAGCCCAGGTATCCTCGCTAGCTTGGCTCTAGGCTACGCTTGTGGGCATACCTTCACGGCTCGCTGAGTATTATTGTTAAGTTCTTTGCCTCGGCAACAGCTATCATGCTCGGGCTCCGTATAACTCTCTTATTGCATTGTATAACATGTACAAAGTGTCAAAATGTACGGTTACACGCCTTAGGCCGATTTTAGGCCTAATATCGGGTCCATAGTAGGCATTCTTCAGCCATTTCATGGCCTTTGTTCAGTGTTTGTCCTTCTCATTAACAACTCTCTTCATTGAAATCCTCAGCCTTCCCGACTCAAGTATGGTCCATCTTTTAGCTTGCACACCAGGCTTTTATTTGTACTTCAGCCTGACTGAAGTAGACCATGAAACAGAATCTTTTCAAAACAATTACTTTCGGCCATGTCTTGAAAAAGGGTATTTCAGATTACCAAAGAAAGCAAATCTTTTGGTGATTGTGAATGATATACCTTCAGTCTGGCCAAATATGATGCCGAAATATCCTATTTCAGACGGTAACCGAAAACAATTATTTTATTCAAGTCTGGAAAGCTTCTGCTTCACTCTGGCAGCAAAAGATATTGTTTCCTTTTACCTTTCAAGTGATTCCTGAAAGGTTGTCTTTCCCAGCCGCGTACGCTGTTTTGTCAGGGGTAGTGACCGTCTTGGTTCAACATCATTTTCTTAGGCCATTGAGTTCAGTGTCATGGCAAAAATGCAGCGATAAGACAGCCGCCAAAGAGGCAGAAAAGAAGACTAAGTGACGACAGCTGGACAAAGGCTCAGAAATTGCAGTTGAACGATCTTTTGAATATTTAAACTGTTGCAGATAGATAAATGTGGTGCGCGAAAAATCTTGGTAGACTGGCCAAATCCTATCATCTTTGCATGGCCAAATTATGCTAGAGCCGACTGTCTTCAGTAAAGTTCGAGTTGAAGGTAAAAAATCAGGGTTGGCTAGAATTGCCATGCTCCATCTCAAGTTCTCCTTTACAGTTCTGTTTTTTCTTTCTTGTCTTTTACGAGGTCAGCACTGTTCCACCAATCACTGGGCCTAGAGCAAGGGTGGATAAGGCAGGCGCGAAGGACCATTTGTCTATAGGTACATTTATCACGGTTTGACCTCCAAGTGCTTGCTGACCATCTGAAACTCCCAGCTGTTACTCCTGAAGATGTAACTCCTCAAGGACACTTGAATATTGATGCTTGAATCACTCTCCCCATGAGGCTGAGACTGACCAGTCAGTTCTGCACCTCCTTTTCAGTTCTTCAGCCGATTTATTTTACCTCACTCTTTCGAGTTTTCAACCAACATTGCTTCAGCCGATTTATTTTTACCTCGCTCTTTCGAGTTCTTCAACCAACCTTGCTTCAGACCTTTTTTTCGGAAACTTGCACTCGAAAAGGTTGTCCTAAGGGATCCGTGCACAGCGACTTTTCTGCTACGTGAAAAAATTGCTCAAATAAACCTGCACCAGCAATTTTTTGACTTGAGTGGGAATGAACTCTCGCTTCAAAAATCACTTCAAAAATCTCCTTACATGCAGAGTTTCTGCTTTCAATAGTTCCATTGTTGCACACTAGTCAGATGGATTTCCAGGGCGTGCCCATATCGCTTCATCCATCTCTTCGCTGTCTTGAACCTATGAATCATATTTCAATGACAGTCCGCAGAGGTAAGGCGCACGTCCAAGGTGTGGTACTGCCCATGTCTTACGACTCCGAACCGAAACCCTGATTGCCTCGCAGTAAATCATGGGTGTTGAACGCACAGTGAGAGGAGTCTGGAACTGTAAGGTGTAAGCCCTGGCCCATCTACATAGACTCTAACGGTCGTGAAACTATTGGATGCCAAATTACCATCCAGAATAAAACAGCCCACTTTAGAGAGCAGCGGCGTGCTCTAACTAGAAGTACTCAGGTTGAGAGCCCTCCTTCATCGCCGTAGAAGAAGCCCTGCCCCACCCAATTCTAGTGAATTGTTGTTCCGACTCCAGAGCCGGGATGAGCATTAAAATCGACACTCAATTCTCCAAACTCGATTCACCTTACTTTACGTGATGAATCAAGCAAGAATCGAGTACCTTGAATCAAGTTGTTGATTTCTGCAGAAAAGGGCAGTCAAATTGAGCTCTCAATTTTTCATCTTAAATCAGCCCCTGAATCAAATATCTGAATCAACCTGAATCGACCTATCTGACTACCCTTTGGATTAGAAAACGCTGCTGCCGGTAATTGAGATGCAGGATTCAACGGCCCTTCAACAGCTTTCGGTGGTAGCAAGTAAGGTGGGCCATTGAATTCTGTGACCCATATTTTTGCATATATCTCAATGTTCAATCATTTCTTTCAGGGAAGAGTGTATTTTTGGTGTATCTACTTGCCATACTCTTGAGTATCCAAGGCGATACTTCAGGTATTCCAGCTTCAGGTCCTATTCCAGATTTGTACAATACACCGGCGCGCGCGGCAGTCTATTGTGCCTGTTGAACGTATTCTCAAGTTCAGGGAGCGGCCGAAGCAAGAGGTGGGGATGATCTGGATCTTGGATACAATTCCCACGGAGGGGGGGTACCCCCATTTTAGGAAGGAGTGCGTCAGCAGTAAAGTCACGGGACTGTTTTCATAGAATATTCTTGAGGATATTGCGCATTTTTCTCATTGAGTACATAGCATCTCTTGCTCAATACAGCTATATACGCTCCTCAGCTGCCTCAATGTTAATCTTGAGCAAGAAAATCCAACGATTGCTCAGCTTGCTGGCTTGATGCCGAATACGCCGGCATTACTTTTGACATCTCGCGTGGCAACATAGCGTATCCCCGATCCAGATCTTTCTCACCTCTTGGGCCGAAGCCTGGCTCAGAGCGTTCACTAATGGTTGTCATTGAAGGCCCCCACATTGGGAAATATGTGCGCCAGTTATACCACTTTTACCAGGGTTCCAAGGCTCGTGGCAAATTTTTCTGAAACATCCTTGTTTGCACACAGCACACAGCATTGAGTCGAAGAGTTTGCTGGAATACCGAAACTAGCATTTTGAGTGAATGTGGACTTGAAAAATAAATGTTAACACAGATGATAATTGAGAGGTAGAAGCGCGAGGAGAACTCACCTATAAAGAATGGACGCATGCTGGGGACAGATAACTCGTTGAGAACATCACTGAGAACATCACTGAGATATACCCATACTCCAGGATTGCGCGACTTCTTGACAGCCTGTTCCACGGCCTTCTTCCTGACATCTAGTTTCTATGCAGTGAATGAGTAGACTGCTCATCTCTCTCTAATGCGAGTAATAATGCGAGTAGCTCACAGTCAAATACGACAGTGGGCACAATCCCACAACTGCTCATTTGGAATTGATAAATTCCAGCTCACCAACTTTACCTGCCGCAGGAGACCCATCCCAGCCCTAGGACCAAACAAAAAACAAGTGTGCTAACAGGACCAGGCATATACATAGCAGGTGAGTCCTTTCTGACCTGGTGGTGCCGAAACTGATGCTGTACAGCCTTCCAATGGATTCTTTCCTTTCTCAGGATAACGAATTCAAATTCTCTGAGTCACCACTTCCATTCCTAATTAATTTCATAGTAACTGCTATTAATTGCGATGGGAAGAAATCTGCTTCCATAAGCTGTCGCCATTTGTTGCGGCGTTGAAAGTCAGTCACTCATGTCTTAAAAATAAGGAGTCTTATAACGACAATCTGGATCGTTTCTCCAGTCCCACTCCTCTTCAAGGTCATTTTTTCAGGGTAAATGAGAGTGCCGACGTGTCGCGTTTGGTCGCAGCTCTCCTTCCAACCAGGTGTGATATCTTCCGGAAAACGAGCCAACCAAAACAACACATTTTCAGCAAACATTTCTTCTTTGCCAGCCTAAAGTGCAGCTGCATAGCTTGGCAGCAGGTGTTCAAGGAGGCGACGATGAGCAGTCTGCTCTCGAAACATATCTTGGAGGTTCAAATGATTACCCTGTTCGCCGAAAGGGGACATATCATGAGGCTGTCAGGCAGTTGGAAGACAGGCAAATACTGACACTGATGGTCATGGTCATTTTGAGGTTTTGTAGTTGTCCCAGAGCCTCAAGAAATTTTCTTGGATATAGGAAGAGCTTTGGTCAGAAAAACATTTATCTTGCTCTCATGACAATCGCTAAGCAACAGATGTCAGAGAGGATGTACTGGAATGAAAATTGAGGATTATATCCAACGGGGAATTACGAGCCACAATCAATTCGATTTTCATCTCCTTCAACAAATCCCTGACCGTTCGAATAATCATGGTGAGGGTAGCCACGCTATAAAGCAACTTATACCTTATTCAGAGATATCTCTGAAAGATGAGAGAAAGGCTTTCCTTCACAACAAAGGCCAGCAACACGATGGTACTTCTTGGAACAAGCATTTCTGTTAGGTTGCTAAGATACGTGTCTCGAGAAGATTGATGGGATTGGGGGGAGCACTGACTGACATCGTAAAAGACAAGGAAAGACAAGAAACAAGGGGAACTTGAGATGGAGCGTTATTTGGGTATTTACTTGTAGGTATGCAAAAGGTGCTATAAAACAACCTAACAAAAACACTACCGCACCTAACCAGACTATCAATATGTAAGGGAGCGAGGGCGGGTTGTCAGAGATTCCCCGAGGGAAAGACTTGTAATATCGGATGTACGCGTGCGACTGCTCCAGGTTCAAGACTGTAGCGCTAACGTGGGTAACTAAGCTTAGACAACTCTTAGAACTAAGTCGAGAGAAGCCTAGTTGGGGTGTATGAGTGTACGAGGGAACCAGGTGTGTATGTCCAAATCAATTAACCAAAAATTAAAACCAATACAACGAAACTAAGATTCTCCTAGACAAACTCTGGCTCTAGCTAGAATAGTAATCTTGAGGTTTGTCAACAACCCTAGGCAAACTCTAGCACTAGCTGCTGTGACGCCGTAAAGTCCTCGACCAAACTCTGGGCCAAGCTATGATATTGTGAGTGAACTTAATCACTAGGAACTCATACCACAATCTTAGTGGCTTGTCTAACTTTGTGAAGAAGTCAACTAAGGAACCCTCACTCTGGAGCCGAATAATCCCTTACTAGAAGCCGTCCCCTCTAAGGAAGCAACTAGATTTGAGTTGATCTGGAGTTCGAGAGAACTCTACACACTTAAATTCGATCAAGATATAAATGGGCTTTGCGAAGCGCGTGAAGTTTATTACTTTCTTAAGATAACCAAGTCAGGAGGCGTCACGCTACTGATCCCGTGGGGACGTTCTACAGAGCACTGGTCTTAGCAGTCAAGTCGAGGGCAAGAAACTTGTCTTATTGAATAAATATATCTGGCTTATATACTGAGTAGAGAGAGTTTAATACAAAAAATAGATGAAACAGATACAGAGAGAGACGGAAAGAGAGTGGAACAGAGGAATCTGGCTCGGAAAGGAAACTCCAGCCTATATATGGTACACACAATAAAGAAATAGTCCATTCTTGGATATATATCAGAGGTAAAATATGATTTCGTGAGGATTAACATAGTTTTAGAGTGTTTTGATCCGAGCAAGGTTTCTCCAATTATTCCACAATTCTTCGGGGTCAGGAGTACCTTTACGCTTCATGGTCACTTGCCGCCCGGTTTCCCTTGGGTGAGTTTCATTCTATTCCTCGGATAGTTCTGTCCATCCTGAGTGTGATTAACATTCTCTCGAGAAGGCCTGTTATCTAGCTTTCCAACAACACCACTTATGATAATCTCGAGCAACTGCGCTGAGTATGTACAAGTGATTCCCGATAGTTGGCTTTAACGGATAAGACCTTCCGTATATGATTTCTAAGATCAAATGTTTCGATTTGCCAAGGCTATCCCGGCGCGTAGCTTTCCATAGGACCGCTAAGCATGTTTCTACCATCCTCACGGTTGCGACTGGTGCCGCGAATAGATCTCTACGGTTTCCTTGGGACCGTTCTGGTCCATTGTTATGGACTGTAAAGTCCACATCTTAACATAGCTCGTTGGGGGCTTAGTGCGAGGGATGCCTTCCCTCATAATTCCTTCCCTCAAGTAACGCGTTGGCTTAGTACTTATCCTGCTTCGAGATGTCCTGTAGTTTAGAGAGTCTACACTCTTGGGTATAACTAGATTGACAATCTAGCGTTACATCTCCGGGCAGCCCAGGTATCCTCGCTAGCTTGGCTCTAGGCTACACTTGTGGGCGTACCTTCACGGCTCGCTGAGTATTATTGTTAAGTTCTTTGCCTCAGCAACAGCTATCACGCTCGGGCTCCGTATAACTCTCTTATTGCATTGTATAACATGTACAAAGTGTCAAAATGTACAGTTACATGCCTTAGGCCGATTTTAGGCCTAATAGCGTGGCAATTCTAGCCGACCCTGATTTTTTACCTTCAACTTGAACATTACTAAGGACTGTCGGCTCCAGCATAATTTGGCTATACAAAGATGATAGGATTTGGACAATCTACCTAGATTTTTGCGCACATTTTATCTATCTGCACAGTTTAAATTGTTCAACTTCGGTAGCGCAGGGGCACTTTCCAGGCTTCTCTACTTTTCTGAGCCTTCGTCCAACCGTTGTCACTTAATCTTCACTTCTAACTCCTTGGCGACTGTCTTATCGTTGCATTTTTTTGCCATGACACTGAACTCAACGGCCTAAGAAAAAGAAGTTGAACCAAGACAATCTCGTACCAACCTATCTCCTACCCCTGATGAGACAGTGTACACTACTCTGCAGCTTAGCGTACGCGGCTGGGAAAGACAACCTTTCAGGAACCACTTGAAAGGTAAAAGGAAACAATAACTTTCGCTGCCAGAATGAAGCAGAAGCTTTCCAAACTTGAATGAAATAATTGTTTTCGGTTACCGTCTGAAATAGGATATTTCGGCATCATATTCGGCCAGACTGAAGGTATATCATTCACAATCACCGAAAGATTTGCTTTCTTTGGTAATCTGAAATACCCTTTTTCAAGACATGGCCGAAAGTAATTGTTTCGAAAAGACAATGAATTATTCTGTTTCACGGTCTACTTCAGTCAGGCTGAAGTACAAATAAAAGTGCGGTGTCGTGTCCCAACTTTGCTGGATTTCACTCTCATCAATACCGATGTCCTAAAGAAAGTCCTATCACAGAAGGACTAATAAAAAGTCTTCATGCATATCGATATCAGAATAGCTCCATTCACCCGCTGAATGGGCCTCTTCTCCCGAGGTTGCGCTCACTTAAATTAATTTACAACGGAGATGTTTTCAACGATCAAGCAGTTGTTGATATGATTATGTCTCGCTGGACGTCAGACTTCGTTTCAAGTCGGGAAGTTGACTGCTTGCGGTCATTTACCATGACATATCAGAGTAGCCTGAAAAAGGCTCTGGGTGCATGCCTTGGATCATATCGAGAAGGATGGTATGAGACTCATAATTTTGTGGAAGGATGATCTGGCTAGAAATAGATAACACTATTGATTCATTTCGTATATGCAGCTTCATCGGTATCATATTACTTGGGTATATATATGGCTCTCATTCGCTAGTACATCCCAATACTTCAGCACGGCGGCAGGCCACGTTGACGACCCGCATCCAGCGCACTACCGTTAAATAATCCTCATCTTGCTCCAGGTTAGCTCTTCAGGATGCTTCACCCACATACTATCTTCTGCAGCATCTTTTTCAATCGCTACTAGGCAGCCAGACTCTTAATATTAATATTTTTGGGGAGCAGTGAAGCAATGAAATTTCATCATATGAGGGCATATCCAGTAGAGCTACACCGTAGAGAAAAGTAAAGATGTAAATGCTCTAATTAAAAGGCCCAATTGTACTGTAGAGTGCCCAGAACCTGGCCACCTTAATGGTTTTCTCCTCTTAGCATGGCCTAAGGCACCTATTATGTGTTTCGGTGCAGTCAAAATTATTGTTTAGCATCTTACGCACATTTTGAGACTGGTTTGAAGAATTTAGCATTTGATCTGAGCTCGTGGTGAATTTATTTTGACGGCATCTCCCAAATTGGAAATGTCACCGAAGCTGGCCGGCAACGTTCAACGCCAAGTAACAGGCCTTTCAAAGTCTGTAGCATTGAGAAACCTCAAACAGATTTAAGAAGACATATATTTCAAAAGCTATCTCATAGTTTAAAAGTACATTGCGAAGAATAATGACTAGAATTTGCCTTGTTTACGTCTCTCGGGTATGCAAACATAGTCAACCACAGGAAGTATGGAATGGATGGAATATGAAGCCAACAGGCTGCAGAAAGCTTTAAAGGATATCGTATGAGATATTGAGCAAGCCGAAGTCCATGCAAATTTTTTTGAGAGGCGTAGTTGCCACGGTATGGTCCTCTGAATAGGATTTGAACATAACGGGGTGTTCCAGGGAGCCAATATCAGGCGGAAATATCTCTCTTGAGTGTTCCTATGTACTTGAGCATAAGCAGCGGAGTGTCTAGCATCCATGAAAGTGGTACTAGAGGGTGGCAGTCAAGAAACGGCGAACAAGGGTCAGCCGGAGCATCTGCCCAAATAAGAAAATCAGGATTTCCCACCGTTTTCGCCGAAGATCAATTCATATCTCGGCAACTGCTTATCTGGCTGATGCCAAAGTTGGTGTCTAGCAAGATTACAATGTCTACCACATTATAAGACTCATAGAAGCGAGATACAATAGCTCCTTCGCCTTCTATTCTCCAACTGGCCAGCTTCTTAGTTCGGCCAGCTTCTAGACACCCCACAGTATGTAGGAGAATTGTTGACATCGAATGGGCGCTTATTACCTTTTTAAAGTTTTTCACGATGCAGTTCTGTTCAAACTGCAAGCAAAACAGTTTCGCTCCTCGATTGAACTTGGATCTCTCGTCCATTCGCGAAAAGCTCCGTTCTGACTCTGGACCGACATCAGTCCAGCCTGGTGAATTCACGTCCATTCTCCAAAATGCCCAGCGAGACTTGGATGATTATGACAAGGAAATTCATCGTCTGGAATCACGTCGAATGGTCTTGATTGCGCAGCAGGAGCGCACACGAGAAATTATGAATCAAGTCCAATGTCTGCTTGCTCCCATTCGAAAACTTCCTGACGAGATTCTGGGATGCGTCTTTGACGAGTGCTGTGAAGTGAATCGCTTCAGTTCGATTGGTGTTGATTCACCGGCGGGTCCTGTAGAGCGTTTGAGGACCAAGCCTGCACTGGTTCTCAGTAGTGTGTGCTCACGTTGGCGGAGGATTGGGCTTTCCTTGCCGCAGATATGGGCAAGAATCCGGTTCACAATGACTCAGGACGGAGACGATGCTTCACTGACAACTGATCAGTCTTACTACGAACATCCTGCTAAAACCTTGACATTATTTGTTGAGCGTTCGAAGAAACACCCGCTCACTATCACTATTAACGTGAGAGAAATAGCCATTCTACCAGCGGAAATAACGTGTAGACCCTTGTCTATATTGGTTAACCAACATCTCCGTTGGCGTGACTTTTGTTTCTGGGGTACACGGCCTACAGATCTCAAGATATTGCTCACATCCCTTTCACCGTTGCATGACCTCACATTTCCACAACTCATCAAGTTACACTTTGGAAACACACGCGATACAGATTGGGTTTTCTTTACTCGCATCTATCCCAGTCTCAAATACTTAAATCTCAGGACAACTGCCCCATCCTTTCCTTCCGAGTTCCCATTCACTCAGTTGTCACAGCTTCGAGTGGGTTTGGTCAGTGACACCGACTTGAGAACATGTGTATTTGCTCGGAGTACCAATCTCATAGAGTTGGATATCTCAGATATATGTGTAAAGGGAGAGATATTTAATGACCTCCAAGTTTTACCCGTGACTGCACACCACCTCTTGAACAAATTAACGGTTCGGCTTCGTCGCAAGGATCACCTCGTTGAGACAGTGTTCCCGTTTTTCAAGTTCCCTGCCTTGAAATCTCTTACAATCAAACCAGATAATGTACAGCCCCGATTAGGTCCATGGGCATACTTTAGCCATTTCATGGCCTTTGTTCAGCGTTCGTCCTTCTCGTTAACAACCCTCTTCATTAAAAGTCTCAGCCTTCCCGATTCGAGTATGGTCCATCTTTTAGCTCACGTCCCAACTTTGCTGGATTTCACTCTCGTCGACACCGATGTCCCACCTAAAGAAAGTCCTATCACGGAAGGACTAATAGAAAGTCTTCATGCATATCGATATCAGAGTAGCGCCCTCCGCCCGCTCAATGGACCTCTTCTCCCGAAGTTGCGCTCCCTCAAATTAACTTACAACGGAGATGTTTTCAGCGACCAGGCGGTTGTTGATATGATCAAGTCTCGCTGGACGTCAGATTTCATTTCGGGTCGGGAAGTTGACTGTTTGCGGTCTTTTACAATGACATATCGGCGTAGAAAAAAGGCTCTGGATGCTTACGATATCTTGAACCATATCGAGAAGGATGGTATGAGACTCGTAATTTTGTGGATGGATGATTTGGGTACAGAATAGATAACACTATCGCTATTCACTGGAATCCTATTTCGTATGTGCAGCTTTGGCATTTCTTACTATGATTCAATGTACCGTTGCCAAAACCTGTTTTCATTACGACGATGTTGTTCGCACCATGATGCTCGTTATGTGCGGCCAGTCACAACGTACCAAAATTGGTTTTCTTCCAACTCAACGACGAGGCGCGCACCCATTATGCGAAGTCGCCTAATTTCACAATTGGCTTCCTGCCACGGATGTTCCGTGAACATCACTGGAACATTCATGTGCAATACTTTCAGCGCCAGGTCGACGTACAAGAGTCATGTCGGGTTGGCTAGTTGAGGCGCACGACGAGGTCTGGCTTGCCATCGGGTTTTCTCGTAGTACAACGTGTGAGGAAGAAAGTGTGACGTCCGCCCAATGCCTAGCCTGAGTAATTAGTGCGCACCCAGTTATCAGGCGAATCAAATGCCTTTGGCCCAATGAAGCAGATCTGCAGGTTCATGAGTGTTATAGGATCTCCACTGTTCATACCCTTGATCACAAGCTCGTAACTGACAGCACCAACAACATGAACCTCGAGAGTCGTGTAAGTCGATGTATTGGAATGGTCTTTCAAGCCTGCTATGTTGTAAAAGCCCATGGCTTGCAATTGTCGGTGAAGAGTTGCCCAATAGTACCAGTAACTTGAGGACTACATGCTTGCTGCGTGTAACCTGGGCAGATATGTAACTTTGGTTGTAAAACACTTAACTAAATTCACAGTACTAGTGCTCGCAATCACTGTAGGAACTTGTATATATATAGCACGCTGTTGGGGAGATGGCATTAGCGGTTTGAACTGTCCTCAATTGTGTCTTCCAAGGGAATAATCAATGCCGGTGCGATCGGTAGCTGCTATGAAGAAGAGTTCCAAGGGGAAAGAGGATTCATCTCTAATTCGTCAAATTGGGGACGCGGTTCTGAAGAGCTGCAATAATAATCATCTCCTGCTGTTGCCTTTTGCGGAAATTATACTTAACTTGTTGCTCCCGATGATAATGGAGTGCGACAGCACTATCACAAGTGAAGCGAGATGCTTTGCTAGCGCTACGGCATACTCGGTCCGAAGAGCTGGCGGCAGTTTTTTTTTTTGGTGAAGTTTCATCATCACCTACTTTAGTCTTTCACCATGTCCTCCCGATTCGAGCCATCCACGATAAAAAACAAAATAAAGCGTGAAGAGATATCCAATAAGAACAAAAAAGCCAAAAGTCAGGACAAATTGCAACGACGGTTAGCACGAGCCAAATTAGAAGCAAATGACCCAGCTGCGAAGAAAGTGCGTAAAATTCACCATGTGAATAAGATTCAAAGTTTAATACTTGCTTTCAGAAACGGCTCTCCAAAAATGTCCCCAGAACACTCGATAATATGCGAGAATTCGATCCCTCATTTCTAACGGCGGATCCTTCATCATCTGTCCAAGCACAGTCAACAGACAATCTTCAAATTCGTCTTCTGACACCCCAACCTACGACGAAACAGCAGAAGACATAGCCTCTGACCCTTTTGCCTCTTACTTTGACTCGAACTCTGCTTCTGATCCCAGTATTCCACCAAAAGTTCTCATAACTACTTCACCAAAAGCATCGAAACCCACTTATGAATTCTGTGATGAACTTGTAGGTGTTTTTCCTGGAGCAGAGTTTATAAGACGGAAGAAGGGGAAGGGATTCGAAGTAGGGAGGATAGCTGGTTGGGCTGCGGGGAGAGGATATAAACAGATGGTCGTGGTCAATGAGGATATGAAGAAACCGAGTGAGACTTTATCTCTATTCCTGTGCTCTAATGTGTTAAACGCTCACCGTAGATGCGATTACCCTCATACATCTGCCGAACGGACCTACTGCATACTTCAAATTAACCTCCATAGAATTAACAAAACAGATCTACGTGAGTATCCTCTGAATCTTTTTGCAATCTACCTTAAACGTTTTCATAGGGTCACGCACGAGCAACACCTCATAATCCTGAGCTCGTTCTCAACAACTTTGTTACCCGACTTGGACACACAGTCGGACGTATGTTCCAGACACTGTTTCCACCTTTACCAGAGTTCCAAGGTCGACAGGTTGTCACCTTGCATAATCAAAGGGATTTTCTATTCTTCCGAAGGCACAGGTATGTCCTGTTTGTTTCTCTTCCTACAAACGATAGTTAATCCGTTCTCATAGGTACGCCTTCCGTTCACCTGAAAAAGTTGCATTGCAAGAGATTGGGCCGCGATTCACTTTGAAACTACGGTCTCTGCGAAAAGGGATACCTGCCGTGTTTGACTTGGCGGGACAACCCAAGGGTTTGGAGTTTGATGTCGAACCTGAGGAAGATCCTAAGGACGGCGCGGTTAATGGTAACATTGGGAACGATGCGGATGCAGTAAATGAGAACGGGGACGGGGAAGGCTCAGTCTCAAGCCCACCGACAAAGGTTGTTCCTCCAAAACAGGACGAGTATCTTTGGAAATGGAAGGTATGCACTGTCGTTATAGGGTTATACATTAGCTGATTTTGCCGTAGGCTGAGCTTGAAACAACACGACGGACATTTTTCTTATGATGAAGGCTCGCCGAATCCCCTGTATTTTACTGTTGTTCTATCTACGACGGGCAAACATCATACATCATGTTCTGATCTTCAATATCCCTCGACTCGTCGTTTCTTAAGCTACAAGTCCATATGTCATGAAGCATGATTTTACAATCGATCTGCTTTGGAGTGAGCTCGAAGCTAGGGTTGAGCCATTCATAGCGGCAAATCCAACCTATGGTGCTTCCTATACATGTCTTAGTGCCGATTTGGTTGGCCAACCCTGCCTCTTCTTCATCCACGTAGTCTGGAGGCGTGGGGCTCTACAGACATTCGCTGATGAGGTATCCCACCGTGTACAATGTCAAAACAGCCAGTATAACGCCACTGCGAACAGTCGCCGTACGTACAGTCGCATTCAAACATATTGGTCACTGTGCTGCACAAGTAGCTCGACAAATTGTTCTGTAGTCCTACGGTATGTGGTACAGACGGCTCTTCTAACTAGCTACGAGCGTTACGGCGCGCCATTTTTCATTAATTACGTTCCACCCTAACAACTAGCAGCATTTTATCTCAAGAACAACCAATTTCACTAGAGCATCACATGAAGATTACAGAATCACCAAAGTTTACTCCCCAACTGACACGACGTTGACCTGGGTTGTCTATGACATTGGTTATTTTCATCTCCGACACTACGGCGGGGACAGGAATGGCTTGAAAGCAGCCCAAGCCGCTGATATCGTCCAATACTATGTTGTGCTGCGCCACTCCGATCGTGCAGTGTTCTCCTGCCTTCAAGGTGATGGGGGTGAACGCTGGATTCCCTTGAGCAACCACGTAACCTCTAAATATGCATTGGGAGTTGGTCGCATTGTGGATAATGCGGACATTACTGATTTCTAAACCCTGTTCATATATAAGATTAGGGAAGGGGAGAGGAGGCTCAGTGCATATTATTCACGTTCATTGGTTCACAGTACTTGTATCAAATGGTTTGACGAGTAAGTGCAGTGGCGTTCTAATGAGGGCTGCTGTTGAGCACTTGCGAGATTATGGGAAAAGTAGAAGGGACACACCTCGGCTGGAGAGCTTGGAAAATCTGGTAAAGGATGGAGTCCGTTCACGTTCTTTATAAGTAGCTAAGGATAAGCGTCAGGGGCAAGGCCAAGGCCAATAGGTACACCCAAGGCGTTCAGACTGAACGGTGAAGTTTCTCGCCGACTTGGTGCCTTGCACTAAATCATTAAATATGCTCAAGTATGTGTGATAAGATACCGGTGTACATATTCGATCATATTGGCGACACTTTTCGAACTCGTTTGGTAGTACTTTTTCTCATCTAGTACCTACGCGCGCTTCCTATGCTACGCATAAATTAATCTCTGGTCCCTTTCATGGGTTGCTGAAGCTTTGGAACATGCTGCCCCCTTGTATCTCATATCAGCTGGAAGGACGGACCCTGATTTTTCACCGTGACCACTTAAGTATCAAGAAAAACGTCTGCGATCGCTGCTAGTACTGAACATCGTAACTGGATAATCGCGTGCTCGATTGTTTCAAGTGACGAGAGTCTAAGCACTGACATATTCCCCACCTCAGAGTCTCTACTAGTTCAGGCACTACTTACAGGTACTTACGAACTCCCAAGTTTCCGTCGTCCGACTCCGAGCCCCCGAGACATATTTGAACAACCAAGCTCAAGCCTGTCGAAAGTCATGGTACTAAGGAGCAATTTATGGGTGACTTGAAACAATACGGCGGATATTTTTCCTTTGACTCGAGTTCTACAATCGGACCCCATGGTTTATTTCGTGCCCACGCGACTCCATTTTTTGATATCTACTCAGCCTCATCGATGCCTGATAATTTTATCGCAAACTAGCCGCTCTGTGACTCCACGCTTGACTCTGTGACCGCTGGTCCGCTGTGCACCTAGTCAATGACATTCTTGAGTCGACGACACCAAAATAGTTTACGTTGTATTTACTGTTATCTGCGCATCCTCGCCTCTTATCTTATACTTAATCTCAAGTTTTCAGTTGTGCTAAACTTTGAGTCAGCAGCGCAAGCAGCGCTAAGGATTAGAAGGGCGTCTAAATCATATATATAGTAAGCGCGACAGTTTCAAGAACGTGACCGTACCCATACGCGAAGTCCGCGTTGTTACTATACAGTCCAACATAAATGACATAAGATGGAAATAGGCTAGAACAAAGTGCTATGACCAGCCCGTTCGTCAGGGCCCCATGAATCGTATACGATTCTTGAGTGACTTTCAAACACAAAAATACGGAGGGGCCCAAGGGGTGCTTACTCCAGCTGCTTGACAGTCGGATACAGCCCAAGGAAGGTTCTCAGATGGTGGGTTCAGGCTGGTGTTGGCTTTGGCCACAACAAAGCCTATTCTAAGTAACCTGGCGAGTCCAAACATGGATTATTGAGGTACTTCAAATGCAGCTCGAGCACGAGAAGTTTAAGTTAGAGGTAGAAGAATTCACTTGCAACTCGCGGATGCACGGAACAAGAAAGCATCGATCCATGCCCGGGAAGTTGCTTCATTCTAGTGATGTAATGTCGTCAGCAGAAAACCCGTCAATGCGCGATTAGATTCACTTCTCTGGACAAGCCTTTCGAGTAGGGCGAGATGAAGGTACATTTGTGTTAAGGACCAGAATTCATCTCTGTCGCTCAGCTTGGTTTTCCCAACGCGCTCTTCGATACCAGACTTTAGTTTAAGTCTGTCGTGATAGATAGTATTCGGCTGGATGAGGGTTTGTCTGTTTACATCGGAGAAGTTAAGAGCCCTTTTCATACAGGCCAGTTCCCATACAGCCTAGCGATCGTCTCCTCCAAGTCTTCACAGAATAGTTTATTTGCTTAGCGGCAGCCTTTTTGACCCGAGTATCTACTTCGTTTTCGAGAGAGCTTTTGAACGCAGAATAGACTCGAGCCAGTCGTTTCTTTTTGACACTTTGATGACTGACGATCAGCCGTGTTGCCGAGGGTGTGTTAGCAGGGGACTGGTTCGAGTCTAAACGCAGAAAGTGCTTGCTGCAATGGTTCGTCAGTGTCTTCGTCGTCGTCGAGAAGGCTTTTGAATTTTTCAAGGCACAAACCTGTCTACTGTATATTATGAAAAAGTATTTTCGGTTAAGTAGATACTATCGGTGACCCTTCAAATCAAACCCAAGCGGTGTACTGGCTTGATCATATTCGGTCCTCAAAGGCGGCTTAAATGAAAAGTTTAGTGTGCTAATTGACCCAGATGTTTCTCTCTTCACTTCTCTTCTTTAAATCGCGATTAAACTTTCGAGACAACTAGATAGACGGCGCTTGCAGTACTAGTACAATTGAAGTAGTAAAACTGTAACCACCAATGTCATCAGCATCACATAAAAGTAGCAGATTCCTCGAAGCCGTTTCCCCAACTAACACAGAGTTTAGCTGGGTGACTCTCGACTTCGACTATTTTCATGTCTGACGCTATGCCAGCATGGACTTGGAAGCAACCTAACTTGGTGCCGTTGTACTTGATCTCGTTCATTACTCTAGTTTGATTTTGCACGCCGATTGTACAGGTTGAGCCTGCGTTCAAGGTGATCTCTGCGATGGCCGGCCCTTTAAGCACGCATTGGCGGGTGGTACTATTGTGAATAGTGCGGACTCCATTAATCGCGATACCCTACAGTATTCAGGTATAAGATCGGTGCAAAGGGAGGGTACTGTTACTCACGTCCATTGGTTCAGTCTATATCAGTGTGGCTTGATGAGTTAATGTAGTCGAGTTCTGGGCTGGTGTTCAGCACTGACGAGGATCACACCACGGACGAAGTAGAACGGACATACATTGGCCGCAGAGCTAGGAAAGCCTGGTAAGAATATCGTGACAATAGTGATTATTCACGTCTTATAAGTAGGTGACAATCATAAACACCTAGGGGCAAGCAAGGGGCAGGGCCAAACGTAGAACCGCTTGGAGTTTCTCTCCGACTTTGTGCCTGCATTAAATTAATCATGAAATATGGTCTTGAGATTCAAATATCAGTGTTAGATTACAACGACGACCTTCTCGAAGTCCAAAAACGTGCACCAAGAACTAATCTCTGTCCGTTTTCATGAGTTGTTGAATCTTTAAAACTTACCCTCTCAGCTGGAAGGACGGACGCAGGGTTCTTAGGCACGCACCAAGAAAGATGTCTGATTTCGCTAGTACAAGTGTTAAACATCTTGGGTACCTGACTAATCGCTTGGTGCGTGCATCCACTCACGCGAGCGTCAAAGTCCTCATCTGACATCAAGTTGTATTCCACACCTCAGGGTCTCTGTTGGCTTCTAGGTATGTACTGACAAACTTTATGCAAGTTTCCGTGGTCCAACCCCGAGTCACCGGGCCCAAGCTTGTCAAAAGCTGGACTAGTTTACGTGCCCTGAGGTCTACAATTGGATGGCGGTTACTCCCTTCATTCCATGTTTCGTGAAGCGTTGCTCGAGCTGATGAACTCGAACGTAGCAAGGATGTACTCATTATAAGTCGGGATTGAGATCCAAGTCTAAGTCAAACGGTTGAGCAGGAGCACGCAAGTCATGGCGATATGGATTGATTCCAGGCTCCAAGTTTTGAGTAGGGGAAGCCGACGGGGCTGAACCAGGTTCATAAGCAGCCATAAAATCCAACAGATTGCAAAAAAACAAACCTTTGCCAACAGAATGAGTTTCGCCTAGCAAACCAAGAGGCGCTTCAGCATTGAGATGACCCCGGCGCATCTTCTCCTCGTTTGGAAATGGGGGAAAGAATAGCGGAGGCGGGGGTTGGCCGGGCAGGCTGAGATCAGGCATGTTGGGAGGCGCAGAGGTAAAGGCGCTAAGACTTTGGGCATACGCCAAAAGATCAGGGTATGGTATAGATGCTAGAGAACGGTTGGGACGAGTAATATGGAGGAATGTCGAATATCTACCTTTACTTGCTTGATCTATACTTTCCAGTCTCCCAATTGCTTCCTCAATCATCCCTTCTAATTCTCGTTTCTCCATCTCCAGTTCGATGCAAATCTGCCTCCACCGTGTATCAAGTTCCAATATCTCAGATTTCAAGCGCTCTATCTTTCTCTGCTTAATCTGATGCTTGTACGAACGATTTACAGCGGCAGCAAGTGCCTGGTCGCAAGCAAGAAAAGCCGTTAGCCGGGGAGCAGGAGGTTTAATTTGATTAGGTGATAGTGACTGAAATAACGTCTGCGCTAATGTCTCCATTTCATTGAGAGGACCAAGTAATTGAGAAGACATTGAGGTGTCATTCTGGCCATTGGCTTGATTCGAGGTGACGGTTGAGTTTGAAGCCATCGGCGCTTATTTTTTATTTCTGCCATCATGGCTTCACCTCCGGAATCCACAGAACGCCTTGTACGAACATGGATGGCTTCGGAAAGAGATGAAGAAGTTGCAGAAACTATATCAGGTATGCTTCGTGATCGCAACTTCCTCCTCTAATTATCACTGCAATAGAAATTTCCAGTGGATCGACTTCTCTTCTCAACATTGTGAAAGCTCTCGGAGAGTACCTGACTTCAGAGGAAGACAAATTACGAACAAAGGGTGAGTCTTTATTAACAAAATAACACGCGATTTGACCTCCGATGTCTCTTAGGTGTCGAGTTTCTGTCTGCTGTCCTCAGTCGGTGTCCAGCCGACAAGATAAATCGCCAGGCTGGTACGATCGATCTACATCGGATACTCATGAAACTTCAACTTACCGATTCTCTCGAGTTTAGCCAAAGTGTTGACGGCATTCTACTGCAGTAAACTGGAAGATTTTCAAAACGGTTGTTCCTGCACTAAAAGGATTGGTGTCCTTGACAAAATTTCCTTCTTCAACATCGGAAGATACTCCTGGTATATTAGACGCGTATGTCTCTTCTGCAGACTGTTCTTAAAACTCTTATGAACCTGTATTGCTCAACCTGACGCTAATGCAGACAATCCTGACAGTATCTTTATGCACGTCAAAATGGGAGGACTCGTTGTCTCGGATCGGTTTCATGTATTCACAATCATTGATACTTTAATGGCTCGACATCGACAGGGCAAGTGTTATCACGACGGGACAGATAGTTTCTGACAAGTCCGTAGCCATTCAAAACATGAACGACGATTTTATTGGTCGCTACGTTGCTCTAGTGAACAACGAAAAAGACCCCCAAAACCTAATGCTTGCTTTCGCCATTGATCGAGTTATCCTCATAGAATTTGACATTGCCAATTTTGTTGAAGTATGTACTAGCAATCTACGCCTCGAAGCAGCTCACCATTTCATTCACAGCCATTATTCAATATCACATTCTGCTACTTTCCAATTTCATTTCGACCTCATCCAGATGATCCTTATGGTATCACGACGGATGACCTACGGCAAATGCTTCGTGGATGTCTGAACGCCACGCCCTCCTTCGGCCCTTTAGCTATCCCGGTGTTTTTGGAAAAGCTCATCGCGGGATCCCCTATGACAAAGGTAAGCTACTTTTACAAAAACCTCGATAAATATCTGATATTTATAAAGCGAGATACCCTCGAAAGCATGTCATTATGTTTTCCTGTGTATGGTCCTGCATTAGCACGAAGTAGTGCGCGCAAGTTATGGAATACGCTGAAGCTGGAGGCATGCTACTCTTGTTAGAATTCCTCAACGAAAACTAAACTATCTATGCAGATTTTCCAACCTATGAATTCAACCATCGAAGAGCTTGCACTCAAAACTATGCAAGACCTCGTCAAAACAATCTATGCCGACCAATCCACAGAGTCGGCTGACAGCGATATTGTAGGTCTCGCGCGGGATGCCTGCGAAGAATGCATCCACATTCTTCGAGAACCAGAGAAAAGTCAAGCAAAACCCGCAATAAAGATTCTATGCGCATTCATGTCTACAACGCGTCAGTCTATCTTCCGTTCTCGCTAAATTTTACAAACATCACATCTCTTTTATAGCTTCAGTATCACAATACATCGTAACTCAAACTGCGCCTCATCTGATCAAGCTTTACACACATCCGGATAATGTCGCTGCCCGGCCGTCTGTTTTGCTGTTACTCTCCGACTTGATAGCTGCTGCGCGTGATTCGATGTCTGCTATAAAATCCGACAGTTATGATTCGGAGGTTTCGGAGACTCCTTTGACTCCCTTCAAAGATGAAATCCTAGGATCGTGTCATCTGCTTTAAAAGTCCCTGCGGCGCGTGATCCTGCGTTTGCGTGTTTATTAGGGCTGGTATCCACAGAAAAATTGCTGTCGAACGAGGAACTAGCCTTTATCGTCCATAACGTAGACGAAATCTTGTCAGAAGACTCGGAGGAAGCAGAGGATGCTAGGTTTGTGGTGCAGTCCTATGCACATTTTTCCATTCAAATCGAATTTGTTCCAGTGCACCCGCACTCCAGCTCCTGGTTACAATCTCCCAAAAGGCTTCACATCTTATAAAGGAACAAACGCTCCCTTTACTTTTTGGCATGCTACCAGATGATGCCCCTGCACGAGAGGCGGTCTCTGAACGTGCTCGAGTTTGGCGAATTCTTTCGTCTCTCAACACCCTGTGTCGACAGCCAGAGCTGTTTGAAACAATGGTTATTCGCCTCACCACCAAGTTGGACCTGCTTTGTCTACCCTCGTCTGTTTCCAAGGCAGCGTCGTTGGATAATCAAAACCGAGAACCTCGAGCTGCATATGCTCACTCGATTCTGACCACTTTATATCAGACGCTGTTGGGCAAGGTGGACGAAGCCCATACTGACGTTGCAAAATATGTCGAGAGTTTACTTCCTAGGCTGTTCAATCTCTTCATTTACAGTGCACTTGTCTCTAACGAGGAAAATGAGCTGATTGCCACGGATTCCCGCCTTATAACTGTGGCCGGGCAAATCATTGCTACTGTGGTACAAAATGTTGCTGCTCAGTGAGACAATACCCTGAGCTCCTTTTTGCGCCCAACTAACCCTTTTTTTCCAGAAGGCAAGATTCCTACATCAAAGCAGTTTTTTCCGCTTATATCGAGGGAGATATTAAGCAAATTTCGGAGGGTCAGCACAAGATTCCTACGACCAGCACTTTTTTGCCGTTCACTGTAAGTTGGCAGGCGTCTAAAAGAACTATAAAGTAACCAAGAACAATAGGCGTCAGCGTCAAGGCAACAGCGAGACTTGGTTATTCTGCTGGCTTCCGCGGTCATACCGCTACATAAGGAGGTAATATCTCGTTCCATATACTCAACTTACATTCTGATCACCCTCGAATAGATCCGAATTCCAGTTTCAGACCTTAACGTGCTTCTAAGTAACCTATCAGCATGGAGTCTCGTCGACAATTCCACCGACCTACAACGAGAATCGGCTTGGAAAATGATATCTTCTATTCTCAACAAACGCTCAGCTGGTTTGTTTTCTTCGAACTGATTACGCATCCAAACTTCTCACTATGTTTTCCCGGAATCAGACACATCGACGTTTATCGAAAACATGCTGCAAGACTTTTGGCCTCGGTACATCGCTGATCGTGCTTTGGCTTCGGAAAACCGAAATATCGCAATTAAGTTTTGGGTCTGGGTAAGACCAGATTTGCTTCGATATCCTACAAAGCCAATAAAGTTGTGTATAGATCTCGAAAGCACTCCTCGTATGCAACCATACACAAGCCTCCCAGTTTACCGAGGTCTTGTTTTCGGTTTTTGATGACGAAGACATCAAGTGGAATGCGGCGAAAACCTTTGGAGATATTGTTCGAACCGACGTGGTGCTGACGAAACAGAACTATGCGGTAATAAAAGTACGTTCCAACGGGGTCAGTTTCTGGATTACCGTGTTCACTGTCAAACCTAGATGCTTTACGCTCAACGCTTCGTCGGTCGTATATTGCCTCGTTTAATTGCTGGTGCGAAAGATCCTAGTGGTATGTCTCTCCCATTTTTTCGGATATTTTTTCCTACAACCATCGTCGTAGAACCCGAGAAACAAGTATCATATCTAGTGGCTTTGACTTCGTTGATCAGCTCCATTCCGAAAGTCCTCTACGTTCACGAGATGTCCGCTGTGAGTTGACGACCGTTCTTTCCGTTCTTCCGTTCATTCATTATCGTACCAGCTCATCCCGCTTCTTGTCCGCGGTCTCGACCTTCCCGACCACAATATCCGGGGTCAAGTCATCGATACCTTCCTTACCGTAGCAGACCTAGATTCAGCTGATATCGTTTCCGACCATGTGCTTTCGCTCATAACGACCATGCTGAAAAATAGTTCAGTGGAGAATATGCCTTCTGTGGTGCGTATCTTCGCTTCATACTTATGATCGCTTATAATGGCATTTGTATTCCAGAAAGTACGTATATCCGCTCTAAAATACCTCGGAGTACTGCCTAGTATTGTGCGGTATGATATCTTGCATCCCCATAAGGCGGGGGTGATTAAGCAGTTGGCTGTTTCGCTGGACGATCCAAAACGAGCTGTAAGGAAGGAAGCCGTAGAAGCTAGGTAATACTTTTCCGTTATGTGTGCTATCTTTGAACTGACGGTAGTTATTTAGAACAAAATGGTGATTTGTGCTCGATGCACAGGAACGCAAAAATGATCTAACGCTTTTGTTTCTTTTCTAGGTTCAGATGCAGTGGGTAGAATATGTATGTAGTTGCTGTTTCTAAGTATAAGATATGTTTATGAAAGGTGGTCGTACATTATGGACGTTGGTATGTGGTACGGAAAGGAAAAAGCACGAGAGTCGACTAAATTAAAGATGTGGCAGCGAGATAAAAATCAGTAGAAAAAAACTGTCCTCCGCTTCCAGCCTTCCTGAGTAAACCTGTAAACCAGAAAAGATCCCCTGAGTCATCCTGACGCCATGATAGCTTTGGTTTTCACTCCTGCATCTGCGAGAGCGAGCTCAAAGGCTTGCAAATGTTCCTGTACAATCCGTCTACCATCAACCCTTCTGCGTCCTCCTCCCGGCGATGGCGATAGATGTGATGTATCTCCGTCAGGTGAATCAGTGCCATCGACAAGCCCGCCTCCCATCTCTCAATCTTAATCCTGCTCCTCTCGGCACCATCCCAATCCGTGCGCCATGTCCGAGTTTATTCTCAGAGCACGTATTTTTCTCCCTGCTCGGTTGTGGCCGCCCCGTTCACTTGGGCCTGTTCGGAGATTGTAGTTAGGGAAGTAACGAGGGACCGTGTGAACGAACGGAGATGAGCTAATTGGGGAATGGTAGTTGCTGGTGTGGGAGGACCTAGCATGGTGGCGGAGGAGGGAATGCATCTTTGACAGGAGTCAAGTCTGCATCTTCATCGAAGTCGTCTTCGTCGTCAAGATCTAACTGATGTGGATCTACGTCCCATTCCTGATGTGATGAAACCTCTTCTTCTACGTTGTCGAGGGAACAGGTGGTGGTGGTGCAGGAGTTACTGCCAGCAAATCGTCCGTGCCTGACAATTCTTCCAGCTGCCCAGTACATCTTCGCCACCCACTTGACCTGCAATCCTCCGGAATTCGCGTTCGTATTCTAAAAGTTCGCGAACCTGGCCCTCTCTATCTCTGGCCGTCTCAATCTAGTCGTCGGATAACATCGTACGCAATCTTTTCCAAAGCTGGTTGTGCATGCAAAGTAACAGAGCCGGGCTCATTATCGAGATGCCGGAGATGGGAGAGGAACTTGTCTGTAGACTCGAGATCCTGAGCAAGGACTTCCATCGCGTCCTGTTCTGGTCTTTTTGGTTTTCTCTGCCGTGTGGCGGAGGGACTACCAAAGACAGGATCATACTCGTGAGCAGTGGAATGTTGTGGGGTATCGAGCAGTGAGGTATCGTGATGTTCCAGTTCATCTGCAAAAGACGGTGCTTGGTCACCATTGACCATATCTGTACCGTGAATCTCTTCGTCAATGCCCTCTGCGCCTTCATCGTATTCTATTCCAAATTCTTCAGCTAATAATCTGGAGCCAGCGCTAGGCTCTGGCATAAGAGCTGCTGCGAGCTCAATGAGCCAGTGAAAAATCCTCTGTTGCTGTTGGCGTCCTGATCCATGTTTTGAAGCTAAACTGGATGAAGGCCGCAAGGACGCTGTAGAACGTCTATTATTTAGACTTTGTCGCGATGATGGCCGTCGGGGTGCAGAAGACGAAGATGGGAAAGGAATTGTGAGCTCGAGGAAGAACTGAAAAACATCGGAGTTGTCATACGCCATGGCGAAAGAAAGAAAGAAAGCAACAAGTGGACACAATGACGCGTTACCGTCCGCCAAATCCGTAACGGGTGACCAGCCGAGGCCGACGCGGATCCAATCATGGACTTGTCACTTGTCTAGTACTCTTCAAGGTTGTACACTCTTTGCATCGGGTGGGATAAGCCACAGAAATCGTGGAACCGAGATATGAGCGGTTTCATATATTTCGTTCTGCTCATTGGCTCCTCATCTGTCAAATGCAATATGTTTTTCACGGGCGTAGTAAGTATGGGTTTCACAAATTGGTTTTAAATTTTTGGAATGTCTGTATCTTTTGACCTACGCTCACATGGAGTACAAGGAGGCCACAAAGGGCTGTTTCATGGCTAGAAACCGTCAAACACAGTGCATATTGCCTTTGCACGTCGTAGATATCGATGCTACGTCCAAAATCCGGAAACGTTGCAAGTCCTTACATGTTACACTACACATATGTGTTTCCTTGCGTTGCGCCGGCGAAACTTATGACTAATTCCGGAGTCTAACGCATCCTCCATTCCAGAGCTTCATCGATCATCTCCATTCAATGTTCATATCGCAGAGTTTGTTCATAGCTGGAAAGCAAGCTGAGCAGTAATCAGAAGAGGAGCAGAGAGATTCTGGGATTAACGAACCTACTCATTGATTTGTCTATTGCTTCTTGTTGTTCAAAGAAAACCCTACTTAGGGTGCTGGCGCCGGTTTTGCCACAGTTGTGGTATTTAATGACTTGTGCGTATAGGAATAGCACGGGAAGCTACCCAGGATCCCGGCAAGAGTCACTAAAGCAACAGTGCAGTTACGCCTATGGGGACTTGGTTGTGCCCAGCGGTCCTTTAGTGATGTAGCCATCAGGTCGAGTTAGGTCCCATTTAGAACATCACGTTAGTCGCATTACTCACTTCTTCCGGGCGCTTCCGAGGCTCCTATTTATTGTAATTGCAGAAAGAGACTCTTTCCCAAGTGCCACGATGTCGGGACTTCTTTTCTCTGGTAAAGAGATTGTATCAAGTGAGTGGTCTACTCATATTATCTCCCAACTCTCAACTCTCTGTAGGTCATCAGTCCTCCCCTCCATCCAAGTTAGCTCCTGAGGATGGTTTCAACTTGAAACCAATCAAGTTTGGTATCCTCGGAGCCGCCAACATAGCTCCAATCGCGCTCATAATACCCGCTAAAAGTCACCAAGAAGTTATCATATATGCTGTCGCTGCAAGAGACCTGAAAAAGGCCGAACAGTTCGGCAAAAAGCATGGTATCTCCAAGGTGTATGGTGGAAGCAATGCTTACCAACGTGTGTCTGACGTATACAAACGTGTTCCAATACTCAAAGTGTTGTAGAACTTTTGGATGACCCGGAGGTTGACGCGGTGTATAACCCGGTACGACAAGGATCTGTGGAACTTGATACCGATGCTTACATCCAGCAGCTTCCGAACAAACTTCACTTTGGATGGACCATGAAGGCGCTCCTTGCCGGTAAACACGTCTTGTGTGAAAAGCCTATGGCAGATACCGCAGACGAGGTAAGGCAAATGTACGATCTGGCGGAAAAGAAGGGATTGGTATTGCTCGAGGCGTTCCATTACCGGTGGGCGATGAAGCTGAAATAACCAATCCTATCTCTCATCCTCTTTCAATCCAGGTTCCACCCAGCTATTCAACGCGTCAAAACCATCCTCGATAGTGGCGAACTAGGTAAAATCAAGAGTATAGACTCGAAACTTGGCACTATTGCTGGTTTTTATAAAAGAATCTGATATCCGGTTTGACTTGGATCTGGGAGGAGGCGCGATGATGGATATGGGCTGTATGTCACGGTTCACTTTCACAAGCCTCCTAATCACGTTAACCATTCTAGGTTACACCCTCAGCAGTATCCGATACCTAGCTTCCTCAAACCCCACCGCTGTCGTCTCCGCCACGCCTTACCCTCTCAAATCAGCCAACGTTCTCGAAACAAAGATCGACCGCGCAATGGATGCCACGCTTGAGCTGCCGAACAATATAATCGCCACTCTCGAAGCAGACCTCTACATGCCATGGAGGCGTTTCCCCCCGAAACTATGGAAGGTCGTGGTCGAAGTTAAATGCGAAGGTGGTCAAGTCGAACTGAAGAATTTTGTCGGACCCACATACTGGCATAAGATCCAAGTCACAAACAAGGCTGGTCAAACGACGTCTACAAGGACGGAGAAGGTGTACAAGTTTGCTGACGCACATATCGACAACGGGACGGAGAATCCCAAGAATTTATCGCTGGGTGAAGATTGGTGGTTGACTTATCGTTATCAGCTTGAGGCGTTTGTGGATAAGCTTAACGGAAGGACACCGCAGACATGGGTGACCAGGGAAGATTCGGTGGCGAATATGGAGTGGATCGAGAAGATTTATGAGAAGGTTTGTTTGTTTACTTTCGCGAGTGACTAATGCAAATCCTTTCATTCATAGGCTGGAATTGGCTCTCGTCCGAAGGACGACTATGTGTTACCTGCCGCCGAGAGTGTCGAGTGATTTGCTTTTCAATTTGCTTTCTACCTGCTCACTTTCAACAGCTTGTTAGTCAGACCCTATCATATTGTACTCACGTTACCGCCTCTCAGCGAGGCTCCTTACAAGCCGAATTTATACTTTTGGGACGATCCCATCTACCTCTCGTCTTGAATTTATCGACACCCTTTTGAAAATTCTCCAGCACTCTACTCCGCCAGTGCTCTGCTACCGTACGATAACTCTCTTGTAGTAAGCATAGTATCAGTCGACATGGGTTGGGATTTTAAATTTTGGAAAAATCCGTATCTCCTGACCTCCACATGGAAGGTATTCTACAGGTAGCTAGTACTAGTACAAGCAGAAGCAGGTCACGAAGGGCTGTTTCATGGCTAGTCACTACCAAACATACATAATGCCTTTGCACATCCGAGTAGATATCGATGTTACGTCCAAAATCCGGAATCATTGCACTGCATGTGTGTTTTAACTTTTCTTACGTCGCGCCGAATGACTTCCAGAGCTTGACAGGATCTGGGATCACCATCGCACATGGTGCATTTTGTATCTGGTCACAATCTGTAGCTGGAGAGTAAGCTGAAGAGTAATCGAAAAGGGAGGAGGGAGATTCTGGGATCAACGAACCTCCCTATTGATACATGAAATGAATCCCTAGGCCTTGAAACTGGTGTGCCAGTTTAGCCACCAGTTGCGTGGGATTTGGTGGTTAGGTTAGGAACTTGTGACTTCTGCGTATAGTGATTGCACGAGAAGCTACCCATCCCGCAAGAGTCATCAGGGTCACAGTGCGGTTACGCCTATGGGGACTTGGTTGTGCCCTGTTGTGCCCCAGCGGTACATCACGTTAGTCCGCATCTCCGGGCGCTCCCCCGGGCCGGGGGCCCCTATCTATTGTAATTGGAGAAGACTGTTTCCCAAGTACCACGATGTCAGACTTCTTTTCCCTAGTAAAGAGATTGTATCAAGTGAGTAGTCTGCTCATACTATCTCTCAAGTCTCTCAAGTCTCTGTAGATCATTAGTCCTCCCACTCCATCCAAGTTAGCTCCTGAGGATGGTTCCAACTTGAAACCAATCAAGTTTGGTATCCTCGGAGCCGCCAACATAGCTCCTTCTGCGCTCATAATACCCGCTAAAAGTCACCCAGAAGTTATCATACATGCTGTCGCTGCTAGAGACCTGAAAAAGGCCGAGCAGTTTGGCAAAAAGCATGGTATCTCCAAGGTGTACGGCGGAAACAATGCTTACCAACGTATGCCTGACGTGTACAAACGTGTTCCAATACTCAAGGTGTCTTAGAGCTTTTGGACGACCCGGAGGTTGACGCGGTGTATAACCCGGTACGATAAGGATTTGTGGAACTTGAAACCGATGCTTACATCCAGCAGCTTCCGAACAAACTTCACTTTGGATGGACCATGAAGGCGCTCCTTGCCGGTAAACACGTATTGTGTGAAAAGCCTATGGCAGATACCGCAGACGAGGTAAGACAAATGTACGATCTTGCAGAAAAGAAGGGATTGGTATTGCTTGAGGCGTTCCATTACCGGTGGGTGGCGAAACTGAAATAACCAATCCTATCCTTCATCCTTTTTCAATACTCCAGGTTCCACCCTGCTATTCAACGCGTCAAAACCATTCTTGATAGTGGCGAGCTAGGTAAAATCAAGAGTATAGACTCGAAACTTGGCATTTTCGCCGGTTTTATAAAAGAGTCTGATATCCGGTTTGACTTGGATCTGGGAGGAGGCGCGATGATGGATATGGGTTGTATGTCACGTTTGACTTTCTTCTTCAGGCCTAATCATAATCTCAATCAATCTAGGTTACACCCTTAATAGCATCCGATATCTAGGTTCCTCAAACCCCACCGCTGTCGTCTCCGCCACACCTTACCCTCTCAAATCAGCCAACGTTCTCGAAACAAAGATCGACCGCGCCATGGATGCCACGCTTGAGCTACCTAACAACGTAATCGCCTCTCTAGAAGTAGACCTCTACATGCCATGGGGGTACTTCCCCCCAAAACTAGCGAAGGTCGTGGTCGAAGTTAAATGCGAAGGTGGTCAAGTCGAATTGACGAATTTTGTCGGGCCCACACTTTGGCATAAGATCCAAGTCACAAACAAGGCTGGTCAAACGACGTCTACAAGGACGGAGAAGGTGTACAAGTTTGCTGACGCACATATCGACAACGGGACGGAGAATCCCAAGAATTTATCGCTGGGTGAAGATTGGTGGTTAACTTATCGATATCAGCTTGAGGCGTTTGTGGATAAGCTCAATGGAAGGACACCACAGACGTGGGTGACTAGGGAAGATTCGGTGGCGAATATGGAGTGGATCGAGAAGATTTATGAGAAGGTTTGTTTCTTGGTATATCTTTCGCGAGTGACTAATGCGACTCCTTTCTCTCACAGGCTGGAATTGGCTCCCGTCCCAAGGACGACTATATATTACCTGCGGCCGAGAGTGTCGAGTGATTTACTTTTCAGCTTTTCTTTTACCTGCTCACTTTCAGCAGCTTGTTATTAAATTAAATCCTATCATATTGTACCCGTGTTATCACCCCTTAGCGAGGCTCCTACTTACAGGCAGAATTTTTACTTTTGGGACGATCCTATCTATTTCTCGTCTTGAATTTGTCGACACAGAGACCTCCGTTCCCGGGGGCTGAAAATTCTCCAGCATTCAACGTAGCCAATTCTCTACTACCGGTAACCGTACGATAACTCTCTAGGATCACGGTATGAACGCTTCCGCTGATAGTTGGGACTGGGATTGTTCGAGGATCATACATTTGTGGCTTTACACCTTCCCTCATGGATCGAACGACGAAATCAGCTTCAGATGATGGCTTGAAAACATTTTAGCTAGTATGAATTCGACCAAATCTCTCCTGAGCCGGTCTACGGCAGGGCTTGCTACACTCCCAGCAGGATGATTGTCCCCTTGATATCGCACTTGAGGATTCACGTGGATGAGGACATCAGCCTTGGACTTTGGCTCAACACGAAGGCAGTTTTGGATTTATTCATATATATTTTAACGTTGAAAGAGCAAAGCCTGTGTTGATATCAGCGTCACTTCAGCTGTGACCGAGAGCACTGTCATATTCAGTGGGATTAGTAAATATGTTGGAGGAATCATGACGACCATACATGTTATAGAACTACATACTTACTCTACGTCGATTGATACTCCTAACTTGAACAGGCTGTAGATTGGGAACCAAGGTGCATATATACATGTTTCTCCAAGGCTAAATCAAACGCCTTCTACGCCTTGGGTGAACTTGGAAAATTGTGTGAGATACTCCAAATATACTGTCCGAGCATAGCCTGCATCTACACGCAGGTCGTTCATCAAGCGATCCACTACCACAGCCTGTTCAACGTTGGCATCCACAACCTGTTCTCGCCGGGTAGGGACAATGTGGCTATCTTTTTCCTCAGGGAGGAGATGCGTAGTTGACTTTACTACGTGGTCAACTTCCTCTTTGAATTTATCCCACGTTTCGGTTTTGTTGGGAATAATACGGTCGAGAAGTTCTCTACAATTAGATGGCTGTAGGACATATGCCACAAAGACAGCAGCACCTGTCCACGTTGCTAAATCATACTTTAAAACTGGTTTGTCGGCCTCTTGGCGCAAACCAAGGCAATCGGAGATGACCTCGATTTGAAAATTTTCACGGTCCAACGACGCCAGGTATGTGTTGTAGGCCCATGAGACGGCAAGAGAGAAAAGGAAGAGGATTTGTCCAAACAGGGGAGATTGGGGAATTAAAAGAAGCTGGAGCAAAAACTGCACTGTTAAAAGCAGAGCGCAGGCACCTATCTTGTTCAAGTTCTGTTCAGATGGTGATGGGGAGGGTGGAGGTTTGACGGGAGAGGGTAATGAGCTGACGTGAGACGGGGATTTGCGCAACGAAGGTGTATGGTAGGGAGGAATAGATTGGGTAGCTGCCATAGCTGCGCCAGTGTCCGAGTCTGGAATCTTATCATACACATTTTCGACTGGATTTTGGCCGTTGCGGCTACTGTCCTTGCCACCTGAGATCGTGTTGCTGCTCAAATCGAGAAAAAACGATCCTTTGGTGACAAAATTAACAGCACCCTCATCCCCAAGAAGGACAATCATGTTTTTCCCATCGATCATGACCCCGTCCCCACGTGGAGAACCTGCAGACGGCTGCGAATGACGAAGCTCAAGGTTCCCAGACCCGATAACTAAACAGGAGATACCGTTCGCTGCTATTCCCAAAAGGATCATCGCGAACGAATACCACTGTCGGTAGATAGCACTAACAGCACACACGGCTACATTCACGGAAATGGTGAGGAGGGCCAGGAAGATGGAGGAATAGTTTATCTCTGAAATCATGGGGCAGCGTATGTCGGGAACACGCCGTAGGTGAACGACGGTTACGTTAACGCCAGAGTTTTGTTTCCTCCACTCTCCACTAATAACCTGAGCTTTCATTTCCGCACCTTGGCATCGCTTGGAAAGAAGGTATGCCAGATGTTCCGTTACTGCAAGGTTGGTCCCCGATTCAGCTGCAACAAAACGCGGTCCTTTCTTTCCTCCTAAACCAAAGAGTTCTACGGGGTCTGAACCGTCACCGAGAAAAAGTCCTCTCCAGAGTCGCCCCTTGGCCAAACGACCGTAGCATCTGGCAATCGTATAGCTCCCGGGGGAGTTGTACCATCCAAGTAGCCATCTACCGGAAAAGAAATGAACTGTAGACATGGCGGTCACAGCTTCCTCGCCGCCGAAAAAGCCAGCGATGCCAGAAGTGTCGAGAGTGAAGGTGGTTTTAGTGAGAGGGGGTTTCACCATTGTCGTAGTCGAAAGACTGTATGGAAGTATGTTGAGCTATATATCGCTGCTTGACGCGAGGCCGATAGGAAAGGAGGGATGTTACGAGATGAGCGTGGTACCTGCCTCGCAGAAAACATACATTCAGCCTCGCCTACATTGTAAGGCAGATCTAGACTTGTTTCTTGTATTGAATGATTTTATCTTTGGGAACTCGGAAACTAAGTACGCACAATGTTTTTGGAGCCCTCCATCCTGGCTCTTAGAGACATGGGTAAATGGAAATGTTCTGTCAAACAGCATCACTGAGCGTTCTTGATGTTTTTGTATCATCTCAGACAGTTACGTGATTTGTTGTAGCTTCTTGAACCGAGGAAAAGGCTCCTTGGACCTTGAGCGTTTAAACTTCTAACAAACGCTAATCAAGATGAATTGACAGTTCAGAAATAGTGAGGGCTCGTGTATGTACGATGTCAGGAGATATTTACATTCTGACTACGCTGCAACTGCCTGCAACTGGCCATCCGCTCAGTGACAATGGGTGGGGCCAGTGGGGGAGGTCCGGTTGGCCGGCCGCCGGAATCAGTGACCACGTGGATTTCACGTGCGTGGCATGAGTTCCGGCATCCGGTTTACATGCATCCCTTTTCAGCGACCCAGTGCGCATTGTTTCACAGTCCACGCTCCATAACATCTGCTACGAGCCCGAAGAACTGAAAACAAGACAGCAGCAAGTGAACACACTGTCCAGTATCTAGCAAGGGCGGCAGGCCGGCAAGGCTTTTTTTCGTGTTGACAGTGACATGCTCTACCTGTGTGCAGTTAACTAGGCCCAAAGCAGTCCCTCAGAGGTCACCGGTCAGCGCTCAGCGGCTGTACCAGAAGTGTCGCCCGTTCATTGTATTATAAAGTCAGCTTCCCTTAAGCCACATTAGATCCACCTCCCAGCGCCCCAGCGGTACTAGCTTATGTTGCAAGCAGCAGGAGGTCCCACACCTATATCCAAGTATAGGTCTCAGCGCTGATTGTGTCGTGGGTCAGTAATTCTTTCTCTCTCTGTTTCTACCATAATGTCAGACTTGATCTCCCTAGTGAAGAGAATCTATCAAGTGAGTACTTTACTCACTCTCCTTCTCTCCTTTCCAATTTTCTTTAGATCTTCAGTCCTCCGACTCAGCCCAAATCAATCGCTGAGGAAAGTTCCAACTTGAGACCGATTAGATTTGGCATCCTAGGAGCAGGTATGAATCGATATCGAATACATGCTGAAATCACTCCTCATTCTGGAGCATATCATTTTCATTCCTTGTAGCCAACATAGCTCCCTCTGCGCTCATAATACCCGCTAAAAGCCACCCAGAAGTAATCGTATATGCTGTCGCAGCAAGAGACCAGGAAAAGGCGGAACAATTTGCCAGAAAGCATGGTATTTCCAAGGTGTACAGTGGAAGCGATGGTTACCAACGTATGCCTGACGCGTTTAAACTTGTTTCGATGCTTACAATGTTAAAGAGCTTTTGGATGACCCGGATATTGACGCAGTGTATAACCCGGTACGATAAGGATACTTGAAACTTGGACACCAACGCTCACATTCAGCAGCTCCCGAATAAACTTCACTTTGAATGGACCATGAAGGCGCTCCTCGCCGGTAAACATGTCTTGTGTGAAAAACCTATTGCAGATACTGCCGACGAGGCAAGGCAAATGTTCAATCTGGCGGAAAAGAAGGGGTTAGTATTACTTGAGTCGTTCCATTACCGGTGAGCGGCGAAGTCGAAACAGACTTATCTTATCTATCTCTTATCGTCTTTCAATATCGTAGTTTCCATCCTGCTATCCAACGCGTCAAAACCATACTCGATAGTGGCGAATTAGGCAAAATCAAGAGTATCGACGCGAAACTTTGCCTTTGTGCTGGTCTCGTTAAAGACTCTGATATCCGTTTCGACTTGAATCTGGGAGGAGGCGCAGCGATGGACTTGGGTTGTAAGCAGTGGCTAAGTCAACCATAAATTTCGTAACCTCCCTCAATCCAGGCTACACGCTCAACAGCATCCGCTACTTGACCTCCTCCAACCCCACTTCCGTCATCTCCGCTACACCTCATCCTCTCAAATCAGCCAACGTCCTCGAAACAAAGATCGACCGCGCCATGAATGCTACACTTGAGCTTCCGAACAACGTGATCGCCACCCTGGAAGTAGACCTCGCTATGCCGTGGGAGTTCTTCCCCCCAAAACCGGTGAAAATCTGGATCGAGGTTAAATGCGAAGGTGGTCAAGTCGAATTGATGAATTTCGTTGGGCCCACATTCTGGCATACACTCAAGGTAACGAACAAGGCTGGTGAAACGGTGACTACGAGGACGGAGAAGGTGTACAAGTTCGCGGACGCACATATCGATAATGGGGCGGAGCATCCTAAGAATTCATCGCTGGGCGAAGATTGGTGGCTGACTTATCGTTATCAGCTTGAGGCCCTTGTGGATAGGCTGAGGAATAGGACACCACAGACATGGGTGACCAGGGAAGATTCGGTGGACAATATGGAGTGGATTGAGAAGATTTACGAGAAGGTTTGTTTCTTGATATATCTTTCGCGATTGACTAGTCAACACGTCGATCGTTCCATTCATAGGCTGGAATTGGCTCCCGTCCCAAGGCTGACTATGAGTTACCTGCAGAGTGATTCGCTTTTTTCTATCTTTTAGTTTTCTTCCGAGGGTTCGAAGTCTATCACATTGGATAGATGCTCTAGACTCTTAATACTGGAGCGCAGTTGGATATGTATTGAAGGGCATGATGAATATAAGCTTCTCTGGGTTTCTTCTTTCAGTAGCAAAATGAGACAGTATACCGATAAGCATGGTTTGTTCAAGTGAAGGCCTCTTCGATGCCTATATCTTGAAACTCGTATACATTTTGAGCCATGTTCTTTTTTAAGACATGTTAGCATCCCAGACAATAGAGAGAAACGAATGAAAGGGCTTACAGCTCCTTGTCTCGCGGCTTGGTCTGCTTCCCAATTATCTCCCCTCGGAACATACCAGAACTGAACATCCACATTTCTGTCTTCAAACTGCTCTACTCTCTCGAGCAACCTTTGCCACAAATCCTGATTCGCCACTGGCCTTCCCTTCAGATTCCTCCATCCATTTTCCTGCCAGGTAAAAACCCAATCTGATGCACCATTCACAACATACGTCGAATCGGTGGCAATAACGACGTGATCAAATCCTTCTTCCCAGTCCCAATCACACATTCGCAATGCTGCATCAGCAGCGCGAAGTTCCGCGCGATTCGACGTGACAGTCGGACCAACGCGTTCGAGCGGAAAGGAGATAGATTTTCCAGGAGAGATGACGATTCCACAGCCTGCGCGGACGTTGGGCTGACCATTGTTGGGCGCTGCGCCATCGGCATATAAAAGAACACAACGCGATTGATTCCATTGGAACATCCAGCGCATGCGGTTTTGGTAGTAGGTATTATGGCGCTGATAGTTCTCTTCAACAGAAAAATCGGGATATTCGTCCGGATCGAAGCGACGAGACATGGAAGTTGTGGACAAAGAGATGATTCAGATTATGAGGTAAAACGCTGCTTCGCCTCATAAGTACCACGCACGGACCACTTTTTCAAACCGTCAGACGCGTCAAGTCCAGGATGTTCAACACTTCTAGATAACTAAGTCTCAGATTGTACAAGCCCTTGCAAAGTTCTTCAACAGATAGTGGTTGTATTTTCCACAGCTCCACCCAACACCGAGGTTTCAGGAGGGAACAGTCGGACTCTATGGGGATGAGGCAAACACCAACTACATACATCCGGCTCCTGGGTCTTCCTCGGCCCTGTTACTACACCAGTAAAACTAAGATCTAAGACCTTATCATTTTCAGAGCTAAAAAGTGGTCTGATCTGAATATGAAAATGATATATCCAGCTTTGACCGAGTTACGTAAACAAACGACAAACGTTGTGACATCATCCATGTCTAGTCTTTTTTGAACGTCATCATCTTCCTCTTCATTCGTTTCTTTCATAGGCTGGAATTTGCTCGTCCCAAGGCTGACTATGTGTTACCCAGTGTCGAGTATTTCCCGGAGATCCTGCTCCTTTTGGTTTTCTTTCAAGGGTTCAAAAGGTTAAAACATTCAAAGTCTCACGCTGTGCCCGTAAGCTAGTGTCCCTTATATAAACTGAAGTACATAAGGTTTCTTCTTTAAGTAACAAAATCAGCCACTTCGTTGATGAGCATGGTTTGTTTGTTCAAGTGAAAGCACTTTCGATGCGTATATCCTGAAACTCGTAGACATTTTGAGACATGTCCTAAGTTTGGGGAAGGTTAGCATCCTGATGATAGAAACAAAGAAACAGAGGGCTTACAGCTCCTCGTTTTGCAGCTTGGTCTGCTTCCTCATTATATTCCCTTCGGACATGCCAAAACTGTACATCTACGCCTCTGTCCTCGAACTGCTTTACTCTCTCGAGCAACCTTTTCCACAAATCCTGGTTCGCCACTGGCTTTCCACTCGAATTCCCCCATTCATTTACCTGCCAGGCATAAACCCAGTGCGATATCCCAATAGCCACGTGCGTCGAATCGGTGGCAATAACAACGCGATTAAATCCTTCATCCCAGTCCCAATCACACATTCGCAATGCTGCATCAGCCGCGCGAAGTTCTGCGCGGTTCGACGTGGACGTGACATTTGCAGCGCGTTCGAGCGGAAAAGAGATAGATTTTCCGGGAGAGATAACAATTCCACAACCTGCGCGGACATTTGTATAGCCGTTGTTGGGCGCTGCACCGTCGACATACAAGAGAACGCAGCGGGATTGATCCTTTTGGAACATCCAGCGCATGCGGTTTTTGGACTGGGTATTACGGCGATAATAGTTTTCTTGAACAGAAAAATTGGGATTATCGTCCGGATTAAAGCGACGAGACATGGAGGTTATGGTCCAAGAGGTGGTTAGGTAAAAAGCCGATGCTCCGCTGCGACGCACGGATCACTTTCCAGTAAATGTGTGAAGCAAAGATGTGTGGTAACAATTTTCACAGCTCTCCCACCGAGGTCTCATGAGGGAACAGCCGGACTCTATGGAGATGAAACAGACAGCGAGCCCATGCTTTCCTGGGTCTTCCCTGGTCTTCCTGGACTTTGTTCACTAAGTTCATCCGGCGGCCGCAGTGCCGGGCCCCAATTTTATGCCTAAATATTTTAGCCTAATCTAGTACACGAGTATAAACTAATGTTGCGGGCCCTGCTCAATAGGGACCGGCGCGCCCAAGAAAGGTCTAATCTGAATATGGAAGTGATATACCCAGCTTTGACCGGCTTATGTAAACAGACGAGATACCCAAGTCAGCAAACAAAAAATCAGGCCGCTCATTGATTTATGTGGGAGTTGAGCCCAGCACTCCCTCACAAGAGCAGATGTAATAACCAACTACCATACCCCAGGTCGTGCTAACACTTTCATTGAATCATGATGACACTGAGCATTCCGAGCCTCCACCGATCCATTTACTTGAGAAAACTACCGTGTGTAGACATTATGAAACCAAAGAAGAAAAACCCTAGATGAAGTAAATAAACACCCTGATTAAACAAACTAACATACAACAATTCCACTTGGTTTACCTGCGTCCCAAACTTATACAAATCCATATTATGCAGGTGACTTTCACAGGGATGGCGTTCTATTTCCATCCATGGCGGGTTTTTCTTGACTCCATATATCAACCCGTCGACTCAGCGACATGACTGGACCCACTGCCCAGTGTAAGCGCATAGTCGTTCGAGGTCCCACTGACACCACTTGTATTACTGCCCCTTCGATCGATTCTATTCTTTCGTCCATACAACACATGAGGATATTTTGATTGGGGAGGAAGCGAGGGGGAGCGGAGGGAGGGGTTACTGAGGGACAGACAGAAGGAGAATCAGCACCCACACATGGAAGGAAACAAAAAACACTTACTTTGCTTGTAACGTTGGCCCAGTGGCTAACCGAGCAAAATTAGAAGGAAAGAGCGGATTTCCCGGTGAGCGATCTCCAACGGGATCGTACCCTCCTTCAGAGTCATAGCCACTTCCTCCCTCTCCCGTACCACCTGCAAAACCACGCGACGAATAGTCGCTTGAGTATCCCATAAGTCCCTGCGAGCCAATTGATGTGATTGAGCCAGAAGATCCCGTTCTTGTCAACCCAAGACTCTGAGTCCGATACAGATTTACACCGCTCCCGATACTTCCCCAGCTCGAGCGCTTTGATTCCGTCTGGGTCAAAGAATTGGTTCGGCTGAGCGAACCAGGGATAGGATTGTGCGAGAAGGGGCGGTATGACAATACTGGCGAAGATGCGGCAGAGCTTCCAGGGGAGGATGGCAGAGATATACGCAGACCGTGGATCTGAACAGGATCGATTGTGGGATTTGGCGAGTTCGTCGTTGTGACATCTTCTTTTGATTCTTCTTTGGCTTTCCCCGCGTCATCTTCTTCCTCTTCACCCTCCAGTATATCCCCAGCGCATTCGTACTTCCAGGGTTAACCGAATCGGCCAACGATGCCGGAAGGCTGAGAGGAGGCGGGTTTAAACCCGAAGAGCCGACAATTCCTTGGTTAGGGGAAATAATGAGAGGTTCAATGATCACTCCCGTCTCCGGATTCGGACTCGATATAGAAGAAGCAGAGAAGGATCCCTGTGATCCCCACGAGGAACGTGAAGTCGATTTCCTGTGTTTGGCTGCTGACATATTGCCATCCTGAGAAGCAGCGTTTGCTTGTTGTCCGTCATCGAACGACATCGTCGTCGGAGTAGGCATTTGTTGTCTGATCTCTGGTACTTCCGTGTCCGCCCGGGAAGGTGACCGCGACTCCTTCTGAACGGGCGTTAGACTGTCTGTCGTATCTTCTGATGAGTACGAATGGCGCGTGCGCACCATCGCAGCTGCAGCGTTTATCGGCATTGGTTCATCAGCCGAGGGAGACGCAGAGTTGGCAGATGGAAAGGCACTACGGTCATAGACAGGGCTGTCTACAATCGCATCCCAGCCTTCCCAGTACCCTCTCGCTTTCATCCCACCATCCTCCATCTCATCTGTCTTTGGCGTCTTCACAGAGAGAGGTGATTGCATATCTCTGTCCGATTCAGATTCAGACTCTGACGATTCGAAGACATCTGCGTCCATGTCCATATCCAAATCGAAATCCACGTCCAACTCAGGAGGCACACCTAAAGCGCCCTTGACACGTTCCCAGATTAGTTCGGAGCGAGATAGAATACATTTTCGGATCTTAGCGATCCAGAGCGCGTCGGGAGCGTTCTCGCGAGGAGTAGTAGTGAGATACGAGATGAGACCATCGTACGTCCACGTGGTTGGATTGGGATCACTTAGAACGGGTGATACAGGAGGTGATTGGTTAGGGTCAGCATTGGTTACGACAAGGCGTGCACTCGTAATAGGGGCAGCAGCAGAATCAGAATAATTGCCCCTTGGAAACGTTTGCTTTAGAAGCGCGAAGAGTTTTCGCGTAGGTGTAGACTCTATGAGAGCTTTCACCTCAGCTGGGCGATCGATGAATGGAAGGTACACCGATGGATGCAAAGGAGTGAACGTAGCTGGTTCAGCACCAGAGCTGACCCCTTGGATAGATGATAATGGTGAGGAGCGAGGCGATCCAAGAAACGGATATGCTCTCTGATTTTGTGAAGACGTGAGATTTGTCGCATTATGAGCTAAATCGTACAGCTGCTCTGGAGTAAGTTTGGGTTTCGGTGCAGCATATCCCGATCCAGGCGATGAAGGCCTGAGTCTGGATGGTGATGACGGCGATGGTGTCCTTGCGCCAGTTCTGTCTGACGGGCTAGGCCTCGAAGATCCAAAGGTGGAAAAAGCGAAACTCATTCGGGGCTTCCTGGGGCGCCAGATGCTGGTTCTGGTCTCCCTAAAGGTCCAGTCTCATGGTTTCCTATTCTACGATGCGGTCTGCGCTGTCCTGGACCAGGAGGATCCTTAAGAGATATAGTGCCTGGATTTGCATTAGCAAATGCGCTGTGTGCATGGGACAACGAGTCGGAATTTGCATTGGGAACTCTAACGATGGTAAGCGTGCTGCTGGAAAGTCTGTTGGGATTCAAGTTGATTTCGGCGTGTTTGGCGAATGGATCTGGAGCGCTGATTGAGCCACGACGCGAAGAAAGACGGCGTCTGGGCGTCGTCGGTGAGGTTGGAGAGGACATTGGCTGTTCTTCGTGGTGTTGGTTTGGGTTCGTTGAACTAGAAAAGATTGTTGAACCTGAGTCTTGAGTTCCCATATGTGATTACTGACCTCTTCACGTACGTAAACTGTTCCGTTTCTTTCCGTACCATATCAAACTCGGGAAAGCCTTGGGATTGAACAAGGCCAAAGCCGAGTGACAAGATGTCTAACGAATTTCAGCACAATTCCAGCATGCAGTGAGCGAGTAATTGAAGGTAATTGAGTTAACCAAACGAGTTCGCGTGACCATGGGAGGATGCTAAGGGCGTCTATCAGTAAAATCAGAAGATACCCGAATTTTACAGCCTCAGTTGCTCTTTCGCAAAGATGCGTGTAAAGCGCTGCTCAAGTACTCAATTCTCAACGGGATATATAACCCAGTGGTCCAACGACAGTCTTGTTCCATCCAACCATGTCTTCTAAAGAGCAAACTATCGAAGAGTTCGCTTCTACCTCGCTTCAACGTCCTCGCAAAATACACCGAGTTAACCCTCGACTTTTAGTGAAATGTATTTACATCCTCTTTACTCGAGCCATGTTCTTCTTTGGACTTTCCGCTACTATGCGTCATCTATGGTCAATGCTTTCACATATGGACCTCCAAACAAAGGCCTTTCTGGTGAATCCCAATCAAAGGTTTTACCAAAATCAGACCATCGACCAGGTTACAGATCGAAGCTTGGTTGTACAACCCCTCATAGGAGAAGACCAGGCTTTCGATATCGGTGTGACCATCTGGGCTCGGGCTTCGCCTGAAGAGGAACGAGCATGGTTGAGGGATGCTGGGAAGAATGTATCAGAAACTCAAACGCGGCGCGCAGTTTCACTCATCGACGGACCTGTTGATTTAAGTGGCTTCGGGTGGCGGCTGGGTGGGATCCAGAACCAATACGAGTATACATCCATGTTCAATGTCTACGGTTTCAATACAACTACTCCCGACGCATTGTTCAAAATTATCTACTCCGATATTGCTTTCAGGCATGTTCGACTCTCTGATGTCAGTTCTACCACAGTAAACTTTTCTATTCCGGCAAGTTATTTGTGAGTAGAAGATCTATGAGAATGATATCAATCTCACTCATCTTTGAATATGCAGTCCAGATTTCAAGCAATGGACCGGACAAGATGCTCTGAAGGCAGCCTTCACAATTCTACCACGACCCAATTCCGCTCTCAGGAATCTCAAAACATATTCCAGCTGGATTCATGACTCTGGCATAACACAGAAGCGAGCATGGCCGTATGAAGTTTCAATTACCTGAGTCACAAATATGAAATTTTCCCCTAGATTTCCCTTGGGTTCCGAAGAGAACAGCCCCAAATCTCTTGGGGATGAGGCAACCGATCTCATATCCTTCGTCATGCCATTGGTCCAATCTTTCCAAGTTCCTCATCCTTGCGTGAATGCCAGTGTCCAGACCGATAGCAGCTATCCAATCCGTACTAATGCGCCTTTTATTCTCTCTAGGTACGTCTAACCGTCCTTCAGAGTGCGATTGTGCCACGCTGACCGTTTAATAGAACACACGTGCAAATTATCAAGGAATTTGGAATCATGAATTTCGACTCGTTCAATAAGTCACATTCCATCATCAAATCTGCGCAAGTATGTATTATTGTATACCTGTATTCCATGACGCTCATAACGAAGGAAAGTGCGGGAGGTCTTTAGACTCCAATGAGATTGATCCACAATATAAGAAGATGCTTATATGGCACTGGAACGAGGAGGAATCTTCAATGAAATGGGTCACCAGCTGCCATAATCGTGATTATCATCGCACAGGGATTCTCGAGACTCTTTTCGAGCTCGGAACCTCACTCGATGGTGGTTCCAATCAAACCGAGTGGGCTTACGCGCCTTATTTCGAAGCCAATCAAAATGGCTTAGGCCCAAAAGTGAGGTTACCCAGCTTATTATTAGTGATGCTGACGATTATTTAATCTAGGATTTCAGCCCGATTCCTACACAGACAATCTGCAACGATAGCTCAATCGATCCCCTTGATTATCGCACATTAGCGGACCCTTTGGCCTTTAACATTCCAGGTTTGTCCTGGACACAAACTGGTTCGGTGTAATACCACTGACAGAATTATCGTTATCAATTTGCCTTGGTAGTCTCAGGTTTGAATATAAGCTGGCATATCACATATTCCGGAATTTCCTTGTCTGAAAGGACGATATTCAACGCAATGAACTCGCTGATGGCTCCCGAAGACCCGTTTTACCTCATTAAAGCTGGGAGCGACTATCAACAAGTCATGCTTCAAGACAGAATCGACCAGCACAGTGAGTTCAGTATATGATGTGCTCATACACTATCTAACGGATACATTCTAGATAGCCTTTTTGGTATATATCGGGAGGGTAATGCATATGGGCGAAGGCGGCTGCTCTTAAATTTCTTGTCGTAAGTTTTCACCACTTTCATAAGATTTGGTATTTATACTATTCACAGAAAGTCCCTCTTGATTATCGCTGGCGCATTTGACGCACTCTACTGGTACACACGAAATACCACCAGCTTCATATCCATACCAGGGACCCTTCTCCTTGCTGTTGCCAGTCTTGTGAACTGCGAATTTATCATACAAGGACGTGATGCATGGTCAGCATATCAGGTTTTATTACCGCCAGCAGACAATGTTTTCATGATGAGATCCAATCGATTATCCTCACTCCTTCGCATTTCACAGTCGTTCCTGATCATACCGATTGTCTTGCAAGCAATATGGATGTCAATGACAGCCCTGAGGATTGAATGTGTATGGCCATCTGGATCTGAAGACACATTGCTGAGAAGGACCATTCCTACTTTACGGAGGATACGACCTAACCATCAGGAGCGCGTCAGTGAACGAATAGAGAGCTCTACGATGCGTTGGAGATCTCGGATAGTAGTGAGTGCTTGTCGACATTCCCCCTGCTTAAATCTCATTTTATCATAAAAGATCATCGCATCGCTTTTTATTGCATATCACTTTATGCTTCCACACGTCCCAAAAATCGCAGCTCAGTTGCATCCTGATCCTGATCCTTCGGTCTTTGAAGCCAAAATGCTCTACAAGGATCTAATCATGAAACAAAACATTGTTGATCCTCTTTTTGTTTCTGGCAAAGTTTTCCAGCTTGTACTGAATAACTCGTCTGGATTCTTTGCGGGAAGTTACCGTATTGCAGCGGTTCTCAAGTTTGTGGTGCTCGCGCTTGACACGCTTCACTTCATCTCGTGGATTGTAGGACTTCCAGAGTCGCGAGGTGGGATGGATGCCGCGTATGTGATATATATGGCTTTGATGATTATCGAAGGATGGCAAGCTGTTACGCTTCCTAAAGCTGTCAACGATGTCGACGATGAACAAGAATAATGTACGAAAGTATAGTAATACATAATAGTTTGAGCTGTCAAGGACACGCAAACTGTAAATCGATATCGTCGCCGGCCCGGGATACTTAACTCAGTCATGGAGACACCACCATCTCCATACATGCATGGTCAATCTGTTTTTGATCAAGTAACTCCTCTCAGCAACGAAGAAGTAGACTTACTATTCTCCGATCCCGAAGAGTATAACGACAGTGCCATCGAAGCAGATGATCTAGACTTAGTAACCGGAGACCAATGCTCAATCACTTTGACTCCAGCTCTCGTCAAGGGAGTGACGAAGGTAACCTACATAATGCTGCCGCACTCGGCCCCTTTAGACGCAGTAAGCCGCTTTTATGGCTATGGATTCTTGGTTTGATGCTTCCTAGGTGAAACTGACTGCCCGTATTTTGGCAATGAGTGAGGCAGAAATGTCTATCCAATCCCGCTTGTTCACCATGATCTGTACGGCCCTTTTCTCATGCTGTCTATATGACTATCTCACCTCCTGCTCCTCTAGTACGCTCGGATATTAGCATGCTGATGGATATGCATCGGTTAATCCTGTTGGCATCGAAAGAGATTCTGTATACTTTAGCACAGTATCTTAACAGACCGATTCTGGACGAATCTGAGTGGTCTCAACTTCGGAATGGTTCGTTAGGTGGATTCGCTGCCTTGGTAGGTTCAATCTTATCCCCCTTCGAGCTCTTACTCATTCCCTGCTCAGAAAGACGACACCATATATGAATATACCTTGCTCTGCCCTCCTCGCTTCACGGATCAGCCCCCGCTGAATCACGGACTTGACCTGTTTCGACGTCCATACACAAATTTTCCTCCCGTTAAAACCCATGTTACTCCTTTCGCCCTAGCTTTCCACGCATTGAGGGTCCTCGAGTGCACTACATTTCCCATGACATTCGACTTTGAGCATGTCTTTCGGGCACGCACTCTTCGTGAGATGAACCACATCGAGGACTCGTTGGAGCGCGCACTATTGGGAATAACAAAAGATGATGAAAAGCCCAGTGTTATGCCACAAGAAATGCAGGATCATATTGAGGCTTTTATGAACTTTGTGTTGGCTTTTGATAGACGATGCGCTGTGGTTCGGGCTATAATGAACCAAACGCCGCCCCAGTAACTCTTTGGAGGATCGACATTCAGCCTGCTCTGTCTCTGCCCTGAATCAAAGGCACCTGCTACCTCCTGCTACCTACTACAAGTCCTGATCCTGTTGTTTTAAATTGCATATCTTTCACGACAAAACTCTAAGGCGTATCGCTCTTCTATATACCTTCCCTTCCCTCTTATGTGACTCTGTTGCTTATCCAAACCCCAAATCATATTCCACTCACTGCTGGTCTGGCTGCTGGCACTCCAGGGCTAAAGTGTTCCAAGTGATTTATTTACCTTGTAATCGTTGATCTGAGCTCATACCACACGGTCACTTTGCGCTGCAGCCTATGCCTCATGTCGTTACTACATATGCAATCGATTTCCAGGCTTGTAGCATCGTTGAAAATTGTGGTCCCTTGTGTGTCTCCCCTAGTAGTACTCCAGCTACGGCTAAGAGTCTGTCAAACCTCTTTTGTGACTACCTTTTGGAATACCCAGTAGGAGCACGTGTGGGCGCTAGCTCGCTTGCGAGGTTGAGTCAAGTTCTACCTACTGCTGTGAATGTGTACATCAGGTGTCGTCTGTGTACTTCAAATACTTATGCTATAGCTTCAACCATGTCCTCCGAGGAGCATGTAGCAGAGCTTTCTTCTATTTCGCTTCAAGGTCCTCGAAAAAAGTATCGAGTTGACTCTCGGCTTTTGGTGAAATGCTTTTACATTCTCTTCACTCGCGCTACCTTCTTCATCGGACTTTCCGTTATTACACGTCATCTCTGGTCCACGCTTGTACATATCAACTCAGAAACAAAGGTCTTGTTATCAAATCCAAATCGAAAGCTTTATCAGAACCAGACCCTCGACCAGGTCACAGATCGAAGCCTAGTCGTACAACCTCTCATAGGAGAAGATCAGTATTTCGACATTGGCGTAACAATCTGGGCTCGAGCTTCAGTTGAAGAGGAACGAGAATGGCTGAAGAATATGGGAAAGAATGTATCAGAAATTGGGGGGCGACGCGATTCAGCACTCATGGACGGACCTGTTCAATTGAATAGTTTTGGGGCGAAATCTATCTGGAGTGAACTCCTATACACGAATTCGTCCGAACTACAACCGTTCACCACAACTACTGTCGATGCCTTGTTCAAAATTATCCACTCCGATGTTGCTTTCAGGCAAGTTCGGCTCTCCGACGCCAGTTCTACCACAATAAACTTCTCCATTTCGGCCGAGTATCAGTGAGTAGATGTCTGCTGGAAATCTACAAGCCTCATGGCTTCAATAGTCGGGACTGGAAAGAATCCTGGGGCATGGGACGAGACGGGTTAAAGGCAGCCTTCACGATCCTACCAACATCTCCTTCCCCACTCGATAATCTGAAAACGTATTCAAGTTGGATTCACAAATCTGCCATAACACCGAAGCGCGCGCGGCCGTAAGATGTTTCAATCTCTGTTGTGGAAACGAAACTACAGTGCTCCCCTAGATTTCCCTTGGGTTCGGAGGGGAAAGATCGCGATTCTCTTCGGGACGAGGCAATGGATCTCTTATCATTTGTTATGCCTTTGGTTCAATTATTTCAAACTCCTCATCCTTGCTGGAATGATAGTGATAGTTTTCCATCCATTTTCAAGTACTCAAGTTTTACTCAAGTACCTTATGTTATTTCTCGGTATGTCTAAACAGTCTTTTCATATTGTCCCTGCGCCGCACTGACTGTTCGATAGAACACATATACAAATTGTCAAAGAACTCAAGGTTATGAACTTCGACTCGTTCAATAAATCACATCATATCCTAAAATCTGCAGAGGTATGAATTATCAGGTGATGTTACTTCATGAAGTTCACATCGAAGTCAAGTGTGGAAAGTCCTTAAAGCTCAGTGAAATTGAAGAACATCACAAGAGGCCAAACCTATGGCACTCATCAGCGGATTCATTGAAATGGGTAACTTCTTGCCATCGTGATTATCATAGCACAGGGAACCTCGAGACACTGTTTGAGTTGGGAATCCCACTTGATGATGGTTCTAATAGAACCGAGTGGGCTTACGCACCCTATTTGGAAGCCAGTGAATATGGCTTAGGTCCCAAAGTGAGAACCACTCGTCTTATTACCAGCAATGCTGTTAATTTCTTGTTAGGATTTCAGCCCAGTTCCCATGATACCGATTTGCAACAGTAGCTTGGACAAACCCTTCCCTCCCAACCCATTTCTTGACCCTCTAGATTTCAATATATCAGGTTTAGCCTTAGTTGACATTGTATTATTGTCATTGACGGTGTTGTTTACCTCGTAGACTCAAATTTGGACATAATCTGGCTTATCACCTATTCCGGAATCTCCTTGTCCAAAAGGACAATGTTCGATTCAATGAACTCCCTGATAGTTCCCCAGAACTCGGATAGTACTCCTGACAGCGAAAGCAATTACAAGCAAATCATGGTTCAAGATGAAATTGACCAGCGAAGCAAGTCTCTTGTTACTACTTATTGCTTATTCACTCATTATTTAAGCATACCATAGATAGTATTTTCGGATTACATCGAGAAAGCAGCACACATCCGCGAAGGCGATTGCTCTTGAATGTCCTGTCGTGAGTAAACGTTGTTGCTTATACTTACTGCCATATATCCATGTTCACGATTCGCAGAAAATCACTCTTGGTCATAAGCGGTGCATTCGACGCATTATACTGGTATACACGAAGCACCTCTGCATTTATTTCCGTACCAGGAACCCTTCTGCTCGTTGTTGCCAGTCTCGTGAACTGCGAGTTTATCATCCAAGGACGTAGCGCCTGGTCAGCGTTGCAGTATTTACTACCGCCATCGAACGAAATGAGCATTTTCGATACTATTCGCTCTGGTGGGGCTAGATCCCGTCGGTTGCAGTCACTGATTCACATTATACGGTTCTTGATGGTTGCATTTATTCCCTTACAAGCGATATGGATGTCGATGGTGGCACTGAGAATCGAATTGGCATGGCCATCTGGATCTGAAGACACCTTGCTGCGGAGAATTATTCCTACCATTCGGAGATTACGACCGAATCGTCAAGAGCGTTCCAGCGAACGATTGGAAAAGTTCACGATGCGATGGAGATCTCGCTTAGCAGTGAGTGCCTGTCGACGTTTCCGTGTACTTGGAACTCATTATCATAAAAGATGATCGCCTCGCTTTTTATCGCATATCATTTTATGCTTCCGCGTATCCCAAACATCGCAGCACAGTTGCATCCGGACCCTGATTCTTCAGTTCTCGAAGCGAAGATGCTTTACAGAGATTTGATCATGAAGCAAAGCATTGTTGACCCTCTCTTTGTTTCTGGCAAGGTTTGTCAGCTTGTCCTCAATAGCTCATCTGGATTCTTTGCAGGAAGCTACCGTATATCAGCGATGATCAAGGTTATTGCACTCACTCTCGATACACTCCATTTCGTTTCGTGGGTTGTAGGCCAACCAGAGTCGCGAGGCGGAATGGATGCCGCGTTTGTGATATATATGGCTCTGATGATTATCGAAGGTTGGCAAGCCGCCTCGCTTCCTAGAGCTGCGAATGATGTCGACGATGATGAGGATTAAGCTGTGAATACCGAGCCTATCATGTACATGTTTTAATCATCACGAATCTATTGAAAAGGATGAGAGAGGATGCCACTGGATCAGTCCAAACCGTAAGCGTATGATTAACTCTTCTAGATGATGTGTTGGCCTGTCGAACACCACGCTAATGGGATACTGAGCGTGTTAAAAAGGAATTCCAAAACCATATTTAATTTTTAAAAATAAAGAAATTCAAGTCGTATTTGCTCGGAGCGAGCTCGAAGCTCGAAGCTTGATTGAATACTCACTCCGAATTCCAGGTTAAGCTTTTGCACTGCCACCAATTCCGAAGTCGTTCTTCAAACCGATCGTGATGGATATTCTCCCTGAGCTCAACGAGCAATACTCCACCATAGACTATTGGTTAGGGCCTTTATTCAAAATCTCACATATTCAGCTTACCGTCGCCAGGAATCAGAGATATAGCCAGTACATATCTCGCAAATCTTATCGAAAACGACAAATGACCTCGAATCCACTAGAGAAGCCGACGATGCGTCCTTTGACTGGTTCAAGTCTTATTCAGAAGTTGCAGAAATCTTGGGGAGTATTATACCAGAAAAGTCATGCAAGATTCTTATGCTGGGATGTGGAAACTCGAAATTGTCTGAAGACGTGAGTGGTTTGTGTTTCAACTTGAAGAATGCTCTGAAGTTTGACATTGTAGATGTACAACGATGGATACAAAAACATCGTGAATATCGATGTTAGTCTGTTTCAGTCTTATCGAGTAGGAATTGCTGAAGCTTATCACTACCGTATTGAACAGTACTCATCCGTCGTAATCAACAAAATGAAGGAACGACACCCTCATATGGAGTGTAAGTGTTGTTTGTCAAGTAATGAGCAACGCAATTCACAAACTTCAGGGCATGAAATGGATGTTCGGGACCTGCAATTCGAGGATGAAAGTTTCGACATAGCTATTGACAAGGTACGATTTTTCTGTCATTGAAAATTTTGGCCGACTAAGCTTTAACAGGGTACTATGGACGCATTGATGACCGTCAAAGGAGACATTTGGGTACTAGCAAAGAATATGCTTATATTGAAGCTCAAGCCTAAAACCATTTATTCAGAATCCTCCTCAGAAAGTTATCGATGATTGCAACCAAGAGGTCAGCGAGGTGATCCGGTGCGTGAAATTCCGTACTTAATCTGCCAGATAAAGTGATACAGTAGCACAGAATATTACGAAAAGAAAAGGGTATCTTCATATACCTCACTTTCGGCCAGCCACATTTTCGAAAACGACATCTAACCCGGGAACAGTCGACATTGGAAGTACGGGAGCTAGGGGAAGCGTTCCACTACTATTTATACATCCTACGCACTGAGTCGTGAACGTCACTGTACTTTAGAACAAAAACTTTACATTCTTGTAAAAATCTAACATCGGGTTTTCACCATTACGCAGAACTGTCCGACTGAGGTCTGCATACGTCTCTAGAAACTCGGAGTGTTTGAAAACACTAGACATCCGTTCACCAACTGAAAGACCAGTTGCTGAGGAAACTCCGTCGCGAGGTGCTCGACGGTTTAGAGGCATATGTGAGCCAGAGTAGAAGAAGTTGGAGCCTAGGGACAGTGAATGAACGCTTGGGGCTAGTGGGGTAGAACGGCTGGGGACAAAGGGGTCAGAAGGGTCCGAAGAAGTTTGAGAATGGGGAGGCTGGGATAGTACGTGTTCATACATATCTCTCAGACGCTCAAAGTTTGTCGGAAAGAAGATATCAAATGCACCCTGATGAACAAGCAAGGTCTCGCATGCTACCATGGTATTCTGCACTCGTGTCTGTACTACTGGCGCATTAACACCAGGTATTGTCTCAGACAGACTCGCAAAGTCCGATAGGAGTAGACGATGTCGAGGGAAGTGATTTCGAAGGGTTCGGAGAAGGCTCAAAAGACGGGTGGGGATGTACTCTTCCTTGGACAGGTTGGCAGAAAATGGAAGATGTCGGTAGAGACGTCGTAAGGAAGGCATGGATCGGAATAGGCGTGAGATGGGAAAGGGGTGATCTAGTTTCTCCCGCAACTCCAGGAAGGAAGTGATCAAAGGATCGTCCAATTTGGTGTATATCGTGTCAAAATCTCCGTTACTATCAATAGTCACATAACCCTGGTACGGTTGGAGGTTATCAAGGTCGTAACGGATAACATCGTGGGCAAAGTTGTCCTAACGGATAACTTGAGTATGGTTTCGTCAATGTAACAAACAAGTAACCACTCACTATGACCTCCATGGCTAAGAAATAACACGGTGCAGGCTCTCGGACATCCCAGTGGAAAATGCTCTTGTGGACGACTTTTACTCCAGGATGACTCGCTTGAAGCTTCTGTTTCTGTTTCTGTACGAGATTTCCACTAATCTCTATGATAGTGTAGCGAGTGCGTTCATAGACTGCAGGATAATGGCGCTGAAGAAAGTCCAGGATGTTCGACGCCAGTGATCCATTCCCTGCTCCAATTTCGTAGATGATAAAGTCTTCATAGGGGAAATATTTGAGCAAGTACTCGGAAACGAGACATTGCGCGACGGCCTCCCCGTACCATGGCTGGAGAGGATATAAACAAAACACATGGCGCGACATTTGAAGTTTCGACGAACCTTGAACAGCTCGGTTGGAGTGTGCCATAACTGTCTCTCTTTTTCATATGCTGCATATCGCTTCGTTACAACAGCATCGAATTCGACTGAATCTCTGATCGCAGAAAAATTAAGCGGCTTGTCGTCCCAGTCAAAGATGGTGGCTTTTTTGGAAAAGTACCCATAATTTGGGTTATACAGCGAGTCTTCGATGAAATCACGGACAAGCATTTTCACGCTGCGCGGAGGCTGGGTGTGTCTCCGTAGCTCATTGGCAGTTACTAGCTTGAAAGTGGCAGGGTCCTCAGCGGACGAAGTATCAAACAGCGAGGATCTGTTGTAGTTCCATTTATCTTCATGCTCTTCTGGGCGTCCTTTGGTCTCTTTGCGCCGAGCTGCAGCGGCATAACTAGTTGTGGAAAAGAATGCGATTCGGGGGCTGCTTTGCAGCCAAGCGCGGTGTCTAGAGAGCTGAAAGGTACATTTAGATAGCCTGCTTCCAGATAGCATAGGCCCTAGGCTAGAAAGAAGAATAGGGTGGGCGCTTATTGGAGGCGCGTCTCATGATACAACAATGACTGGTCATCATCCACGAGAGTCCTGGGGCTCATGGAACTCGAGAGACTCGGTGCGGGCTCATGAAGAAGCCTTCGAGCTCAATGAAAACGGAAACTTCCAAGATGTCCCGTTGAAATCTGACCATTATTTGGATGGAAGCTCTATCGACTGGCTGCACGAAGAAGCTTTGGAACGTGAACGGGAATACATCAAAAAATCTCAGAGAAGTATTCGAGGCCTTTTATCGATCTGGGCAGACTCTGCGCGTGTATGGCTAGTAGTCGTAGCCACAGGGATTGGAATCGGCGTTGCAGGCGCATGGTTAGATGTGCTCGTCAAATGGTGTGTTCAAATTATCTCCGCTATTATACCAGGAAATCCATAACTCCGCTTAGGCTAGCAGATCTACGTGAAGGCCGCTGTCAAGCAAGTATTTTCTACAACCAAGTCTCATGTTGCAGTGGCCTGGATCGTAAGTATATCTTTAGTACGTACGCGCTAGGCTTGACCAAGATTTGTGCACAGCTGGAGAGCTCTGTACCGGCTGGAATACCTGGAGCGAATATTTCGACGTCAAATATTTATTCGCGCAGTCGATTCTGCAATCGTTTGTTTATGTGACCCTGGCAGTATGTTTCTCATATATCTATACCTATAGCGGTTCAACGAATTCAAATGCTTGTCAAAATAGGTTCTGTTTGCTAGTACTGCGGCTCTGCTGGTCGACTTATACGCACCTTAGTACGTCAGTCTTCACTAATAAGTAGACCTTCAGCTTTACCACGTCCATCCGATAGCGCGTTTCACACTGGAAGTAAGTCTCGTGCTGGTGATTTATTTGCATCGCACTAAGTATGGACTTTCCTCTGCAAAGTTCCCGAAATTAAAGCAGTGAGTCTATCTATGTGTATTTGACTTGCTAGTATCTCACTATATCTTTCTCAAGATCATCGGAGGATATATTTTAGACTCTTACCTTACACCCTGGACTTTGCTCATCAAAGCGCTCGGGCTAGCTCTGGCTGTTGCATCTGGACTGTCCCTAGGGAAGGAGGTATAGCAGGACAAAACTTTTCTATCAAAATATGCGGCTCACTATAAGTACAGGGTCCTCTAGTTCACGTTTCTTGTTGCATGGCCTACATGTTTTCCCGATTTTTTAAACAATTTCAACATAGCGAAGGTAGGTTCATATATAGCCCGCCCTGCCGCGTTGCTGAACTTGCTGTAGCTCAGAAACGCAAGCTCCTGGCTGCTGCTGCTGCTGCAGGCGTATCAGTTGCCTTCGGGAGTCCGCTAGGCGGTGTGATATTTTGTCTCGAAGGTTCGGGGTACAGTTTATTCTGTATTTCTTGATTAACTGAACCCCGCCTCCAGAACTAGACACGTTTGCTTTAGAGTCAGATGTAATGTGGCGAGGTTTTGTAGCGTCTGCCATTGCAGCAGTGTCTTTGCAATACGTCGATCCGTTTGGAACAGCAAAACTTGTTCTTTTCCAGGTAAATTCTATAACGTTGTTCAATTTCCAGGATCTAACACTAAGTGGAGGTTACCAGCGGCGGTGATACTTGGAGGGCTTTTGAGCTGGTGAGTTGGGACAGCTAGCCTTGAAAGTTTCATCAATTACTTGACGAATTTGTCGCATATTTAGATACCTTGGTTGGGTCTTGGTGTAATCGGGGTACATTCATTCATCTCACTTTCTTCAACAATCTGACTTCTCAGTGCTTCAGGGAGTTCTTGGCTCTCTTCTCATCAAACTCAACATAGAAGTTGCACTGTACCGAAAGAACAGCGCGCTGAATGATTACCCGATCCTCGAAGTTGCTGTAGTCAGTGCTATTACAGCTGCTGTAGGCTATCTTGTTGTGTTCACACGAGTTCAATCATCCGAATTGGTTGCGTCCCTGTTTGTCGAATGCGACGGCGGGGATTTTCATGGACTATGCAAGTGCGTGTTGACACCTTTATTTTTGGATAAACACCGATGCTCCTTCAGCCCGACAGCAATGTGGGAGAACGTCTTTTTACTCCTTATATCAGCAGCAATCAAACTGGCGTTCACTGCGTGGACATTTGGAATGATGGTATTTGAATCGTCTTGATGCTTCTGTGTTCAAGACACTTATGACAGTCTAGGTTCCTGCGGGCATATTTCTACCTACCATCGCTATAGGTGCTTGTATTGGTCGTGCCGTCGGGATGTTGACGTGAGTACAGCGCAAAAAATTAGCTCAAAGTATCTCATCTCATTTCGAACAGGCAAGCGATTCAAACCACGTATCCTAATGCTTGGATCTTTTTATCGTGTCCGCCCGACCCAACTGTGAGATGTGTGTCTCCTGGTTTCTACTCTGTAATCGGAGCTTCTGCAATGCTCGGTGGTGTGACGCGAATGACAGGTAGGCCAAATTTTTCATCCATCAAGGCCGAGTTCTGAATTAAGTTCAGTTTCTCTTGTGGTAATTCTGTTCGAGGTGAGTATACTTTTACCATTCAGTATGAATCATAATGGAGTAAAATGGCTTTAGCTCACTGGCGCCTTATCGCATGTCCTACCTATCATGGTAGGCGTTATGAGCGCAAAATTCGTAGGTGACGCCCTCGGAAAAGATGGGATTTATAACGTTTGGATTGCTATGAGGAAATATCCATGGCTCCCTCCTGTAGACTACAACGACAAAGGCCAAACTGCTGCGGATGTGATGAGACCATTTGGTTCCCTTGTGAAGCTCCAAGATGAGAAATTAACTTTGAAAGAGTTAGGTTAGAATGCGGTTTTTGTATCCCTGTATGATCGTTGTTAACCACTGCTTTGCAGACAATTTTACCGACGCACACCATTTTCATGGATTTCCTGTTGTTCGAGGACGGGAGCTCGTAGGTGTTGTAACGTGGGATAAACTTAGATCTTTTATCGGTTAGCGGTCTTCAATGACCTTGAAAGCGACTCTGCTGAATCTCCCACCAGACTCCAATCTCTCACCAGAGACAGCCTCGAAGAAATGTACATTTTCCTCCAAGCCAATATCGCACGATTCAGACCATCTTAATCTATCGACATGCCTTGAAAACTCTATTATTCAACTTCGGAAAGAAGTCCCTCAAGCTCTGGTTGTGCTCATGTTTCAAAAGATGGTCGGAGTCTCCGCGAGATCCCAGTTTATACTTTCTGACGTCACTGTGTAGAACTTACGACAAATTCTCTTCACTCACAGGGGACACCTCGATGGGATGATGACGAAACGTGATGTCGTGGGTCTACTAAACGCACATTTTCCCCATACAGGCGCGCTTGCATCGAATCAATCTAGAGGGTGGCAGAGATGACTGCGCGTAATGAATCCACTCCGTACCAAAGCATGGGTCTTCACCCTGGACTAGGTCGAGATACGCAAGTCTGTTTCTTGCTCATATCACAGACGATCCCGTTCCGTGAAGTTGTAGAATGATATTAAGGACTCGTCTATTAGTTTAAGTTTTTTTGCTAATGTACTTCTATGCATCCTAATCTCGTTGTTTGAGTCGTGAGCGAGATGAGGGGTATGCCGCAGTCTTGATGCCGCAAGCACTGTAGTCACTGATTTTTTGAATCGCCGTTCCTGACTCTCTTTGCGTACGAAGAGCACCATGCAGCGGTGCAGATCATTGATGCTCGACATACGAGAGATTGCAGGAGTATCCGGGGGTACGAATCGATTCTTTGCGGTCTGCGGACTGAGATGGGGAATTTCGGGATACCTTTGAGCTGGAACGACGATGAGGATAAAGATACTTATCATGAAAGGTTAGGAATGAAAATCAAGGATCTCGCGCTCTTAATGTGCGGACTAGCACGACGCTTGCCTTTCTATTTTGTGGACCGTGGTTATTGTGCAGCGGAGGCGAACGTTTGTAGGATCTTGACTCACAAGAGACCATCCTTGACTCTGCTCGCTGCCAGCGTTGGGGAGACAGGTGAAGTAGATAGGGCGTCGCTTCTGGAGATGCTTGACTCGGAGCACCACACTCGAGGCCCTGACTGCTGACGACTGGTAAAAGAAAGTAAAAGAAGCGCTCAAGAATCTTAGTATTGAAGATTAGATTCGGGCCCGATCAAATCTGATCCGAGATCGAATATGATTATTATGATGTCATGAAAAAAGGCAAAATTTTAACCTGTTTGGAAACTTGGCTTTGGCCCTCATTAAAGTTACATCTCAACTCCCCCCAGCCAAATCGCTGAGTTGTTATTTTCGCTCGTTTCTTATCAATAATCCAACATGTCCTCACAAACCTCGAGCTCCTCTCCTGAACCATCTCCTTCACCACTCTGTGCAGTATCGCCGATATCTACGCCTGATTCTTCACGTTCCCCGTCCCCGCTACTTAGGCCTTACACAGGTGGGATTCGAAAAGGAGGCTTGAATGCACTCTCTGACGGTAGTATCACACTCACGAGTATGTCTTCGAAGCCTATTCCACCGAAAAAGTATCAAGTCCACCGGGAGAGCAAATCCAACCATTCCTCAGACGATGAGTCAGAATTTGACGAGAACGACCCTCCTCGCCCTCCAAAGACTCGTCGCTCTAGCTCTGGCGCCATTGCTGCCGCCATGGCACCATATCTGAAGGAGTTTGATTTGTACGAACCTCAGGGTGTAGATGGCCTACAGTTCCCTACTCAAAAGATTGCTGTGGTAGGTAGCGGAAGCTGGGGAACTGCCCTTGCCCGTATTTCTGCCTTGAACGCCGCGGAGAAAAAGGTAACGGTTTCTCGATAACCCAACATGGAGCGTTTTGTGACAAGATATTTGTAGGGGTTTGATCACGAAGTACGCATGTGGGTTCACGAAAACGAGGTTTGTTCGATGCACTCTGGTCTGTCGTCTTTCTAAATGCTATCAGAACTCAGGTCAAGGACCCCACGAAAACCCACGTTACCTTCCTGATGTTTCGCTACCTAATAATCTTGTAGCTATATCGGAGCTTAGTGATGTCGTGAAAGACGCGACCCTCATAGTTCTAGTCTTTCCTCGTCAATTTCTCACGTTTATACTTGAAGAGCTTTCGAAACCTGGTGTATTGACGCCTGGCGCAAGGGCGATCTCTGCTATCAGAGGTATTGAGGTAGCTGGAGAACAGATATACACATTCCCCTGGCTCATTGAGAAAAAGCTTGGCATACCGTGCTCAGCGTTAGGTTTGTGCATTTTTTCATCCACACTTTATTATGCTTAAACCGCATGGAAGGTGGTACTGCAATGGAGGCTGAGTGCTGCGGGGCAACAGTTGGAGTCCCTTCCTCGGATGATGCTGCCTCTGGCATGGTGTTTTCGATAATTCAATATTCCGAGTCCACTCCATCGAGGATGTCGCTGGCGTCAGTCTTAGTGGAGCATTAAAAAACGTAGTCGCGCTTGCAGCTGGTTTTGTCGACGGTATGGGCTATGGCGGTAACACAAAAGGTAGCTATTCAACACAATCTAGCTTCCTAAATCTGATTTCTCCTTTTCTATAAGCCGCTATACTGCGCGTAGGTCTCCTTGAAATGACAGCTTTCACGAAGGAGTTTTTCCCGTCCTCGTCGTCAATCACTTTCTCGCACCACTCTGCTAGTGTCGCAGATCTTATTACATGTGTGTTTTTATCTATTTACTAAGCACAGTTTTCAATGGCGCTGAATACGATTTGATTTTCCAGCATCTTTCGAAGGTCGTAACCGCAAATGCGCTGAAGCCTTTATCAAAACTGGAAAGACATTCGCCCAGCTAGAAGACGAGTTGCTTAAGGGCCAAAAGCTTCCAGGAGTGGTCACAGCTGAGGAAATATACCGGTTCTTACAGGTTCGAGGCCGTACGGAAGGATACCCTTTGTTAACAAAGGTGTACAAGATCAGCTTCGAAAGCATGGACCCCAAGAGGTTGTTCAATGACCTTTGAGACCGCCACTAATCTACAAAACACATAAGTATTTTACTATGATTTTTGCATATATAATAAGTACATCAACTAGATAACCCTTGAATATTAGACGTATCAAATCGTAGAGCTATGCACTACAGACATGTCGCTCAGGTGAGGACGGGGTGAGTAAGTAACTACTACACGTGAGCAATGAGTTTTCGTAACGCCAAAGAATCAGATTTGTAATTCCAGATTCCTCTACTCTTCACACTCATCTTCATGTCTAAGCACCACCCAGGTGTGTTGTTTTCGCGTCTTAACATGATACCAGGGCTATATTACTATTATGCAGATCTCATCATGTGCAGGCGACAGCCAGGAATCGGTGAGCTCTTCGCTCCTTAGCCAAAAAGCCGTTTTGTTAATTGTCGACGTGTTGTGCAGCCATTGGTCGCCTGTGCGAGAAGTGTGACGGTAAATGGTGAGTCGTATGCATTGGAATCGAGGAGTGAGGCTGATAATAATCTTCTTAGCCCCGTATGTGACTCGTACGTCCGCCCAGAAACCTTGGTACGCATTTGCGACGAATGTAATTTTGGTACTTATGGCGGTCGATGCATCATATGCGGCTCACCTGGTGAGTTACCTTGAAGATTATCAAACCCGTATTCTGATTTGTTTTCTACCTGGATAGGAATCTCTGATGCGTACTATTGTGCCGAGTGTACACGACTGGAGAAAGACCGAGATGGATGTCCCAAGATTGTTAATCTGGGAGCTAGTCGAACAGATTTGTTCTATGAGCGTCGTCGTTTAGGTGCGGATCCACAAATCATCTTTCACAAAAATTCACAAATCTGTTTCTTCAGGGTTCAAGAAAGGTTAATCTAGCAACATCGAATGCTTAAATTAGGCATACATCTATTCTCGACTCTGTAGTACAGCGACAAGATATGCAAAGGAACTACATTATGAAAACGCCAGACAATATTATACAACAAAAATCGATACAACTTAGATTGAATTGTAAACCGCGTACTTGATGATTGGTTTCACGATGTCAGAGTTCTCTGTTTCCACCATCAAGTCCCTACGCAGAGTATTAGCATTGTGTGTGTAAACTCCGGTTGAGAACGCACCTCAGTATCTTCATGTCAATCTGTGCAACAAATTAGATTAACCAGACAAGAAAGGTATCACCGTACGACTCACTAGTGTTTTGAAAACCAGAAAAACATGGGTATCATCGTGGGTATCGACAGACTCGCAGCCACTGCAAAAATCTTTTGCGCAATGTGCACAGTGGAACCATGCTCCTTGTATTCGAGTGAAGCAGAGATCGCACACGGCGGCTGGGTGAATTATTGACTTGAGGTAATCTTCAAAATGGCAGTCAGCTTGAGCAGTGTTTAGCCTTGAAAAATGATTATGAACCTGTGGGATCACCGGTATCGAACGCCCTAGGTGAGGGGCCAGCTGGCACTTTGTATCTAGGGAAAGGACATGTCAGTGGAAGCTCATTTGCCGATCCAAAGAGGTAGCGTACAGAACAGGTATCATGGGGAAGTTTGACTGAATATGTCTATGAACAGGCCGGGGAAGTTTGAAAAAGGCATGTCGAGGATCGTGCACTGTGTAGGAGTGTCTTTCACACGATGCGCACTGGATGAAAGAACGAAAGTTAAGCTGAATGACAAGGGAACAAAATTGAAGGATGATACCAAATTATACCCCAAGTTCGGTGCCGGACAATTGGCACACTGATATCGTACACCAGATATGGGCTGGAAGTGGCGGTGAGCGAAATTCGAGAGTAAAATTAATCAAGCTAACTTTTCTGCATGCACTACAATCAATTCCATGATCTTCGTTGTCGATGGGTTCAGAGGTACGGTTGCTTCCAGAGCCAACGACCGTTCGAGCGTAGGAAGATATTTCTGACTTGGCTTTGGAAGGCCCAACGCGATTGACGTTTGCGGGATCACTGGTCCAGAGGTTCCGTGCCGTACGACTAACCGATTGAACCTTCATAAAGAACACATTAGTCTCGGCGTTTGAACACTGTGGTCGTAGTTTACCTTACTGGTCGCCAATGGGGTAGGAATCTAGAAAACGTCAGAAGAAATCACTGCGCAAACTGCGGACTTTACCTTGATCAGGATGTGTGAAGAGTTGTGACCTCCATCTGCGGAATCCATATTGCCTGGAAGTCCAGCGGATTCACAATTTGAACATATATCAACATCGTCGCATTCTGCACAATGGAAACGCGCTCCAACAATTTCGCGTAAGCAACTGCAATAGGAGCCATTAACGCCAGTCGAGATCAGTGAGGGTTAACTTACTGCGTGCATCTGACTCCTGGGTGAATCATGGCTGATAAGGAGGATAAAAGTAAGCTGTGGTTGGATACAACATCAGTGGTTGACATACATTGCTCCTCGGTAGCGTTCAGTATGCTTGAATAAGCGAGAAAGTCGGAATCACTTAGTGAACGGAGTGATTTCCCGGGTAACACAAGGAAGGCGTGTGAGGGATGAAGGTCGTGTACTTGACTGAAAAAATGTCAAGGATTACGCAGAATAGAAATACAAAGTGAGATACCTATAACAAGCGCGACACAGATAGTGCCTTGGACAGGATGCGCACTTGTATAACTTGTGTGGAGACGCTTTTACGCCACATGCAGAGCAATTCTCTGTATGCGCCTCACTTTGTACTAAAAATGAACATTAAAGGGCAGAATGAGGGGAACGGATCTCAAGACTCACCGACATCCTCCCAGCCATAGTGACCCCACATTTTCTCCACATATGCGTGTCGTAGTTGACCTTTTTCCTTGGGGGCGGCTCTTCTCCATTGAAGAGCCGCATCTTCTGATGATGACGATAAAAGGTCACTTGCGATCGGTGACGAACCCGGTTCAACAACGGCCTCAACAGCATGAGTGACACCTGCAACTTCGACGCAGTTTGGACAAAGTTCGTAGCCAATCTCCTTGGGCAGAGAAGGAGGAAGGGCCAACGTAGATGAAGTAAAGGAATACACCGTCAGCTCTTGAGGTAGCGGATTATGCATAAACGCCGAGTGACCTCCTATGAACGTCCTGGAAGAGCTCGAGAAAGAGGAAGAGAGTGGAGAAGTGTAAATGTTTGGCCGAGGCGGGTAGGTGGGTGAAGAGTCCCGATCTTTCCCCTTAAATGAAGTCTGAGTCTGTACCTGGAGACCAGGTTCTTTCTCTCCACAAGTATAGCAAACGTATTTCATGTAATCGAGCAATAGACCACATTCTGAGCACAATGTCAGATCCGCTTCCCCTGGCGGATTAGGAGGAATATCTCGAAGTAATTCGGGGAGACCCAGTGTTTCGAGAGAAGGATCCGACCGCTGAGAAAGCTGATGAACTTCCTGCTGCGCCGCAACCCAGTTCAACTGCCTTGAAGTGGGACGTGGCTTTCCATTTATACCTCCTTCGATGCTAGGATTGAACTCATAGCTATCTTCGTCAACTCCGGTACCTTGCTGCGAGGGTGAAGCTTCCGAGCCGTACATGTAATAGTACTTTCCGGTCGGAGCCCTTTGGAGCGAAAGGGCACCCACTTGATCTTCTTGCTCGTACACCCAATCCTCCGGCTCGTTAGAAACAGACGGTTCGGGAAGAACACCCAGCGACCGGTAAGCACGTTCATGTTGCTCTTTTAACCAAGCAGCATGATCGGAAACTATAGGGTTGGAGCTACCGGGGGAATCGTCTTCCGCTGCTTTTAAACGCTCGAATACGTTTACAGGAGGTTCTGAATCTGCAAAAGGGTCCTGATTCTGTGAAAGAGACCTGCTATAATTCGAAGGCATGCGAGACAAGCTATCCCATGAAGATTCGCCTGAAAGCTGTGAAGCCCGTGCACTGGCAGAAGTTCTATGATTATGGACAGAACTCGGAGCAGATGGCCGTCCCCCATTATCCCGGGAGCTAACAGTGACAGAGTCATCGTCGGGCTCCACATTACTGCCGCCAAAAGAAAAAGAACGCGCGCTCCCATTTCGAGACCGGTATTCTTCCACGCTGATGATGGACCCAGCATCGGATAAGCTAGGGCCCTCATATTCAACTAGTATCTGGACGCGGAGAGTGATTTTTCTGGTTCCAAAGCTGAAACCGGATCTGATAGATGATGTCCCCTCGTCTGCTTGAAAGTATGAAATGGCTTCGGTGAGGTGATCTTCGGCAGATATTGGTATTTCTTCTCCGTCATCGAAGTATACGATGCTAAACGCCGAAGTATACAGTGCGAAGCACTGTTCTATCTAGTGTACAAGTCAGCCAGTAGTTTTGCGAAAAGTGCTTTGCGGCGCACCTTGTCCCGGAGAGTACCATAGGAGCAATTTTGCGCAGAATGGAAGGATATTTTCTTTTGGTTTCCGTTGAAATCACATTTGACTACGAGAGGCTTATCGGGATGCGTTCTGTTCATCGCAAGTAATGGGCTTTAGGTTGGATCATGTTAAAACCTTAGTGGTGCGCAGCAGTTATTATGCTTCTGACTAAGATCAATTCAAAACTAGAGCGCTCTACCGACATACTACAAAACTAAGTGCCAACTGTCGATACGTCAAGCATTTGCAAGTCAGTATCAACACCTTGAGCATTTGTCTCTTCCGACTTTAACCGCTTCGAATTCGGCGTATCCTCATCAACACCTAGCTTTTTCTTCTTCTCCGCCACCGCTTTCTGAGTTTTTAGCTTCCCCTGCTCTTTCTTGCCACCACCAGGACCCTGCGATTGTTTCCGAGTATTGGTTTTGATGTGTTTTGGAATACCCGTCCCTATGTAAGATGCAGCCCCCGCACTCCCATGATCCTCTTCGTCTGCATCAAACTCTCCCGTATTTTTGGGAAGGGAAGTGAGCGCAGAGTAAAAGTTGAGCGATGACAGATCTTCGTCTGTCGCTAAAATTGGATATCAGATTGGGAAGCAAGTTGTACAGGAAAAGGGCCTACCTTGTATCAGGCATTTCAGATTGAGTGCGTCCAAAAGAGGCGACGTGGAAGAAACATGCACGAACTAGAGTAATGCGCCCATGAGATTGAGATTGATTAGGGAACACAATACTCATACCTGTCCGTTGTTATCTAGTTTCGCAACACGGACTGCGTTTCCGCTCGTTGCAACGTCTCCATTTTCCGACCAATTCAAGTCCACGTTCACCCATATCAAGCTATCTGGAGATGTCGTAAAATCGAGGATAGGTTTGCCAAAGTCGAGGACGTGGATGAGTGGCGAAGAAGGGACGTCATCTGTGTATGCAACGGCAAAAAGAGCTGTTCCACTAGTAGATATACAAGGTGTTAGCCAGAGTTCTAAAGAGAGGAATACTGACTCACCCGGTAACGCTAAACAATATAGACTCTGATAGCGTCGTGATTTTCTGTACAGCGAGAACAGCTTGTTCTTCGTTATTGACTGAAGCTGGATCCTCGACTTGGATGCCATCTCCTTCGTTATTCTGTTCTTCCCCGTCTGCATATCTTGTTCGTTTGTAGGGCTTTACTTTGACTTTGATGTACGGCCTTACAAACTCAAGAATGGAAATATCGAATTTGTGTTTTCCAGAGAGCCAGTCCCATACTTTTAATTCAGCATCACCTCCACCGGATATAAGAATATGAGGATGAGCGGACGGTAGGTGGATAGCGGAAACAAATCTGTTTGAAATTGAACACTTGAGTACCTAGCAGTGTATATCAGTCTCCAACTTACTGAGTATGTCCTAAACAGAACGATTCTATACAGAATCCTTGAGGGTACCAGCTAACACGAATGTGTTCATCCCGATCCGCCGTTATGATATACTTACTATCCGGAGTGAGGAGAAAGTACGTCAGTAGAGAAGTATGCCCCAGAACCAAAGTTCCATTAGAAGTATTCACATGCGATGCGAGGGAGTTTCGTGGAGCAGGAGGGTTTTCAATGAGTTTCTCCTTCTTCTTTTTGGATTTTCGCTTTTTTGAGGACGATGATTCTGCGCTAGACTCGACAACTGCGGCTTCCGGAGAGTCTTGAACGGGTTCATCACTTTCTGCTGCGTGCAAAGACGTTAATTTGGATCCAGCGGACTCAGGGACTGCGACAGAATCAGCAGGTGGAGGATGTAATGGATAACTTGTGTTTGTCGCATAAGTAAATAAAAAGTGGTAATTTGGCATAGAGACACACTGAAAGACATCTCCAAACTTGTCCGCCACAACGATAGATTGCCCGTCGGAGGTGAAAGCCGCGCTAGTTGGCCTTTTTGGCAACTCTCTGGAAACGTCACTTCAATAGAAAGTTTTGGCGGTGTCTCACCACGAACCTTTCATGTAAAAGTTCTAGCCCATCAAGCTTCCAAACTTTTAGTTTTTTATCATCAGCCAAGGTGGCCAGATGTGTGTTCGAGTTATCCAGAACTACACATCGGATCGGTCCCGATTTTTTCAAAGTTTCCTGTACATTTTCAGGTGCATTAAGTGTTGAAGAGACTACCGCTCCGGTTCTACAGAAAAATATGATTAGATAGCGCATATAAAGCATAAGGAAATACGTGCGATGCATCCAAAAGCTGGATATGGAATCCAGAGACGACGACGACTGGAATTCCAGAGCGGATTTTTAGTTGCGAGTGAGGAAAAAACCTTGAAGACATCAGTTGCCGGCGGCAAAACGGGTTTGCAACTTGCCCTCTTGCGTGATGAGTTTCAAGAAAAGGTATCCAATTATTTTCTACAAAAGCTTTTTCTAATTGGGCTCATTTCAGTAAACTAGACCTTTTGGTACGCGTCCGGTATTCAAACCCTTTACCTGCTCCGCCATGTCCCCCCAAACTCCTCGATATACCCACAAATCCCATGCGTTATGCCCAACCTGAATTCCTCAACTCTATCGCGAACAACGCGACTCTTCCGATGATAATAGATGCAGAATGTGGGATGCCTTTGGATCTAGGCAAATGGGAATCACTTTGGGAGGAAAATGCTGATGATTCAGGTCTATTGGGTTTCTATGTTGTTGAGATTCCAACTTGACCTTTGTTCGTTCACAGCATTAAACCCGGACCCCAATAATCTACCCAAACTTGACCCGAAAGATGAATTCTTGGCGTATGATTCTGGCTCATCAGCGGCGTACATAAATGGAGGCCATTCGGGAACAAGTACGCCTTTGGCTGGCTCTTCATTAGGACAGGTTGCATGGCTGCGAAAAACCGAGTATACTAGCGATCGTATGCAACGTTCTAGTGTGCATGAACCGTACGTGTTCTTTCTAAACCTTCAACTTGTGGTGCTGAGCTTGTCAAATTATAGGAAGCATGTTACACTTCCGCCCATCGACGTCTCAAGGGAGGCCCAACTTCGCGACATCGAAGCCTCGTTTGTCGCGTGCAACGACAGCTTCTCTTTGGAGGAAATTCGACATCCGAATAAACCGAATGTTACCGCCGTGGAATCGTATGAAATATTACCAGACAGTGATATCTGGGCGAATCAGTATGATTTGTTCCGCTTTGCTGAACGACCAGGGGAGAGGCCTGTTGATGTGAGTACCGCTCCTTACGTACCGTGTAGAATTTCAACGCATCTTTTAGGTCGAGGATCCAAGATTAGATTGTGCTATTCTTCGACCTATGAAGTCGGACCACGATTCTTTCCTGGCTTACTACCTTACTGAACAAGATGAGGGTGCACTCAAGTTTAAAGAAACACGTAATGCCATCGCACCATATGAAGTCCCCGAGGACGAGGAGGTACGTGTATCGTATTTTTCAGGGTCTACTAGATTTAAAGAGCCTTGTTGCATGCAGTCAACAGTCTTCAAGTTCATACGCGATTATGAAACGGTCAAAGTCGAACAAGAGGTACCAAACGAGTTTCTTCTTGTTTTCGAGGATGGCGGAACATCAGCTTTCAATGACGTATTCAACGATGATGAGGACCAGAAGCCACAAAAGCGCCAGAAAGGTGTATACTACAAGAACATCGAGCGTAAAATGCTGTTAAAGAAGAAGAGAGCACTTGTATGTTCCCCTTTAACCCGAGTTGATCTTGTTAAGCTTAATCCACGTAGGCCAACGAACAATACGAGGACAAGTGGGATATCATCAAGGTAACACACGTGCCTATGAGTCAGGAGGAGGAGGATGAGCGGGAAGAAGCTTTGGCAGAAGTGATGGATCCTCTGTTCCTCATGAGAGGAGAAGCAGATGCAGATGGAGAGGTCGAAGTGGAAGAAGGTATCCCAGAAGCGAGTCTACCCATGGAAACTTGATGTGGTGTCTTGGTACGCTACATATATCAACCAAATTGATCGTTCCTGGCACCGGGCAGGGAGCGCAACCGGGGAGGCAGCTGAGGAGCTGCGCAGTGCCCTCATATATAAGTAAGGAGCGTGACGGCGTAGCGGGAGTTCAGGAGCGGTTATTCACGAAGTCATGAAAGCGAGATAAATACAGACTTGACTACAGGAAAGAACGTGTGTTTTCTTCACAAAAGATGGTCTTGAGACAGTATCACCCTCCAAAAAAAAGCGATCTGATAAGATATGATAGGGGACAATCGCGAAGTTGCCGATCTTCGGATAAGATACATCGGCCGAGATTCCTGCTATCGCTTCACTGCGCTCCCCCCCTCCTCGGTCCCGCGAAATGGTCACTCGTTTCAGCTTCTGGACATAGTCGCTCCAGCCCAGGCCCAGACAAAACACCTCAGGCTTTCATTATCTTTACAGGGTTATCTCTACACCAGACACGTCGCACAACAGGCTGTGTGTGGTGCAAGCCGCTGTCGGCCTTTCTTATCCTCGTACTTGCTCATTGTTCAGACAATTGAAGAGTCCAAGTGGAAGAAGGTACCCCTGGGCACTTGATGCCGCGCCGTACATTCTATCTACATACAAGGCGGGGCTGGGGGAATGAACTGGCCACCGAAAGGGCCGGCTTCACATAACGACGTCCACAAACAAAAAGAAGCAATTATAAACCCAGCCCTATTTTAATTTTTGATTTACCGTGTTCTGCTTCATCGTCCACCATTGAAAATCCCCGAAGACGAGTCTCATCTGCCTATGTGTCATAACTGGGAAGTGACTTTCCCTCCAGCTTTACAGGGAGTTTACAAAAGCTTCTCCAAACGAGTGCTGTGGACAGTTGAACGTGGAATAATCTCCAACATATCAGCAGTGATCAAACGTTAAGTAGATATTGCGCATCTAATGGGATAACATGTGGTGTAGGCCTTACGGATCCTTATCGATATTGGAAGCTACACAAAGACGAGGGCGCACAGCCATACCGTAGAAAATAAGTACAAGTGTGTAAGATTCAACAGATCTCCACAGCTGATGTGTACTGATATGATAGTAGCAGGTAGCGTTTTTTTGGCTTGGTACTAATGGTAGCACGATGTCACAGCCTTTTCGGAAAGAACAGCCGGCTAGGGAGGAGGTCCGAGGACAATAACTGGCAGTCCATCTATAGGCAGAGCTAAAGCCTGTCAGATGTATTGCGGAGATGCGGTCCGAAGCTAAGATAAATAATGGCCTTGTTCGACATCTTTTGTCCTGTACAGAAGATCTCATCGTTCTGTCTATCTTCTAGATGTTTAGCAGGGCTCCCAACTTTACCATCAGCGGAAAATTCCAGAGCGTTGGTCGTGATTTGAATTACATATCATTCACGGAGAAAGAACGAGGTGCGTTTAGATGTGACTGTCATTGCGATTGTATGCCAACACTATGTACAATGAAAGGTCTTCAAACATTACTTCAATATACAAGTACTTCAGCTACATATAATGCGGAAGCTCGCTTCCCCCCTCCTCTTTGTCACCCTGGCACCCGCGAAGCAATCTTATGCGACTTGGAGGGCTGGGCTGTGTCGAATGCCCCTGATGTTCATGCAATTCAATGGCTCTATGGGCCTGCAGGAGCAGGAAAGTCAGCCATTGCCCAAACATTCGCTGAGGCTTGTGCAAAGAAGGGCAATCTCGCTGGGAGCTTCTTCTTTTGGCGTTCAGATTCTTCTAGAGACAATCCTCAAAGGTTATTCACCACCCTTGCATTCCAGATGGCCTTGGCAATCCCAGGACTAAGGCCAATTATCAACGCAGCGGTCATTAATAACTCCTTGGTACCCACCTCATTCATTGAGAATCAATTTGATACCCTCATTCTTCAGCCTATGCTGAAGACTCAGCTTCACCACTGTGAGCTTGAGTCGCATCCGATGCACAGAAAGGATCAGGGGACTCCACAGGCTCACTTATCTTCCATTCAGATACCCCAGACTTCTACCCCTTCTCTCAAACGGCCTCATACTCCTCCTGGGTCTGATCCCCTTGCTATTTTTCCCCGAAAACGTCAAAAAACTTCCAAGAACGGCGGTTTCGACCCAACTTCTTTACTATCAGGTGACCGTCCTTGGATCCTGATTATTGACGGACTGGATGAGTGCTCTGATAATGGGAACCATGAGCGCATTCTGTCCACCCTTGCAAATGCAATACAAAAGTATAACCTCCCACTTCGAATACTTGTTGCAAGCAGGCCGGAACAGCACATAAAAGAGTCTTTTCACAGCACCAAATTCGAGAATATCTGCCACTGGATGCCTCTTGACACATATAAGGCATCTCTTGAAATCCGAAAATATTTGCAGGATCATTTTCGTGAAATCCTCAAGCGCCACTCAGCGTTATTGGAACATGTCCCTCGTCCTTGGCCCCCCTCTCATCAGATTGAACACCTTGTTGGAAAGGCATCGGGACATTTCATATATCCATCTACAGTGCTGAAATACATTGACAATGATGGAGCGGTTCCTGCAGATCGTCTTGATATTGTGCTTGGACTTTCGACAGAGGATTACGGTCATGATTCACCATTTGCTGAACTTGATGCTCTCTATTGTCAAATTCTGTCATCAGCTAGGAATCGTACCAGGCTCAACCAGATTCTAGGAGCAATTATTGCATTTCGGGAAAGACCCCCAAGCTGGTCGTACCACACAGTGGAGCTTATGGATCTTCTTCAAACTAACATGAGCCTAGCAGAAATTCGCGCCACTTGCTCTGGGCTTCATTCTATTTTTCAAGGACCGTCACCCATGGAATCCGATTTGCGGTTTTGCCATGCATCTTTGACAGATTTTCTGCTTGACCGTCGTCGGTCATTACATTTTTATGTTGAAAAATCCTCTGGCCATGATTATCTCGCACAATGCTGTTTCAAAATCATATCTGGAAACAGTAGTTTGTGCAATGTTCCTCACGAACTTCGATACTGGACTTACCACTGTGTCAATGCAAGTGGGAGTGACAAGCTCCTCTCTGAGATTGACTTGGATGTGTATTCTTTCATTACCCATTGTGTAGGACACGGTGGTACTCCCAGATGGTATGAGATTCCATGTAAACTTGCTACACCGCTTCTAGAAGTAGTCCATATCTGGCGTCGATTTCAGGTACGGAGAACTTGTTCCTTCCCCGAGCAACCAAACCATCAGGGACTGACAGGTATTTCGCTAGCACCTTAGCGGATGTTTGCATCATTTTCGAGATATCTGTACCGTTGGTTTTACCTTGGAACTACACAATCAAAAATTGGGATGGAAACATACAACCTCTATTCCAATGTCTCAATCTCTTTGTTCCAGCATATTCACTTTGGAGATCCATGTGGAATCAGAACTTAAGTCATTCTTCATTGATCATCATGGCCTTGGACTGGAGGGCTACCAAGTTTGCAAAGTGTCGCCCTTTCATCGTGACAGTAAAACTTGATAACTAGTAACTTCTGGAAGATACTCTCTCCCTGTTCCAGTACGATTATAGTTTTCAAACAATTTTCAAACGTAAGCGAGGCGCAGGCGCAAGTCATGGTCGTTCGCACTCTCCCTTAGAACACGGACAGGCCCCATCATGCTGAAGCACATTTTCCTTTTTGTTTACTATCATTCGAGTACAAAGCCAATTACCAGCTTTCTTCCCATCTTCCGCAATACCGAATAGTATAGGAGTACGTAAATTGCGGAATAGATACTTTGAAAGGCACTGAATAGGTTCATGAAGGAAAGATATAATTAATCGATGGGAAGTGTGAAGAACAGCGTCTTGTGCCTCCTCCTGGCGGTACCTACATTGCAGGTTTTAAAAAGCAAGTATATCGCTAGTCAAGTACACATCTGGCCTGAAATATTAATTCCAAAGACAGGAGCATGATTTCATTCGTATTTTCGTTATCTTCGTCCACCTTGCCCCCAGATTAACTTTCCATGATATCAGTGTTTGTCTGTTGGTTTCAAGATACTGAAGGACCTCGTGTTTAATGTTTTTCACGGCGGCTTTTCGTCAGAATTCTGTTCAAAGACCTCGTCGGATTAGGGGGACGCAAGCTAATGATGAGGCCATCGTCGCGTATCAGTGCTCGTTGGATGAGTAAGAACCGCGGAGCCGAGGATTTCAAAAATATTCGACAACAAGTTCTGAACGGGAATTGTTCTCGTCCTTGAGAATTTTGAAGTGGAAAACGCGAGTGAAAGGCGTTTTGGGCTGCAATATACGCCTCTTGACGGGGGGTTTTTTTTTGGCATTTTTCGTCGGGCTCCTATTTATGTGCAGAGAGGATGACTGGTAGGATTAAGTAGCCATGCAGCTGCAGCTGGAAAGCACAGGAAGAACAGGAGCAAGAGCTTGAAGTTAGACAGGCGCTAGGAGTATCCGCCCGTGGTTCTCTCTGTAGACGTCTTTGAAAAGGCCTCAAATTTGGATTTGAAACGTTTTGCGATGCGTTGCTGAACAGCTCTAAAACGAACTTGATTTGATAGCCGTATCCTACAATTTTCAGTGCAGCTGGGTCGTCCGATTCGTCGTGTAGCCTGGCTAGCCGTCTTGTAGTTAGTGAAGAAAAGTCGTTCCAGTTCCAGGCTATTCGTCGTGATAAACAACCTCACCCTCACGTGTTTTCGGGGGATTCGGGCCTTTGATCGATAAGCGCCAGCGCTTTGTCAACTTCCATCGTAAAAAATGACTCTGGCCGTCGAAAAATCTTTGTTGAATGGTCAATGGGACGCTACAATCCCCCGATCTTCGGCGACAGAAATCGCCCAAGCTGTCGTAAGAGGCCGCTTCGGCGAAGCACTTACATCCTCTTATGCTCAACAATTGTTTACATGCAGACCCGCCCATAATTTAAAAGATTCGTTCCAGTTGTCTTTGTCTCTGACGGAGGATGAACAGGAGAACGAGCTCATCCGCCTCGTGCTAGCCATAGCCTGCCTCCACGCGTTCTTACAGCTCAACTGGACCGGGCCTGATCTGGACTTTAAACCTCTCGATATACTGTCACCATCGGAAGATCTCAACCAACGCGCTATATCAGAACTCACCTTCGGGGGCGAACCAGCTTATCACCTTGCTCAACAGCCAATCCTGTTGCGTCTCGCGCAGATACTTCTAGACACTCCATACTATCATTGTCAGACAATAGTCTGGTGGACCCTTCGAGTTCATCTTGTTCATCAACGGGTAATCGACGAACCTGTGATGCTACCAGACGACATCCTCGGTACATTTGAACACTGGCGAAATCCATTTTCTGCGGATAATCCTGACCTAACCGGACGTCTATTGCTAGAACACGGCTTACTACATCATACCTTCCATCAAGACAAAGTTGCTGCAGAGTACTTTGTCAAGGCAGCACGCGCTACTGATCTACAGTACGAGCTGACTGGCGCGCTTGGCAAGCGTACAAAGTTTCAGCAGAATGAACTTAGTCAACTCGTTCTACTAGCTGAAAGTCATCTCGTGGATGATACCTCGGAAGTAAAAGTAGCGACATCTTTGAGTGAGGCGGTCGTCCCGGAGACACTCGCTTTGAATGATGATACACTACTCGAGCAAACCGAGTTCACTTCGTCGAAACCATCTTCTGATCCATCTTCCTCTCCTCTTCATCATCTCGACCCCTCAGCACAACCGCCACTTCATCCTTTGGATCAATGCATCCTCCTCTCCCTCTGTCTCAATGTTCGAAATACCTCACCTTTGCACGGACTCACTTCCGAGCAGATGTCACCATACGTTGCTCGAGTTATCACACATCCCCGAAACTGGACAATCCACACAATGGCACTCCTTCTACGCTCCAGACTGGAGGCGACTCGTACACGTACAATAGATCGTTCTACTCTTCAACTTCAGGCGCTTGTTGACCAAATGCCCGCCACCGACGTCGACGCGGCTCCTGTTCCTGAGCGCCTGCGATATGTGCATTCTATCCCCGTGCCTGCAAAGTGGGAAATGGAACGCGAACTCGCAGATCGTTTTATCAGCCTGGGTGTGACCAGGTCGGCTATGGAGATATATGAACGACTGGAGATGTGGGAAGAAGTTGTAAAATGCCATGTATCTCTAGAACGACCAGACAGAGGTATTACCATCATAAAGGATCTGCTTGCAGGCAATAAAGTAGAATCGGAGACAGTTATCTCACGGGAGAAAGTGTCTACTGTGGCTGACCCGACAAAAAGGCGGCAAAGGTTCGACACGGCTCGAGAGGCCAAGCTCTGGTGTATTTTAGGGGATCTCGAGCCAGAGCACTCCATCGAACACTACAAGCATGCCTGGGAACTTTCACAAAATACTTCTGGTCGCTCAATGCGTTCTCTAGGCGGGTTCTATTTTGCCAGAGCAGAATACAAGTTGGCATGCGAGTGTCTACAAAAAGCTGTGAAAATTAATCCCTTACTTTCCCGCTCCTGGTTCATTCTTGGATGTGCTTGCATGCGGCTAGAAGACTGGCAGGGGGCCAAGGAAGCATTTGCTCGTTGTGTGACAATAGACGAGGAAGATGGTGAAAGCTGGAGTAATCTGGCGAGCATGTATCTGCGGATCGAACAAGCAAAGAATGATGATTCTTCTGAAGTAAGTGGTCTTACTCGTCCCTTTCAATATTCTGAACTGCATCAGGAAACTTCGCGTGTTCCCCACAGCAATAAACAGCTCGCATTTAGAGCATTAAAAGAAGGCCTCAAACGAAGCTACGACAACTGGCGAATGTGGTCCAATTATATGATTATTGCTGTTGATGTTGGAGAGCTTTCAGAAGCCTGCAGGGCCCTTGGACGAGTTGTTGAGGAGACAAGCGGTAAATCAGACGGAGCTGTTCTGGACGAAGACGTACTCGATCGACTGGTAACGGCAGTCACCCGGGCACCTTCCGATGTACAAGATGCACTCGCGTCCACAGATAATGCGGGTAGTGACATGCAAGCAGTCCTAAACCCAAACGAGGGACATGGTCTTTTACCACGTGTACTCGATCTCTTTGACCGTATTATTCTTCCCCGTGTCTCCTCGACCAGAGTTTTCCGCGCTTACGCTCGATTGTTGACTTGGATGGGGCGTTGGGAAGATACTATGAAAGCATGGATGGATTCCTATAGGGAAAGCGATGCTGGGAAGCTATCTCGAGGTGAGATCGACGTAGCGGCTGCAGTAGATGATGATGGAAGAAGATTATGGAGGGACGCCGTTGGAGAAGTCGAAGAGATCGTGGACATTCTTAGAAATGTGGGGGCGAGACTGAAGGCGAGCGGAAGTACAAAAAAGTGGAAACTACAGGCCACAAGCGTGGTACGGAGCTTCATGGGGAGAACGAGAGAAAATTTTGAGGATGATCCAGAGTGGCATCGCTTGGAGAAGCTGTTAGAAGAGCTGAAGCAGGAATAGTTTCTCGTGGGTGTTCATGTCAACCTCCAGGTTGACTAAGTTAGTGTAAACATTGATACTTTCGGTCTAAATTCATAGATCAGGATAGACCAAGTCCGTCGATATTCAATAACTGAACGAAACCGAACATGAATCTCGAAACGGCCTATATTTTCGGCGAGTTGGATTGCCACCAATTAAGAGAAGGAAAACGTGTGCCATTAATCCCTTGATCTCTGACTTCTCTACCGCTATGATGGTGGACCGTGGAACGCTGCACCTAAATGCCAAACCAACTTTGCATGGTGGTATTCTGAGATCAAAGGTGAGAACTTCAAGTTTTTCCGATTCTCATTGGAATGCCGTGTGTATATGGTTGTTGTAGAGTAGGCGTAAAGCAGTCCCCTCTAAGGTTTGGCGTATGGCAACCCCTTAGAGGGAACTGCTTCAGCGCCAAACCTTAGAGGGGACTGCTTTAGGCCTAGCTGTGGGGGCACGGTCAAACTCTGCGCCACGCTCGACACTGACATAGACCTCAGGCCTCATTGACTCTTCATTCAGCAATGAGGCCTCTTCATTCAGTAGAACCTTCCTTCATCCAAGTCGCATTCCACTCATGTGAACTTTGTCTTCCTCCGAGCCGATTATCTTTGGATATTCCAGCAATAATGACAGTCTGCACTGGTTCAGACAATTAAAACAATCCGTCCTAATAGAAGGTATCCCAGAGGCAAATAAGTAGTATACTCTTGATGTGTCAAACGATACATTCTATCGAGATACACTAAATAGGAATACATATAGCGCCGATGACCACGGCCCCAGCCTCCAGGGCAATGGTGAAGAGGCGGGAACTTAAATAGCTTAATGGGTGAGGTCGGTTTCGGTGGCTAGTTCATGGAGGATTTGTAATGACGTCCGCAAGCGAAAGAAACCAATTCTAAACCCAGCCCATGTAACTCTGTTTCAATTTTTGATTTACGTTCTGCTTCATCGTCCACCACTGAGCATCTCCGAAGGAGAGTCTCATCTGCCTTTATGTCATGACTGGGAAGTGACCGGTCCTGGGATTGCTCAACCGACCACAGCTCCGGCTTGGAGAAGCCTTGGTAAATTCCCTGTATAGTTAGAGGATCTGTCCAAACTGTCAGGAGTGATCAGATAAAGGCACTAAGTAGATATTGCACACCTAACAGGACATAGCGGTAGTGTTGGACTCGGAGGCACGCGATCATCCGCATGTCTGGACACCACATTCGAGACCCTGGCACATTATCCTTTTTGTTTACTACCATTTCGAGCACAAAGCCAAGATAATGGAATTCGAATGCAGTACCGGCTCCCCCCATAAGCATTTTATGATCTTCCACAATACCGAATAGTATAGGAGTGCGCAGATTGCGGAACAGGTACTTTGAAAGGCATTGAATGAGTTCATGAAGGAAAGATATCATCCAGACTAATCGATGGGAAGTGCGAAGAAAAGATTCTTGTACCTCCTGGAGGCCTGGTGGTGCCTGCATTACAAATTTCAGAAAAGCAAGTAAGTAGTCACTTGGCAAGTACACACCTCGCCTAAAATTGCCTCCATTAGTTCCAAAGACAGGAACATTTCATTTGTAAGTTCGTTATCTCCCCCCCTAGGCACATCGTCCCAGATGAATGTTCCACGAGAGGTAGGGTCTTTTAGATGAACAAAAATGATCGTTGGTCTATTGGTTTCCAGATATCGAAGGATCTCATGACTAAGGTTTTCTACAGTGACTTTTTTTCCAAAGTTCTGTTCAAAGACCTCGTCGGCCTGAAAGGATGAACGCCGCCGAAACTCTGAAAATAATGAAGCAATCGCATCGTTGGCCGGTGTATCAGCGCTCGTTAGATGAGTCAAAACCATGGAGGCGAGCATTTCGAAGATATTATGGCCATCGACATCAAGTTCTGAGCGGGAATCGTCCTCTTCCTTGAAGATCTTGAAGTAGAAAACGCGAGCGGGGAGTGTAGGAAGTGCGTTTTGGGCCGCGATATACTTCTCTAGACGGACAGTTTCAATATCTTTCGTTGGGCTCCTAGTTATACGCGGAGAAGAAGACTGGGAGGATTGGGTAGACATGGAATTAAAATCAGGAAGGAGAGCTTGAGCTTAAACAGGGGTTAGGGGCTACTTTCTAGGAAACAGTCGAAGATCAAAGTCAAATTCACGCCCCTAGCCCCTCAAAACCAGCATATAATCGTGTGGACGTGGTACTGCCCAAAGATATCGGGAAATATGGACTTAGCGTCCATACCATGCAAAATCAGCTAATTGCTTCTACATTATCAGCTACAGATTTTCTCTCCCCAGATTTAAAGCCAACAGCTGTTAGAGATGCGACCGTGCGGAATCGAGCGCATGCGAGCAAGGCTTGTAGTTGCGCATAAGCGTTGGTGTTTATCTTAAACAAACTGCCTACATGTCCTCGCCATGGGCGTTGTTCAAATGAAGTCATCGAACAAAGATGCGGTGTTAATCAAGGTGTGTACATTGCATAGCTTGTAAAGGCGGTTACGTTTCTGCATACATACTATATTAAGTGATAGATAGACTTTAAATTACTGGGTATAGGAAGATACCTCTAAACGTGTAATACATACGAATCAAAGAGCAAGACCTATCTGAGACCCGAATGAGCCCAGCTTAAGTTGAGCTAAAGTTGGCCAGCTTTGAGGATCAGAAACTAAGCGGAATTCCCAGCCACCATCCCAGTGCTGAGTTACGTCGAAATATCCTCTTCGAACAGTCCCGACACCGTCCATACCATCCTCCGATGGATCAGATTTCTGGTATGGGCCTATTATATAGTCAGAGCTCGGATCCAAATTGGCAGTATTTTCATCGAAAAGAGACAACGGCGGGAAATGCACCTCGTCTAATTGCCAGGCAGTGCAAACGAACAATTCGTGAGAACTGTAAAAACGGACTTGAGACTCGTCGTAGGGTTCGAACCGGTAAACGAGAAACTCTCCGTAAAGTCCTTCGGCACGGACGCCCATAGTCCATATCGAAGTACTGAAAGGAGTACCATCATGGTTTGTTTTCCTGAGAAATTTGTCGCGCAAGTTGAAGAACCAAAATTCTCCCAGTTGATTCCCTATACAGTGATATCTCATAACCAGGGGATGGGTAGGAGGCGGAGGCATTTCTTCTACATATGAGTATCTTGAGGGACCAGTGTAAACTGGCCAAGACAAGGTGGGACCAAGCTCGAATGCGATCCAAACAAGATACTCTATGTCCTCGATGATGATGACTTTATGAGTATCGGGAAGAGGCCTGGCCGAGTAGTCGGTATTGTCTATGCCAGCGATTTTAACTTGAGAAAAGTCTAGTTCCTTCATACTCGGTGGCGAGGCCAGTGTTTCGACTTGTGTGACGAGATACTCCATGCCACATATGGTGACTACCGCACTCATCCCAGGCTTCCAAGACGTACTAGCACATTTTTGAGTAGAAGGGAAAGAGGAGACATCATATCCGTAATGCTTGAATAGTCGGGGAATGGGTTCTATGATTCTCACCAGAACTTGTGTGAGCCCAATAAAAACCACTCGGCAGGATCCCGGAGCTGGTGGTGTGGAATAATGAGACGCGATGACAGTAGTGTTGCTCGAAACACCAGACACCAGTGTCGCACCGGGAACGTCACCCAAAGAGGAAACAAGGTATTCATTTTGGTCGATAGTGATGACCGACCGCATATTGGGGCGTAATGGCTCGACGGCAGGTGTGATACGAGTCGTGCTGATAGTAGCGGGTACGCTCAAAGCTTCCATTTCACTCCCCATCGCTGCTAACGAATGAGGCCAAAATTCTGATAGTGAGGACATCGAGAAGGACGTCACGCCCCCGCGCAATAGATCAATGGAAGCAGCACTGTGTGAAGGCGTTTCAGGATGAAGGTCATTGCTGTTGATCCCGTGTTCACTGGGACTCTCGCTCAGTAGTGGTGGACGCTGTGTTGGAGATGCATTCTGATCGCGGTCAACTGGTTCCAAGTGGGAACCCCGGTCGATGGGAGTCTCCGGCGTAGGGAGCATAGTTGGCATCTTCCCTTTCCCTTTGTCTCGAACGGGAGTTTCAGGTGAATACTCTTCAGCTTTCAGTTGGGCTAACTGGGTATGTAATGGTAGAGAGATAGAACCGGTCCTCTGTGTATTGCTTTCAACCGGGCGGTGCACCAGAGATTGGGTTGGCGAAGTGTTTTCCGGCATTTTGATTATGATGATGGCTGAAAGCGCGCATAAGAAGCACATCCGATACTGCAGACAGAGTAAAGAAACGTACCGTAGGTAAGCTCCACCAAGTCGTAAAAAGTCGTGAGTCGTGTGCGATGAAGGCGCGATGAAGTTATCGTTATTCGAAGCCCATTTTATGAGAAGGTAAAGTCAATTGCGCGCCGCGTATAGATTGTTTTGTTTTGTGAAGGCGGTGGGTTGGTGCTTTTGATAATAATGAACAAAAGCTGCTTTGTTCTATGGTCTAATGGACCCACACCACTAGTCTGAACGGTAACCATCACTTCGATGTGGGTCTACCTGAGTTGTTCGTACTTCTGGTCTTGTTCATGAAAGAAGAAATGAAAGAAGAAAAAGAAAACAGTGCACGCTATTATTATACGGCCGCGGCGCAAGTTACTGTTGAAGAGTTCATTTTGAAATTTCGAACGTTAGTGAGCGCCAAATATTGCCGGCGGCATCGACATACTTGTCACCGTCGGTCCGTTTCGGTATTTCTTCGTTTTTCTCCCCCTCACTTGTTCCCGGTGTCTTCATAATTGCAGCATCCGGTCTTTCCGAGGTCCATCGTTCCTTGATCTTTTGATTGATTCGTGTTGGTCCGAAGTTCTTCCTTCTTCGGTTCCTGCTATAGCCTCACGAACTCCACGTTCCTCTTCATCTTTCGTCTCTCTTCACCCATCTCCTCTCATATCTTATCCCGTTCATTTCCGACATCTACCCTACTCGATTCAAAATCCAAAGTCTGCTCCAGACGCCATACGCCACACTACTGTTTCATCGACTGAAGAAAACTGAGGCTTTGCCTTCTCGGTACAACCTAGAGACTTTGATTCTTTAAAGCCAGGAATCCATCGAAAAACCATATTCCCTTTCTTCCTTTTCAACCAATGGGCCTCCAAACACCAACTATGGGACAGCCTATTGCTCAAGATTTAGAATATTATATTCCTGATGGGAATACTGTGATTCAAGTCGAGGGTGTTTTGTTCAAGGTATGTAGGCTTTTCTTGTTTATTGCTCTCCAACGGTTGTTTATACACTACTATATTTTCCTCCGCTCGTTGCTCTTTTGCTCCACAATGCTAACGTGGTTTACGCGCCCAGGTCCACCGATACATACTCTCTCGAGATGGCTCAGCGTTCGAAGGGATGTTTTCCTTGGACAACATACCTCGATCCGACTCGACTGAGAGTCTCATAACTCACGACAGCCGCGACTACACAACCTCCCCACAATGTCATCACATCTCCCACGAAGGACTTTCCGATGACACACCAATCCTCCTATCCGGAGACACCGCTTCCGATTTCCGAGCCCTACTTTGGGCACTATACGCTCTGCCCGCCGAAGTCTTCGCAATGCCATCCTCGCGAGCCCATCTCGTTCGGCTGATCAGCATTGCGAAAATAGCACATAAATACGGCTTCAGAACCACAGAACGGTGGGCCTTGAGCGTGTTAACGATGTGCGTATGTCAGAATCCTGATGCTACTCCTGCGAGCGACGATGGGACTAGTGCAAACATCAATAACATCGTCACCTCCACCTCTATCCTCACCCAACTAACTGAAGTCGCTGTACTCTGTGCTCACGAGGACCTCCACGAAGCGGTCGAACCTCTGTGGGCAGACGTCTTGTTTGCTGGTCAATCTGAAGACATTGTTAGTGCGATGACTGTCGCCGATCGGTACCCAACACAGTTGCGGCCATTGTTGGGATTGGCATATTATCTGATGATGTTGAGGGGTAAAGAGGAATGGAATAAATGTAGTGGCCCTGAAGAGGACCCCTCTGGAAAGGTACAGCCGAGACCACGTTTGACACGAGACCAACGCATACGTCTCATGTCAGGATACTACAATCTCTCACGAGCATGTGAAGCTCTTCCCATAAACCCCCCAAAACTTAATCATCACGCGTCCTGCTTCCTTCCCGCCCAACAAGCGCAAGCAGCTATCGGCCTTGGAGGTACGGGGACTGCAGCTGCGCATGCTCATGCACGATGCGGTGAAGCATGGGAGGCATTATGGGGTGGGCTAGTACTGAGTACGTCGAGCAGCGGTATGCATACTAATGCTCCGATAAAAATCCAGTACGCGGATATGCTACGAAAGATGCATATGGTCAACCATCTGTTGGAGAGCCTGATCAATGGGATGGAAGAGAATTCGACCAACTGGGTGAATGTTGCAGGGACGACGAAGGCAGGGAATATGAACAAGCACTGTATGAGGATGGCGTTGAAGGCGAGTGAGGAGAAGGTGAACGATGTGTTGTATGGACTAGCCGATTGTTTCGTCGAGTGAAGAGAGTCACTCATTCCCTTTCCCTTTTACTTTTCTATTATCCTTTCCATTCTTAGTGAGTATAGATGATGCTCACTAATCGACTATCCTCGCAACTGTACTAATTATTTACTTGATTAGCTCTCATTCATTGACCCCCATCTGCATCGATATATATCATCCCATCCTTTTCCAATCTTCGTATATATGTATTCTGTACTTAGGGGTTGGACTTTGCCCATGCTGTCGAAAAGAAATCTGTATTATAGTAGATTATACACTGCCTTGTAAATCGTTCCATCTTACTGATGTTATCGGATAACATAGTAATCGCGCCATGATTATTCAAGACTATAGACCAAGCTGCCAGTGTCAGTGTCACTGCCCGACCCAGAAGCGCTCCTAAATTAAATCACGCAATCTAACACAATTCGCACCAATCTCTAGCATATAAAATACCTCAATCAAAGCTATCGATCTACATCTTCTACCACCATGTCTGCACCAGCCACTGCACCTCCACCCGACCCAAACAGGCCTGCTTTACGCCTCGGTTCTACTGCGCCTGATTTCGAGGCACAAACAACTTTGGGCCCGATAAAGTTCCATGAATACCTTGGTAGCTCATGGGGCGTCTTGTTCAGTCATCCAGGTGACTTTACGCCCGTCTGCACCACTGAGCTCGGTGAAGTTGCTCGACGTGCTAAAGCCGGAGACTGGGAAAAGAGAAACGTCAAGGTCATCGGGATCAGCGCGAACAGCTTGGACGACCATCACAAGTGGGTAAAGGATATCAATGAATATGGCACCAAGACTATCTCCGAAACTGATGTTCAATACCCCATCGTATGTCTTTTCGTGTGTCTATTTAGTTCATTGCTTATTTATCAACTGTAGATTGCTGACGGTGACCGTCGTGTCTCGTACCTCTACGACATGCTCGACTACCAAGATGCCACCAACATCGATGCCAAATCTGGCCTTCCTTTCACCATCCGTACTGTTTTCATCATTGACCCAGCCAAAAAGATCCGTCTCAAGCTCGATTACCCTGCTGTTGCTGGAAGAAACTTTGACGAAATCCTCCGTGTGATCGACGCAATTCAAGTCGGAGACAAGTGAGTACTATCTTATATATAACTGTATGTATATCTGTGATATTGATGATCTTTGCAGATACAAAGTTGCTACTCCCGTCAACTGGAAACCTGGTGAAGATGTCGTTGTACACGCTAGCGTCCAGGGCGAAGAGGCTAAGAGGCTGTTCCCTGAACACACTGTACACTACGTGCGTTGCTCTTACTGACTTTTTCTATTTCAACAAACTAAAATTCATTATACAGCCCTATCTTCGCACTACTCCTCTCAAATTATAGTCACAAGGATGTATGTATTACATAAACATGTATGAACTAAAAAGAGAATTCAAATGAACATCGAGTCAAGCTAGCCAAAGCTGTATTTATCTTCCGAAAAAGGCAAGTGAGTGAAAGATTATAATTATTCAAGTTCGTCGTTGGCCGTGGCCGCAACGTCGTTTACTGCGAGAACCACTTACTCGACTTTGTTGAAATCTCGCAATCATATATGTATAATATACAGACTAAAAAGAGAGGAGGGTGAGAGAACCAGATCGCTTCAGGACCTATGATTCGACCCAGGCTCGAACTGGGGACCTTCTGTGGCAAGCGAGATACGCTGTTAGACAGATGCGATAACCAACTACGCCATCGAACCGTACAAGACTGTGCTCATACATTACAATGAACAAGTTGACACATGTCGTTTCAGCTTTTATGCCCGACGTCCAGGGCTCTCAAGGTAAATAACACTGGCGAAACAGAAAATTTAGAAAGAACTTGGGTCTTGAACCGATATACTAAGGGTATAGTCGAGTAGCGAAGTTGTCAGTGCAATGTGTAGAATAGTTTTCGTGACAGTAACAATGCATAATACCGTCATGTTTGTTAAATTGGTCAGTAACTGATCAGTCAAACTCTAAACGTTGGGTAAATCGGCAAAGATTACTGTTGATAGTAGGACCTGGTGTGGATGAGAAAGACAACGACAGACTTTGAACATGAGGGAGGACAACATCAACGTTGTTTGGGATGGAGAGAACCGGCTGATAGAAACTCACAAATAACGTGCTCAGCAGAAACGCGAAGACGTCAGCTGCGAGTTTTCCTATTTCACCGCACTTTAGCGTATCAATGAAAGATGAGAGAATCCCGATAGTTTCCCGACATAACCTGAAAGAAATACTTGCTGAGATAAGTAGGTCAAGTTAAGGTTAACCGAACCATTGAGAAAGGCGTAAAGCAGGGAAGCGAAAACAACCGAGTCCCATGATCATGAAGACGGTCCACATAAACCCAATGCCAAGAAGATCCCACAACGAATTCACGCTTGCCATGTCAGCATCCAAGAACCCAAGGAGTAAACCAATCCGCCTAGGCTTCATTGGCCTATCCACTACCGGTTGGGCAGCCACAGCTTTAGCACCTCCGCTCTTCAGGGCCCCGCTATCATCCGAGTTCTCCCTTGTTGCGGTATCGACCAGGAACGCAGACTCTGCGCAAGCCAGTGCTAAAAAGTATTCTGAGCTTGCTTCGGGTACCGTTAAGGCGTATCACGGCTCAGCAGAGCATATCGCGGCAGACAGGGATGTTGATATGCTTGTTGTCGCTGTGAGGGTAACGCACCATAAGGAAGTCGCACTAAAGGTCATCGAAGGAGGCAAGGACCTCTTTATCGAGTGGCCCATTGGCAGGAACTTGGAGGAGACAAAGGAGATATATGAGGCCTTCCTATCTGCCGTCCTCGAGAACCAGATCCCTTCAATCACAGTGATCGACGATGGCGGGAAACCTACTGGGGAGATCATATCATACGATGGCCCCCACCAAATCTGCGTCAGCGGAATGCTGGTTTCCGGTGCAGTGTTCAACGTACATATCCACTCCGGCGCCAAAAACAATTCGGATTTCAACTGGGTTATCAATGGGGATAAGGGTACGATAAGAATCAGGGATGACGATAGGACCAGAGCGATTGGTTTCTTTGATGCTTCTCCAAAGGTTTATCTGAATGAAAATAAACTTGAACTGGAAGATGTTGGAGCTTCTGCCACGACGGTGGATAATGCAGGTACCACTGCCGCTGGGTTGGCTTGGAAAGCGCTTGCGGATGGAAAGGCTGGGAGTTACGCCACTTTGGAACAAGGGTTGAAGACGAAGGAGCTTATAGCTGCTATAAAAAAGAGTTCCAAGGAGGGAACAAGGATTCATCTCTAATTTCGCCAAATTGAGGACACCATTTCAAAAAGCTGTGATTATAGTTATTATATCCTGCTGTTACGTTTCGCGGAAATTAGGACTTGTCTGTTTCAAGGACGGGCCTGTAATGGACTTAAACAAAAAAAAAACAGCTCATCTTCATCGTGATGAGCTCTGTCAGCGAAAGAGCGGGAGCCATAGCACACCAGACTGTGAACATGTGAATATATCATGTCTGAAAGTTCATCCAAAGGAAGCCAAGAGTGCTTAATAGTCAAAGTAGAAAAGAAAGATGAATCAATCAAAGTGAGCGCTTATGTATTGAGCCATCTTTCTTTACGATCATGCAGGTCTGTCCAAACTGCAAACAAAACATCTTCGCTCGATTAAATATGGATCTCTCGTCCATTCACGAGAAGCTTCGTTCTGACTCTGGCCCGGCATCAGTCCAGCCTGATGAAATCACGTCCATTCTCCAAAATGCGCGACGAGACCTAGATGATTATGACAGGGAAATTCATCGTCTTGAATCGCGTCGAATGGTCTTGATCGCGGAGAAGGAGCGCACACGAGATATCATGGAGCATATCCAGTCTCTGCTTGTTCCCATTCGAAAACTTCCTGACGAGATTTTGGGATGCATCTTTGACGAATGCTGTGATATGAACTACTTCAGATCGATTGGTGTGGATCCGCCGGTGGATCCTATAGGACGTTTGAAAAATAAACCTGCACTGGTTCTCATTAGTGTCTGCTCACGTTGGCGGAGAATTGGGCTTTCCTTGCCACAGATATGGTCAAGAATCTGGCTTGCAATGACTATGGAGCGAGACGGTGTTTCATTATGGACAATTGATCAGTCTTATTACGAACATCCTGCTGAAACCTTGACATTATTTGTTGAGCGTTCCAAACAGCACCCACTCACCATCGCTATCAACGCGGTGAACAACGACATTCCACCTGCAGAGTTAACGTGTAGACCCTTGTCTATATTGATTAACCAACATCTTCGTTGGCGTAGCTTTAGTTTCTGGAGTTTCCGGTCGGAAGATCTCAATATCTTGTTCACAGCCCTTTCCTCGTTGCACGATCTCACATTTCCACACCTCGTCGACTTGGGTATCATGTATGGCTGCCATAGTAAAAATTGGATTTTCTTTACTCGTATGTATTCCAATCTCAAATGCTTGAGCATTTTATCAACAATTCCATCATCCTTTCCTTCCGAGTTCCCACTTAGCCAGTTGTCACAGCTTCAAGTGAGCATGGTTAATGAGACCGACATGGGACCGAGTCTATTTGCTCAGAGTACCAATCTCATAGCGCTGGATATCCCAGATATCTTTGAGATATCTGATGGCCTTCAAGTCTTACCCCCACATACCACCTCCTAGAGGAATTGACGGTTCATCTTCGTGATGCGGGTGGCACCGTTGTAACGCCGGTGTTCCCTTTTTTCAAGTTCCCCGCCTTAAAATCTCTTACAATCAAACCAGCCAACATACAGCACAAATCGGGTCCCTGGGCATCCTTCAGTCATTTCATGGCCTTTGTTCAGCGTTCCTCCTTCTCGTTAACAACTCTCTTCATCGAAAGCCTCGACCTTCCTGATTCGAGTATGGTCCATCTTTTAGTTCACGTCCTAACTTTGTTGGATTTCACTTTTATTGACACCGAAGTTCCACCTGAACAAAACCCTATCACAGAAAGGCTAATAGAAAGTCTCCATGCATATCGATATCGGAAAAGCTCCCTTCGCCTGCTGAATGGACCTCTTCTCCCGAGGTTGCGCTCTCTTAAATTAACTTACAACGGAGTTTATTTCAACGACCAAGCGGTTGTTGATATGATCAAGTCTCGCTGGACGTCAGATTTCGTTTTGAGTCGGGAAGTTGACTGTTTGCGGTCATTTACAATGACATATCGGTGTAGAAAAAAGGCTCTAGGCGTTTACGATGTCTTGGACCATATCGAGAAGGATGGCATGAGACTCGTAATTTTGTGGAAGGATGATTTGGGTACAGAATAAATAGCACTACTGAAACCTCCGATGCATTTCGTACGTGCAACCCTGCCACTTCTTACTTTTACTATGATATCTCGATCTACCGTTGCCAATACCTGTTTTCATTACGACAAAAATTGCTCGCACTATGGTATCAAGATACAAAATGGACAGTATCACCTGCTCGGTAGGTGCTACCGTTGACAACGTACTAACGTTGGCTGTTGACCGTGATTCATCCGGATGGCCCTGTTAGTGATTATTGTAGTGACGCCTCTCAACCTGTTTTCTTCCAAGCTCAACAACAAGGCAAGCATCTATTATGCGAAGTCACCTAATTTTACAATCAGCTTCCTGTTGGCCCTTCCTGCTATGAATATTCTGTAAAAATCGCGGAAATTTTCGCCAGGTCGGCGTCCAAAATAAGAAGAGAGTTATGTCGGAATGGGTAGAGTTGATGCGAAGAACAGATGCAACGTCCAATGCCTAGTAATCAGTGCACACTCGGTAATGAGGCGATTCAAATGCCTTTTGTCCAATGATGCAGTTCTCGAGATAGGAAGTGGTAGAGGACCTCCACTGTTCATCCCCTTGATCACAAGTTTGTAACTGACAAACAACAGGAATTCCCGAGCCTTTTCCAAACCTGCTATCATTGTGAAAGCAAATGAGTTGTTGCTAGTGCGAGTTGCCCAATGACTCTATTACCAGCAGTTAGCTTGAGGAGCATGTGCTTATGCACCTTTGTGCGCTGCGTGTAACCATAACGGGTATATATGAGGGTTTGATTGTAAAACTTTTGACTGAGTTCACGGTGGTAGTGCTCTCAAGTTATAGGGATATACCTGGCGCACTTATAAGGAAGTAGCATATCGCGTCTTCCAAGCGAGGGAATAATCAATGTCGGTCCAATGGAGAGCGTGCAAGGTCGGACGCGTTCTGTGAATGAACAGTCGAAAACTTGAGTTTGCGATCATCTATACAATATCAAGAAAGCTGATAGTTTGGGTGCTATCAAGGAGAGAAAGAGGACTTATCTCTAACTTCGTCAACTTGGGAACACCGTTCAGGAAGTTGTAATTAATTATCTCCTGCTGTTGTGTTTTGCGGATATCAGGACTTGTCGCTTCGGATGATGGTCCCGTAATGGGCGTGAACAAAAAAGACAGCCTATGTTCATCGAGGTGAGCTCCGGTGAAAGAGTGGGCAATAGCTGGGAATATATATATGATCTAAGGGGAAGTCAAGGACTCTTAAGAGTAGAAAGACGAATCAATTGAGCGCTTATTATATACATCCTTTTTTCAAGCTTACGATCATGCAGTTCTGTTCAAACTGCAAGCAAAACATCTTCGCTGCTCGACTAAACATAGATCACTCGGCCATTCGCGAAAAACTACGTTCAGACTCTGGCCCGACATCAGTCCAGCCTGATGAAATCGCGTCCATTCTCCAAAATGCGCAACGCGACTTGGATGATTATGACAGGGAAATCTATCGTCTGGAATCGCGTCGAATGGTCCTGATTGCGCAGCAGGAACGCACACGAGATATCATGGAGCAGGTCCAATGTCTACTTGCTCCTATTCGAAAACTTCCCGACGAGATTTTGGGATGTATCTTTGACGAATGCTGTGGTGTGAATCACTTCAGTTCGATTGGTGTTGATCCACCGGTGGATCCTATAGAGCGTTTGAGGATCAAGCCTGCGCTGGTTCTCAGTAGTGTCTGCTCACGTTGGCGGAGGATTGGGCTTTCCTTGCCACAGATATGGGCAAGAATCTCGTTCACAATGACTCAGGACCAAGACGATGCTTCATTGATGACTGATCACCACGAACATCCTGCTGAAACCTTGACATTATTTGTTGAGCGTTCAAAGAAACACCCACTCACTATCACTGTTAAATTGAGCAAAACAATCATTTTACCGGCAGAATTAATATGTAGACCCTTGTCTATATTGGTTAACCAACATCTTCATTGGTCTAGCTTTAGTTTCTGGGGCACACCCACACGACCTGAAGATCTCAAGACATTGCTCGCATCCCTTTCCTCGTTACACGATCTCACATTTCCACAACTCATCGACTTACATATCGGACATACCCACGATACAGATTGGGTTTTCTTTACTCGTATCTATCCCAACCTCAAATGCTTAGACTTTAGGACAACTGCCCCATCCTTTCCTGCCGAGTTCTCATTCACGCAGTTGTCACAGCTTCGAGTGGTTTTGGTCAGTGAGATGGACATGAGAACGGGTGTATTTGCTCGGAGTATTAATCTCATAGCGTTGGATATCTCAGACGTCTGTCTAAAAGGAGAGAGATGTAATGGTCTCCAAGTCTTACCCACCGCATACCACCTTCTAGAGACATTAACGGTTCGTCTTTTTGACGCGGGTGACTACGTTGTAACACCGGTGTTCCCATTTTTTAAGTCATCCGCCTTAAAGTCTCTTACAATCAAACCAGATGATACACTGCCCAAATCAGGTCCATGGGCATACTTCAGCCATTTCATGACCTTTGTTCAGCGTTCGTCCTTCTCGTTAACAACTCTCTTCATCGAAAGCCTTAACCTTCCCGACTCGAGTATGGTCCATCTTTTAGCTCATGTCTCAACTTTGTTGGATTTCACTCTCATTGACACCAATGTCCCACCTGAAGAAAGTCCTATCACGGAAGGACTGATAGAAAGTCTTCATGCATATCGATATCGGAAAAGCTCCCCGCTGAATGGACCTCTTCTCCCGAGGTTGCGCTCCCTTAAATTAACTTATGACGGAGTCGTTTTCAATGACCAAGCAGTCGTTGATATGATCAAGTCTCGCTGGACGTCAGATTTCATTTCGGGTCAGGAAGTTGACTGTTTGCGGTCTTTTACCATGACATATCGGCGTAGAAAAAAGGTTCTGGATGCTTACAATGTCTTGGACAATATCGAGAGGGATGGTATGAGACTTGTGATTTTGTGGAAGGATGACTTGGGTAGTACAGAATAGATATGTAACTAGTAGTAAGTATCTTCTGTTGTGTTTTGCGGAAATTATGACCGGTCGCTTCAGAAAAAGACAGCCTATCTTCATCGAGGTGAACATCGCAGTGAAAGAGCGTGGGTCATAGCTGGAAGTATATTAGGATCCAAAGGAAGGCAAGGACTCTTGAGAGTATCATAGCCAGTCAATGAACAGTAGAAAATGTCCATCAATTGAGCGCTTATTGCAACCTTTTTTTCAATTTTGCAATCATGCAGTTCTGTTCAAACTGTAAACAAAACGTCTTCGCTCCTCGACTCAACATAGATCTCTCGGCCATTCGCGAAAAACTACGTTCGGACTCTGGCCCGACATCAGTCAAGCCTGATGAAATCACTTCCATTCTTCAAAACGCACAACGAGACCTAGATGATTATGACAGGGAAATTCATCGTCTTGAATCGCGTCGAATGGTCTTGATTACGGAGAAGGAGCGCACACGAGAAATTATGGAGCAGGTCCAATGTCTACTTGCTCCTATTCGAAAACTTCCTGACGAGATTTTGGGATGTATCTTCGATGAATGCTGTGGCATGAATTACTTCAGATCGGTTGGTGTTGATCCGCCGGTGGATCCTATAGGACAGTTGGGGACCAAGCCTGCGCTGGTTCTCAGTAGTGTCTGCTCACGTTGGCGGAGGATTGGGCTTTCCTTGCCGCAGATATGGGCAAGAATCTCGTTCAAAATGACTGCTTCATGGACAACTGATCAGTCATGCTACGAACGTCCTGCTACAATCTTGACATCATTTGTTGAGCGTTCCAAACAACACCCACTCACCATCAATATCGACGTGATAAACGCTAACCCTCCACCTGCAGAGTTAACGTGTACACCCTTGTCAATATTGATTAACCAGCATCTTCGTTGGCGTAACTTTCGTTTCTGGAGTTTACGGTCTGAAGATCTCGATATCTTGCTCACAGCCTTTTCCTCGTTGCACGATCTCACATTTCCACGGCTCATCGACTTACATATCATGATTGTCCGCCATACAGATTGGATTTTGTTCACTCGTATATATCCGAACCTCAAATATTTAGACTTTATAATGTCAACTGCATCATCCTTTCCTTCTGAGTTCCCACTCAACCAGCTGTCACGGCTTCGAGTGGGCTTGGTCAATGAGACCGACATGAGACCATCGCGTCTATTCGCTCGGAGTACCACTCTCATAGCATTGGATATCTCAGATATCTGTGTAAAGAGAGAGGTACTTGATGATTTCCAAGTTTTACCCACCACATACCACCTCCTAGAGAAATTAACGGTTCGTCTTTGTGACGCGGGCGACCGCGTTGCGACAGTGTTCCCATTTTTCAAGTTCCCTGCCTTACAGTCTCTCACAATCAGACCAGATAATATACGGCCCAAATCAGGTCCATGGGCATACTTCAGCCATTTCATGGCCTTCGCTCAGCGTTCGTCCTTCTCATTAACATCTCTCTTCATCGAAAACCTCAGCCTTCCCGATTCGAATATGGTCCATCTTTTAGCCCATGTTCCAACCTTGTTGAATTTCACTCTCATTGACACCAATGTCCCACCTGAAGAAAGTCCTATCACAGAAGGACTGATAGAAAGCCTTCATGCATATCGATATCGGAAAAGCTCCCCGCTGAATGGACCTCTTCTTCCGAGGTTGCGATCCCTTAAATTAACTTACAACGGAGTCGCTTTCAACGACCAAGCAGTTGTTGATACGATCAAGTCTCGCTGGACGTCCGATCTCATTTCGCATCGGGAAGTTGACTGTCTGCGCTCTTTTACAATGTCATATCGGCGTAGAGAAAAGGTTTTGGACGCTTATGCTGTCTTGGACCATATCGAGAAGGATGGCATGAGACTCATCATTTTGTGGAAGGATGATCTGGCTAGAAAGAAATAGATAAAACTATTGCTGTTCACCAGAATCTCCGATGCGTTTCGTATATACAGAATTTCTTACTATGATAAGTACATCTACTGTTGCCAAAATCTATTTTCATTACGACGAAGTTTGCTTGCACTATGGTATCAAGATACAAAATGAACACTATCACCAATGCGCGGTCATTCACAGTGACGTACCAAATTCGTGCAAGACGCGACCGGTTCATCTGGGTGCCTCTGTAATTGGAATGACGCATCTCCCAACTTGATGACAAGGTACGCACCTATACGCGCCCTTTATAGCTTCCTGTCATGGATATTCCGTTCACACTCATATGCACTACTTTCCTCAGGGTCGGCGTCCAAGATAGTACGAGTCACGTCGGAAGGAGAGACACGCTGAGGTCTGGCTTGTTATCAGGGTTTTCTCGTGGCACAGTATGCGATGAACAAGTGCGAAGCCGCCCATTGCCTGGTAATTAGTACTTTAGTGCACACTTGCGATCCAAGAGGATCCAAGTGCCTTTGACCAAGTGAAGCGAATCCTAAGATCAGATTAGAGGATCTCCTCTGTTCCTTGCTGTTCGACTAGCTCTATGGAGGATTCCTCAGTGGCCTCGAGGTCATATTCGTAGATTCTTGGAAGCGAGGACAAAAAATTGTCGAAAGCTTTCCTTTTCCGGTGATTTGAAAGATCGAATGTTCTGGCACATAGATCCGTGGAGGAAGCTCTTGAGGCTGAGCGGACATAGTGGCTAGAGCACAAGAGGCTGGAATGAGCTTGCTATTTGGACTGGGGATCCTCTATCGAGAGGGAAGCAAGAACCGGACTTTGAAAGTCAATTAGAATTCGCTCAGGTTTCGGGCCGGGCCGTAACGTACCGCCAAGCTTTGCCACGTACAATTCCGCCTTTCACTTTGACCACCACATATCTGTTCGTGGTTGTCGATTGCGACGCGCTATAATGGCAAACTACAGCTACGATGAAGGCGGCATGGCCGCATACTTTATAATCACCTTCCTTGCTCTAATTCTCGTTCCCTTGACCCTTTCCATCTCACCTTCCAGTAAGCATTTCTCGGACACGTATCACAAAACCTCTGTATAATAATTTCATTTCTGATCCAGAGAGGAAGACCCTAGCGGGATGCCAATGTAGCCTCTGTACTGAACAACGCTCGCGGATTGCCAAGAGAGAGAAAGGCTCGATATTAAATCCACAGTTCTCCGCAAAGTGAGTCGGTTTTCTGTCTTTTCCGGGTAATCAAGCGAACTGAATCACTTGATAGAACTTTGTTTATCATTGGTGGTTGGTCCGTGCTGGGATATCTTTCATTTAAAGTCGCAAATGCCAAGTTGGACAACAAACTATACGATCCTTTTGAGATTCTGGGAATAACAGCTGTACGTTTCGCTATATCCACGCGTATTGAGACGTTCTCATATTATCCTCCAGGTGGCTACCGAGAAGGAAATTAAGTCTCACTACAAGAAGCTCTCAAAACTTTAGCAAGTACCTTCCATCGAGTTTCTGACCCACACATTTTTGACTCTTCAACAGCCACCCAGACAAAGTCAAGGCGACAGTCAATCAAACCATCGAAGAAATTCAGAATCATTTCGTAGACCTTACAAAGGCATACAAGTCGTGAGTTTTCCATTACTGACACGAAATTACGCCACCAACATTTTTCAGGTTGACAGACGAGACGATTCGAGAGAACCTGAGAAAATATGGGAACCCGGATGGGCCACAGCAAACTGCGATAGGAATTGCGCTACCTAAATGGATTGTGGAGAGTAAAAACAACGTCTGGGTACTGGGTGTATACGGATTGATCTTTGGTGGTGCACTGCCAACTCTCGTCGTAAGTCTCGACGACTTGGACCATTCTCGTTGTAGCTCAAATATCTCCTAGGGACGATGGTGGTTCGGCTCTCGCCAGAAAACAAAGGATGGTATCAACGCTAGCTCTGCTGCCACGTTTTTCAAGTCCCTGAAAGAGGATTCCACAATGGAAGACGTTGTAGGCACACTTGGAAAGGCTTACAAGCGAGAGTTGCCTCAGTCGAAGGGTAAACCAGAAGATGTCGCTGAACTTGACCGTCTAGAGAAGAATATCATCTTGCTAGCGCCCAGGCAATGGGAAAAATTACAGTCTTTCCTCGATACATCAAAGGATTCTGGGCACCGTAAAGCCATGATACTTTTATACGCGCATCTTCTACGGATCAACGTGGAAAGTTCGAGTCTTCAGAAAGGTATGTTTCCTTCATGTACGACTTGCTACAACGCACTAAATATATTTTCTTGTCAGTGCAAACTCGAATTTTGCTTCAAACTCCTGTACTCCTTAACGCACTGTTGAACATTTCCATCTCTCGCAACTGGTTAATCCCCACCGTTTATGTTATGCGCTTACATGGATACCTCGCGCAAGCGCTTCTTCCACGCTCGTCGCCTGACGTAAAGGACAAACTATCTCAACTACCTGGCATCAAAAGCGAAGATTTTCTTAAATCCGATGACTTTACAGAGGTTATCAAAGAGTTGGAGGGAAATAGCGATAGCAGGGCCGAGAATGTAAAGAAGGCAGTAGCTCGGTGGGGCAGGCTTGAACTGGTTGATGCTGCATACAAAGGTAGGAATAGCTATCATCGGACGCGTCAAATGTACTGATGTTTTCCCTTAGTCATCGGTGAACGCATCGTAACACCGTCATCCATCGTGTATCTTGTGGTCAAGCTACGACTTTCACCTCCCACCTCCAGCTCTGCGGTGGCTACAAAGAAAGAGCCAAGTGCTGAAGAAGTGAAACAGAGCATCAAGATCAACGATGAGAAGGATGAGGAATTCCTTTTAAGTCGCAAAGATGCTGAACCTGTCAAGGAAGAGGGTGGTTATGCTCATGCTCCTTATTGGCCTGATGTATGTCTTGACGGTCTTTCATGCTGTTCGCACCTAATCAAATGTCCGTGTGCTTGTAGAACCGGAAGCCAAGCTGGTGGATCGTTCTTGCGGACGATAAGAACTCCCGTGTGGTTGTCCCTCCAATGAAAGTGACAGGCGTACCCTTCTCCAATCCTAATAACGGCGACAGAGATTATCGGGCGTACAAAATTCAATTCCAGGCGCCTCAAGGACCCGGAATGTACACATGGAAAATATACCTAGTCAGCGACACATTTGTGGGAGAGGAGGTTTCTAAGAATATGACTGTTTGTGTTACTTCCTTTTCTTGCCTCGGGAGAGAGACTGATTTTTCTCGTTACAGCTGAAAATTGATGAAGCGTCCGCGCTGAACGCAGACGAGCAACCATCAGAAGATGAAATATCCGATCCAGATGAAGACAGTCTTGCAGGCCAAATGACCGCCATGCGGGGTGGCAAGGTGAAAAAGATTCAACCAAAAGATGACAGTGACGACGAGAGCAGCACAGACGATGACAAAAGCGACTCTGACAGTAGCAGTGATAGCGATTAGTGGTAAAGTGTGTCCTACATATTTATTCCCCTCTCATTTCTTTCAAGTCGCTTGCATGACTTTGAATACTTCATCATAATGTTAGCGAAAAGAGGGCATGTAAGACCATATCATCATAGGAAGTACATAGACGTTGTAAAGAATGCATGTACCACACCCTGAAATTTTACACCCAATGTTATCTCTGACCACCATCTCATACGCCAACTCAGAAAGTAGTAGGACGGTGAGCGACGAAGAGTGACTTGGCCTTCGACACCCTGTGGGGAAGAGGGAACTTGAGGTTGGGAACCATCAATTGCTTGATGTAAGGGCGGCGAACATCCTCGTTCTTTTCAATCTCGACAACTCGGAGGATCTGGAGAAGGACAAAAGAAGGGATTAAGCAGTGACTTATAGGGAAAAACGAGTTACTAACGTGGATCGACCTGAAACGAGCACGGTGCCTAGCAGCCATATCCTGGTACATGCTCTTGACCGCATCAGCCCTAGTAAGGTCACGGTATTCCTTGTACATGTTGTGGGTACCAGACCGCGAGTCGTATCGAAGCCAGATACCAAAGTTCTTGACCTTCAACGGCTTCTTCTCGTGGATCTAAAGAAGAAAAAAGATCAGCAATCCCATTCCGCCTGCCTCTTGAGGGCTGCAAGGGATAATCTACGGACGACGTTGATACCAATGATCTCTCCATTGGCTTTCTTGACCTTCTTCAATTGCCTGAGCAACAAAAAATGAATTTCGAGGAAAATCCCTAGCATCCTGAACACACCTCAAAAAGTACCAGAACCGCGACTTGGCGACAACTTCGTTAGGCGCAAAGATGCGCATACGGAAGATTTTGGGAGTCGGTTCGGACTCGGTGGGCAAATGGCGACCGACGACTTGGAATTCTTGAAGGCCCATGGCTGGAAGAAAGAACAAATGAAAAAAGTTGTTAGTTCTACATCCGACAACATTTTTTTAATCCAACGAAATTTCTTGTTTCCAAGACATTTTATCCGTTCAAACTTTCTAGACAGCTTCATAACACCCCAGAGGACCTCTTAAAACCATAATCTCCAGAAAAATGACTCGCCTGCTTTTGTTTTGAGGATTGCTGGAAGTTGAAAGAAGCGCCTGGTGCCGGCGTCAAGGAATATCGGGCCGAAGTAATGATGGTAAACACTTCCTTACATACTGTGCTCACTTCTCGATAACCCACACCATGTACTACAAAGTTTCAGTTCGAAAAACGCGAGCAAGATAAAGCCAAGACCACCTTTGAACTGAACGTTGAACTACCATCGACCCTTTCATTTTACCCCACTGGTTGTTGCTTAAACGCAGCAGCTTCAAGAGCTTCCTCCACGGATCTATGCGCCAGAGTATTCGATGATTGAAGTGACTGGGGACATGCTACGCTCATACTGTGTTTCTAGCCTGAAAGCGCTAATATCACTTTGAAAAGGTGTACCTGTGTTCTCGCGTTTCTCATTGTCAGTAATACCCATCGTGTGTTTCCATTCGACGCGCCATTGAACGATAATATTCCGGTAGGTAGCTCTGAACATCAGGAAAAAGGACTGAAAGTTTTACCACAAAATTCTTTGTCCTCGCTTCCAAGTCAACAGTGAATCACGGTCGCGTCTTGTAGTACAACAGCCAATTTTGGTACGTTGTGAATGGCCGCACATAACGAGCAGGTGATGCTGTCCATTTTCATTTTGTATCCTGATATTATAGTACAAACAAACTTCGTCGTAATGAAAACATATTTGGGCGGTAGTAACAGTAAGAAATTCTGACACTGCACATACTACGAAATAGGATTTCAGTGAATAGTTTTATCTACTTCTAGCCAGATCATCCCTCCACAAAATTACAAGTCTCATACCATCCTTCTCGATATGGTCCAAGACATCGTAAACACCCAGAACCTTTTTTCTACGCCGATATGTCATCGTAAAAGACCGCAAACAGTCAACTTCCCGATTCGAATTAAAATCTGACGTCCAGCGAGACTTGATCATATCAACAACTGCTTGGTCGTTGAAAACAACTCCGTTGTAGGTTAATTTAAGGGAGCGCAACCTCGGGAGAAGAGGTCCATTCAGCGGGCGAAGGGAGGTATTCTGATATCGGTAAGCATGAAGACTTTCTATTAGTCCTTCTGTGATAGGACTTTCTTCAGGTGGGACATTGGTGTCAATGAGAGTGAAGTCCAACAAAGTTGGGACGTGAGCTAAAAGATGGACCATACTCGAGTCGGGAAGGTTGACGCGTTCGATGAAGAGATTTGTTAATGGGAAAGACGAACGCTGAACAAAGGCCATGAAATGGCCGAAGTATGCCCATGGACCTCTTGTAATAATAATACTATTAGTATTGTTGTTGTTATTATCTGGTTTGATTGTAAGAGATTTTAAGGCAGGGAACTTGAAAAATGGGAATACCGTCGCAGTGACGCCATTCACGCGACGAAGACGAACTGTTAATGTCTCTAGAAGGTATGCGGTGGGTAAAACTAGGATATCATCAGATATCTTTCTGTTTACACAGATATCTGAGATATTCAATGCTTTGAGATTGATACTCCTCCGAGCAAGCGTTCCCATGTTGGCCTCATCGATCACACGCACTCGAAGCTGTGACAACTGGGCGAGTGGGAACTCGGAAGGAAAGAATGGTGTCATTGCCAAAAGCGTTAAGCATCTGAGGTTGGGATATATACGAGTAAAGAAAACCCAATCTGTACGGTTGCTATCCACGACACGTAAGTCGATGAGCTGTGGAAATATTGCATTATGCAACGAGGGAAGGGCTGTGAGCAGATTCTCGAAATCTCCAGTCCTTCTACTCATGAAATCAAAGCTACGCCAATGAAGGTATTGGTCAATCAATATAGACAAGGGTCTACACGCTAACTCTGCAGGTGGGATCTCAGTGACTTTCACGTCGATAGTGATGGTGAGTGGGTGTTGCTTGGAACGCTCAACAAATAATGTCAAGGTTTTAGCGGGACGTTCGTAGCATGACTGATCAGTTGTCCATGAAGCAGTCATTTGGAACGAGATTCTTGCCCATATCTGTGGCAAGGAAAGCCCAATCCTCCGCCAACGTGAACAGACACTACTGAGAACCAGTGCAGGCTTGATTTTCAAACATCCTACAGGATCCACCGGCGGATTGACACCAATGGATCTGAAGTAATTCATGTCACAGCATTCGTCAAAAATACATCCCAAAATTTCGTCTGGGAGTTTTCGAATGGGAACAAGTAGACATTGTACCTGCTTCATAATTTCCCGAGTACGCTCTTGCTCCGCAATCAAGACCATTCGATGCGATTCAAGACGATGAATTTCCCTGTCATAATCATCTAGGTCTCGTTGCGCATTTTGGAGAATGGACCTGATTTCATCAGGCTGGACTGATGTCGGACCAGAGTCAAAACGAAGTTTTTCGCGAATGGACGAGAGATCCATGTTTAATCGAGGACCGAAGATATTTTGTTTGCAGTTTGAACAGAACTGCATGATGATCGTCGAAAAGGTGTTTATGTCATAAGCGCTCATTTGACTCTAGTACGAGGTCCGCAAGAAGTTATAATTTCCGCAAAACGCAGGAGGAGAAAATCATGATTACAGTGACCGAATCGCGTTCCCAGTTTGACAAATTAGAGATGAATCCTCCTTTCCCCTTTGGAACTCTTCTTAAAATGATATTGCCTCAGATCGCCTTCGTCTTCACTTCAACTCTTGCTCCAAATTGGGGCAAGTCCCAGCCTTTTCATTCGGAGAAGCAACCAACAAACCAGTTGCTTTGGTCCTATCATCATCGACATCCCTGATCCTCACTGTACCCTTCTCTACATGATCCAGTTGCGATCCGAGTTATGCTTAGCGCCGGAATCGATACATACGCTGAACACTGCACCGGAAACCAGCATTCCCCTGACGCAGATTTGCATTGGCAAATGGTAAGATCTCCCCTTAGGTTTTCCGCCATCGTTGATTACTATGATTGAAGGGATCTGCTTTTCACCGACTGGTTTTCACCGACGGCGGATATGGAGAAGACGTAGGTGAGGAGATCGAACAAATGTCCTGTGGCAATCGCGATTGGGCGTCAGGGCTGGAAGGTTTTTATAATGAGCAGGAGCAGGTAGGAGCCCATTGAAATCATCTGGACTGGCGTCAATCTCCCTGGTACCGTGTATCGAAGAAGCACAAAAAATAGGGTCTTTCCAATCTCGCTCCTATTGGAGGGTCCAAATTCAGGTAGCAAGTTCGTTAAGTCTCTTGTGCTGTGGCCGCTCAGCCCCAGCCTCAGCTTTGCCCACGGTTCTACGTCCCCAGAGTATCCGATGATTGAAGTCGTGTTTCTAATCCGTAAGCACTGGTATCACTCTGGAAAGCTGTACCTGATGCTCTTGCTTTTCTCATTGTAGGTATTTCTGGACGTCATTGAAAGCTCCGCCATAACCTTTCTATCCTCGCTTCCAGAAAGTCCTTAAGTTGTTGCTGGTATCGAGCAACTCTGTACTGACAACAGGCTATTGCTTTCACAATTGTAGCAGGCTTGAAAAGACCATTCGCAATATATCGATCTACGCGGCTCTCGAGGCTCATGTTGTTTGTGCTGTCAGTTACGGGCTTGTGATTGGCAAGGGTACTACGAACAGTGCCAGAGATCTTCTACCACTTCTTATCTCAAGAACCTGCAGATTCGCTCCGTTGGGCCAAAGGTATTTGATTCGCCTGATAACCGAGTGTCCAACAATTACCAGGCATTGAGCGGACGTCGCACTTGTTCCTCGTGCGCTGTGCCACGAGGGAACCTTGATAGTTCGTGTCTCAACTAGCCATTCCGACATGATCTTGAACGCTGACCTCTGGCAAAAATACGGCATATATGAATATTCTAGCGGTTTTCACCGACTTCGCATAATGGATGCGCGCCTTGTCGTTTAGTTGGAAGAGAACTAATTCCGGTACATTGTGGATGGCCGCAAATAATGAGCAGCTGATACTTTATATTTTGTATCTTGATATCACGGTGCGAGCACTTCGTCGTAGTGGAAACATATTTTGGCAACGGTAGATTGAAGCTACACATACGAAATGCATTGGAGGTTTCAGTAGTGCTATTTATTCTGTGCCCTTGAAATCATCCCATCCACAAAATTACAAGTCTCATGCCATCCTTCTCGATATGGTCCAAGACATCGTAAACACCCAGAACCTTTTTTCTACGCCGATATGTCATTGTAAAAGACCGCAAACAGTCAACTTCCCTATTCGAATTGAAATCTGACGTCCAGCGAGACTTGATCATATCAACAACTGCTTGGTCGTTGAGAACATCGCCACTGTAAGTTAATTTAAGGGAGCGCAACCTTGGGAGAAGAGGTTGATTCAGCGCGCGACGGGAGCTATCCGATATCGGTATGCATGAAGACTTTCTATTAGTTCTTTTGTGATAGGACTTTCATGAAGTGGGACATAGGTGTCAATGAGCGTGAAATCCAACAAAGTTGGAAGATGAGCTAAAAGATGGACCACACTCCAATCAGCTCGGGGAAGGTAGAGGCTTTCAATGAAGAGAGTTGTTAATGAGAAGGATGAACGCTGAACAAAGGCCATGAAATCGCTGAAGAATGTCCATGGACCCCATGTATCATCTCGTCTGATTGTAAGAGATTTTAAGGCGGGGAACTCGAAAAATGAGAACATTGGCCCAACGAAGTCATCCTTGCGAAATCGCGAAGACAAACTGTTAATGTCTCTAGGAGATGGTGTGCAGTGGGTAAAACATCATCGTATATCTCTTCTGCTGGAAAGATATCTGGGATATCCAATGCTATGAGATTGGTGCTCTGGGAAAATAGCATTCTCATGTTGGTCTCACTGACCAAACCCACTTGAAGTTGGGACAACTGGGTGAATAGGAGCTCAGAAGGAAAGTACGAGGCAGCTGTCCTAGGATATAACATTGTGGGATAGAAATAAGTTATGAAATCCCAATCTGTGCCGGGTGTACGTCCGATATGAAAGTTGATGAGTTGTGGAAATACGAGTTCATGCAACGAGGAAAGGGATGTTAACAATATCTCCAGATCTTCAGATCGTATACTCCAGAAACTGAAGCTACGCCAACGAAGATGTTGGTCAATCAATATAGACAAGGGTTCACATGTAAATTCTGCAGGTGGAATATCATCGGAGTCGGGAACTTGTCTGTTCATCACGTAGATATTGATGGTGAGTGGGTGTTGTTTGGAACGCTCGATAAATAATGTCAGGATTTCAGCAGGGCTACCGCATTCGTAGTATGACTGATCAGTTGTCCATGAATCACCGTGGTCCTGAGTGAGTGTGAACGAGATTAGAGCGTATTTGCAGTCGGTTGGGTGACCTCGGCGTCTCCTCGCTACGTCACACAACGATCGCGGATGACGACCGCAAGCTTGTCACGCCGTCTCATCTGCGTCTCCTCGTTACATGTCACCTTTTTAGCGGTTGCAGATACGCTCTATTCTTGCCTATATCTGCGGTAAGGAAAGCGCAATCCTCCGCCAACGTGAGCAGACACTATTGAGAACCAGTGCAGGCTTGGTCCTTAACTGTCCTCCACGATCTATTGGCGACTCGACGTCATCGACATCAAAACAATTTGAAAAGTGATTCATGTCACAGCACTCGTCAAAGATACATCCCAAAATCTCGTCAGGAATTTTTCGAATGGGAACAAGCAGACACTGGACCTGCTTCATAATCTCCTGTGTGTGTTCCTTCTCCGCAATCAAGACCATTCGATGCGATTCAAGACGATGGATTTCCCTGTCATAGTCATCCAAGTCTCGTTGCGCATTTTGGAGAATGGAAGTGATTTCATCAGGCTGGACTGATGTTGGGCCAGAGTCAGAACGAAGTTTTTCGTGAATGGACGAGAGATTCATGTCTAATCGAGGAGCGAAGATGTTTTGCTTGCAGTTTGAACAGAACTGCATGATGATCGTCGAAAAGGTGTGTATGTAATAAGCGCTAATACTAAGCGTTCTTTTGTCGCTCGCAACAAAAACGCAATAGCAGGAGATAATCATAACTACAACTTTCCGAACCGCGTTCCCAATTTGACAAATTAGAGATAAATCCTCTTTTCCCCCTGCATGATCGTAGAAAAGGCGTGTAAATAAGCGCTCATTCGATGATTATTACAATCAACTCTTCGTCTGTCCTACTCACGTCCTACATGCTACGTAAGATTGTGCGTGGGTGAAGCATCCTGAGGAGTTACTGTGGAGCAGGTGAGGACTATTTAGCGGTATTGCTTATCATTGAGGTGTTAAATGATGTGGTTCCTGAAGTATTGCGAACGAGAGTCGTATATGCCCGAGTGGTCTAATACAGATGTGATGATCTTATTTACAATTTAGCCTAATATCTTCGTTTAGCAGTCAACATTGGACTGGAGCCTGAGACAAGTGAGAAGGAAGATGGGATGGAGAGGTCAATGAACCATCATAGTAAGAGTAAGAAACGGGGAAGCTGTACATACGAAATGTATCGGATAGGAGGGTTCAGTAGTGTATTCTATTTTGTACCTGGATCGTCCTTCCACAGAATTACCAGTCTCATACCATCCTTCTCGATATGGTCCAAGACATCGTAAGCACACAGAACCTTTTTTCTACACCGATATGTCCTCGTAAAAGACCACAAGCAGTCAACTTCTTTATTCAAAATGAAATCTGACGTCCAGCGAGACTTGATCATGTCAACAACTGCTTGGTCGTTAAAAACTTCTCCGTTGTGAGTTAATTTGAGGGAGCGCAACCTCGGGAGAAGAGGTTCATCCAGCAGGCGAAGGGAGCTATTCCGATATTGATATGCATGAAGACTTTTTATTAGTCCTTCCGTGATAGGACTTCCTTCGGGTGGGGCATTGGTATCAACGAGAGTGAAATCCAACAAAGTTGGGACGTGAGCTAAAAAAAGGACCATACTCGAATCGGGGAGGTTGAGGCCTTGGATGATTAGAGTCGTTAACGAGAAGGACGAACGCTGAACGAAGGTCATAAAGTCGCTGAAGAATTCCCATGGACCCCATTGTACATCTTCTGGTATGATTGTAAGAGATTTCAAGGCGGGGAACTTGAAAAATGGGAACACTGTCCCAACGAGGTAATCCACGATACAAGGACGAATCATTAATTTCTCTAGGAGGTGGTATGCGATGGCTAAAACTTGAGGGTCATCAAATATTTCTCTCTTGAGACAGATATCTGAGATATCCAAGGCTATGAGATTGGTACTCCGAGCAAATATTTGCGTCCTCATGTCGTTCTCATCGGCCAGACACACTCGAAGCCGTGATAACTGGGTCAATGGGAACTCAGGAGGAAAGTCTGAGGCAGTGGTCTTAAGATTTAAGTATTTGAGGTTGGGATAGATGCGAGTAAAGAGAACCCAATCTGTAAGGGTGCTATTTCCGATATGAAAGTCGATGAGTTGTGGAAATTAGGGATTGTGCACCGAGGAAAGGGCCGTGAGCAAGATCTCGAAATCTCCAGTCCGTCTACTGGAGAAAGTAAAGCGACGCCAACGAAGATGTTGACTGATCAATATAGACAAAGGTCTACACTTCACTCTGCAGTTGGAATGTCAGTGCTTATCAAGTTGATAACGATAGTGACTGGTGTTGTTTGGAACGCTCCGCAATTAACGTCAAGGCTTTAGCAGGATGTTCGTAGCATGACCGACTCTCATTTGTCCATGAAGCAGTCATTCTGAACGAAGGAAAGCCCAATCCTCCGCCAACGTGAGCAGACACTATTGATGACTAGTGCAGGCTTGGCCTTGAAACGTCCCACAGGCTTCACTGGCCGATCGACACCAGTCGGCGTAGTTTATCCCATAGCATTCGTCAAAGATGCACCCCAAAATTTCGTCAGGCAGTTTTCGGATGGGAACAAGTAGACACCGGCCCGCCGGTTCCATGATGTCTTGTATGCGCTCCTTCTCCGCAATCAAGACCATTCGATGCGATTCCAGACGATGAATTTCCTTGTTGTAATCATCCCAAGTCTCGTTGCGCATTTTGAAGGATGGACGTGATTTCATCAGGCTGGACTGCTATCGGGCCAGAGTCAGAACGAAATTTCTCGCGAATAGAGGAGAGATCCATGTTTAATCGCGGAACGAAGACATTTTGCTTGCAGTTTGAGCAGGAGTGCATGATCGTTGAAAGGCATGTAATAAGCGCTCATCCGATTTCGGGATTACTTATTCATACCTGGAACAACTCCTACGTACATCCTAATAATTGAAGACCACTTTTATGTTGGATTCTGTGCAGGACAACCAAACGAGTATGTACCAGAGTACTACATGTTTACTTGTTCTCTACAGTGTGTACTGGCGATGTAACTTCGTTGCTTCTACTTGCATTAATATCAAGAATCCGGGTGCCCGGAAGCCACCCTAGCGATCGAAAAGGATGCCGCGAAAGATTGTGCGTGGGTGAAGCATCCTGGGGAGCCGGTCTGGAGCAGGGTGGGGATTATCTTCAAATATGTATTTCACGTTAGCGCGCTGGATGTTGTATTGATCATCATTGAGGTATCAACCATTACAGTAACATGGTGCGCGCTGAAGTATTGGGATGCAGCGAATCAGAGCCATATAACCAAGTGGTCTAATGCCGATGCGATGGCTGATATCTTCGTTTGGCAGGTTTAGTGAGTCGGCATTGGACTGGAGCCTGAGGCGAGTGAGAAGTGAGATGGGATGGAGAGGTCGCTGAGTATTTACATCTGTCCGTAACGTTGTTCGGGCTTCGAGCTTCAATGCAACGACGCCAAACTACAGTTGATACGAATGCCAGCCTGATCTTCTGAAACTATCGCTGGGCAAGGACATTGGATAGAGAATAATAGTACCATCCAGGTTAGCGGCACTGGCTAAGAGAGAACAGGGAATGAGGGAAACAAAGATTATACTTACGTCATTCAGGTGCATAGGAGGGAAGGTAGGTGAGCCTGCACGATGGCCACAAGAAGCAGATGTTCATAGAGCACCCGGTATTTCTGGATATATGTTTGTAAACTGAATTTGGACAACTTGATAATCAGTACAACTTGGTAGTAGTTTCGTCGTTCCGATTCGTCTGGTCAAGTTGAAGAGCCACCGGCACGTGAGGAAATAAGCGCCGTTGATCTGATTCGTCTTCCAAAACCCTCGAGTCCTTCAAGTCCAAGCAAAAGACAAGCCCACTATGGTCAGTAACACGTCAGAATGCTGCTAGAGGTCCCTTGGAGGATTGGTGAAAGTTTCGAGTCGTGAAATGGGCTGGAATTCGTTGGATTGGACGAATGGCCTGGGATGACGGACTTGCAAATTTCCTTCATTCCGCTAACTTTCTGTATTTTCTAGGCCAGAGGACCCAAAAAGCACTTGAAACGTCTCGCCGCACCCTCGTCATGGATGCTCGACAAATTGAGCGGCACCTACGTACGGAATTCCTGTCTTGCAAAACTCGACAAAAATCTTACTATGATTTTTTCTAGGCTCCCCGTCCTTCCCCTGGTCCTCACAAACTTCGTGAATCACTCCCGCTCACAGTCTTCCTGCGAAACAGATTAAAGTATGCCTTGACTGGTCGTGAGGTTACTTCAATCGTCATGCAGCGATTGATCAAAATCGACGGAAAGGTTCGAACTGACCCTACTTACCCCGCTGGTTTTATGGGTGCGTTTACAGCAATCTTCTCTCAGCGGATGTGGATTTTTTTAATTAAACTTCTTGTTCTGCAGATGTAATCTCCATCGAAAAATCTGGCGAACATTTCCGTCTCCTGTACGATGTCAAAGGCCGATTTGCCATCCACCGTATCACTGCTGAGGAAGCTAGCTACAAGCTCCTCAAAGTCAAGAGGGTTGCCATCGGTGCCCGTGGTGTCCCTCATGTCGTCACTCACGATGGACGAACCATCCGTTATCCCGATCCTTCCATCAAAGTCAACGACACCGTTAAATTCGATATCGAGCAGGGAAAAATAACCGACTTTGTAAAGTTCGATACTGGTAACCTCGTCATGATCACCGGTGGTCGTAACATGGGACGTGTAGGTGTTATTGTGCACAGGGAGAAGCACATTGGTGATTGGGATATCGTTCATGTCAAGGATTCGCTGGACCGGACATTCGCCACTCGGTGAGTCACAATAATGTTTAACTTGAGTTGATTTTAAATTAGCTTGTGTAGTATCTCCAACATCTTCATCATCGGTGAGGGTAGCAAGCCCTGGATATCTCTGCCCAAGGGCAAGGGTACCAAGCTTACTATTTCCGAAGAGAGGGATCAAAAGAGAAAGCGCGCTGCCGAGCAGTAGATGGTATAAGTCTTCCCATACGTATTCCTCTCTTATGCACTATGATTGTATGGTTGGCCCAAAAATGCTTCACTTAATATCCATGCGCTCCTCTCCTCAATGAGATTAGAAGCTTATGCCAAGTCAGAATGCTATGGCGCACACAATCATTCACCCTACCGCAGAGTGAAATGAAAGCTGTCGAGCATGTTCGTCTGGACTCTGGAAGGTTTTATGCGTTTGTTATATCCCGCTATAAAACCCTCAAACATCTTGCGCTGGGATATGAGTTTGATCCTGGGATAAATACCGCGGTAGATTGTAATACCCACCGCACCCTGGAGCCATCTGCATGTACTCATACTGAAGCTGTCACGCGTTGGGGATATCTATGTGGACGTCTGAGTGGAGACCTCTCACCAGTCGAGAATCTCGACATTCTCACTCATTGTGTGTTACCCATGCTCTATAGGACGGCCATCGCTCAAAAACATCGGTGTTAGATGCAAGACAGACGTTTTGACTCTTCACGCCTCCGGGCACCATTTGCGAAGTACCAAAGTCCCGACCTAGAACTCTGAATCCAGGACACCGTGTATGTTGAAACGTAACGAAGGTTACATCTGGGAAACAATATACGCAAGCTCTTTCGCATCACAACAAATCTACCTTTCTGCTACGAGGGGACAAGATGCTAACCACTCTCGAGCTGGGATCTAGAAGACCACCACCCTCGGTTGCAACGAGATCTGCATCCTCAGCCCTCCCCGACACACCAAGTAGAATTTCTAGGTTTGTGGAGGCCATTGCGATTGCTTGTTCTTCGCTAATCTTTCCATCTGAGTCCAGTGAGGCCTGTGAGCCATCAGGCTTTAGTGAATGCACCCACAACAATGTCAGAAAAAAAGCCTACCCAGGCAGCGTACAAACGCAAGTTTTGGGCATTCCAATTACCCGGCGGTGCGTTGATTGAAAAGCCCGCGGTCGAGATACCAACAGTAACACCGTGATCCACGAGTTTGGTTATCGTTGTATCTTTGGTAAGAGGCGGACCAGGTAATCTGAAATACAGCGATACAAAGTTAAGCGTAAAATGCCACTGGGGTTTGGACGTTCACTTACATCCGACGAGTTTCCCATGTGTCGGGGAAAGGATGTATAGGTCCCACGACCACCCCTACATTTGCCTCTGCCAGCTCTCTAGCAAGTAGATGAGATTCGGCTGCGCCGGCGATAGTCAGTCGTATCGGATTTCCGTGAATGGATTCAGTCTCTTTCTTCAAGGATATGAGTGTTGCAATGGCATCTGCACTGCCGACTTCCACTACGAGAGGTATTCGGCCCTACAGAGTGATATAGTAGTGTATATGCCCTAGTTGGAAGCACTCACAGCAGTCACTTCTTCAACAGCATCACGAAGTGCGCTATTATCGAAATTATCCAATTCGTGAAGTAATAAACGCCTCAGAGCAGCTATTTGAGTGCTAACACTGGCCACTGTATTGGATGTCACCACCGTATGTAGGGCGGTAACCGCTTGAGGCAAAGCGCCGGGCTCGAGTTTGTGCATAGCCCCGGTTGAGAAACAGGTCCCCAAGCCAAAAAAGAAGAGTGAACCATGCTCTGGAGCTGTAATAGAGGTGGTTACTCCAGCTCTATAAGCCATACTGGAGTGTAAACGCCAGATGAGATTAATTCGTAGCTGAAGCGTCAACAGGGCTTACAGCGCATCTCTTGAACCATACAGCAAGCCATCTACTGCCCTTACAAGAGTTCCATTGCCTAATATTGAAGGTGCATCGGATCTCAAAGGATCAGAAACAAGTCCGTCGGTAGTTGAACTTTCCATTGATATATGTTGCAAACCAAGTGGAGATCCATAGAACACAAGAGCGGGGGAGATTGACCCGCCTTTTAAATCCACAATAGTGGGTTCGGAATCATTCAAAAACGTATGGCAGGTTTCGTATAAACCGATATAAACAGGAATCCCATTTCGAACGACAACTGTTCTCAGCCCGTTCTCCGAGTCCAGTTGCGGCGCACTGAAAACTTTCTTTACTCCCGGGCCAGAGGAAGATCTCACAAAAACGTCTTTGACGTTTTTAAAGATGACATGATCAGATGAAGCTCTCGGTAGTAGAGGAGGAAGACCATCGTATTTCAAAGCTTCGCGGGCTTCTTCGTCAAGATTTGGGATCTTGGGAGCATGCTGGAGTTTTTCCGGCTTCTCTGCTACAGCAGGACTTTCAAGTTGCGCAATGCCATCGATGAAGACCTGGATGGGAGTTGTTCCCAGGGCCATTGGGTGACTGTCCCAGATGACCAGATCTACACGGCCTGATTTGAGCATGCTATTATCAACAGGACTATGAGGCTTACCAGCGTCCCACCCTGAGAGATCAGCATTTTCAGTGATCGATATATCGAATAAAAGAGCACAGAGCACAAACCTTTCTTCACGTATCCAATTCGATGTCCCATTCCTAGAGTTGTACACATTAGATATCGTTGCAGTAGCACTGATGCACGGAGTGATTTCACCCATAGCCTCCGCAGGAGTACAAGTTACAGAAGCTATTGCTACGTTCTCAGGCATGCCATGATAGTATGCTTGCTGGGCTTCATATAAGAGATACCGAGAGTTGATTGCGGGATGGTCACTCTAACGCCAAATAATAAGTCATTGGAATAGAAACGAAAGAATTAGACGAACCTTCATGGCAACCTTTAAACCATTTTCGGTAAGAATCTTACCCGCATACTCAGAAAACCGGTAAGACTCTCTCTTGTACCTTTAAGCAACAGGCTTTAGCGAGCACCGTCTCATGTTTTGGATTTGTTTTCATTACCTGCTAAATCCTGAGAATAGAGCCGAGACGGGAGGTCCACCTGTGTGCGATATATCAATATATATTTAACGAACATGACGTGAATCTACATACCATAAGTGCGTTTGAGGACTTCGGGGACAAGATATGTTTCATGCGCATGGTGAAATGCAGCCACAGGGAATTTGAACTCATTTGTTAGCTGGATATACGTCGTGAGTTCATTTTTTAATAAGCATGTTGGTATACACTAACCCGAACGAATGCATCAAGGTCAACTGCCTCATAGCAATGTGTGTTAACTTTTACTCTGCCTCGGAGAACATCCACCAGCGCTTCCCACTGCAAGTCGTCAGGGAATTCTCCAAGGTCATCGAACTGTCCGTTTTCGACTTTCAAACAGAAGTCATCTTGCTGTTTCTTCAGCTGAGCAGCTTTATCATAGCTAGTCGAGGGGTTAGGAGAGGATGCGTCAGCGGAGGGTCAACGTGCGTACGATTGACGAAAGGCCCAAAACGTATCCTGGGTCTAATGTTCAAAACCAGATAACAGCGTACAAATCACAGGAATGCTGCGTACCATCCGAGTTCCACCGTAAACACGGCCTATCGCGGAGTAATCGCATACAGTATAGCATTTCAGAATATAAAGACGTACTCGGGTTCTCTCCTGTCGAGCATGTTCAGCAGACAGCACTTGAATCCACGCCACTACTCACCACATGCATGTCTGTACCGAGTCAATGTTAGTCAAGACGAGAGATGCTTCAATGGTATACTTACTTGATATGTCTCCAGCGCACGAATGCTTCGGACGAAGACGAAGAGTCAATCTGGTGTGGTGGTTCCAGGATCATGGCAGAGGTCGAACGTTCCGCTGTTTTGCGAAGCTTTACAACATATGCCTGCCCGCCTAAACGGTGTTGAAACCCAAGTCCTTGAGTATATGTTTTACTTACCTATCGCATTTGCAGAGCCCGGGAGAATCAGCGCAGTAGTTAGTCCTCCAGAAACGGATAGCAGATACGAATCATCATGAGTGTTTATTCCATCAATTGAACGGAGCCAAGGTTGAGCAATTCCATTGAGAGAGTTGCCATCGGAAGACCCGCTCAGAGCAGGAGAAGGGTCATCTCCCATGTGGGAATGCAAGTCCACGATTCCAGGTGATACCCACCTTCCCTGAGCGTTCAAAACCTCCAGTTCGTTCCCATATCTTTGTAATATATCAGGGCGGATTTCTCCCACATCCAAGATCATGCCTTTATCCAGCAGAATGTCTCCAAGCAGAACTTGTGTTCCATTATGCTCCCCAGTCCAAATCGTCGCGTTTTGTATCAAGGTTGGGTAGGTTCCTGCGACAAAACGATCGGACTGGGGTCTATCGTGAAACGTTGGCGGTGGGCCAACAGGAAGCCTAAGTGAACGACATTTGTCGACAATCGTCGCGTAATTGGCAGGACGAGAACGAGAGGAGGTTCTTAGTTTGAGAATTGGCCAACTGAGTAATAATGCAAGAAAGATTACAAAGAAATGACCACGATGTCCTCCAGAGAATGTTCCCAAAGGCCTCATCGGTGGGAAAGGCAAGGGTCAGTGACAATGATACATAATTGCACAACAACAATGATGGTCGCGCGGTCACACTTATCTCACGGCTGATCGTTTTAGATATGCCACTGTAATTGTAGCACTAAATCAGGACACTGGCGAGCTGTTCTGTATTCAAGTGAGCTTAGGCAGAGAAGTTTGAAGGCCGCGGGAGACTGCTTTATATTTGCAGTCCTTTAATATCCATCGGTAAGAAATCTAGATAGTAGGTGGATAGCAGACAATGAAGAGATTAAAGTTCGAGAACTCCTAAAAAGCATAGCAACTAAGTAAGATGAATGATACACATACGAAAAATCGACATGGCTCAGAAGGCCTCCGCATCACCCCCATACCTCTTTGGAAGGTCTTTGACGTCGATTTGTGGCGAGAGCGCTTTACCAATTGTCCAACTACCAGTCCCCACAACAGACATCTTGGCTAAGGTGGCAGCGGGCAGAAGAGGCTTGAATAGCCAAAATATCCATGTCATATACGAGGGAACGTTGACGAAGTACTTCTTGTGCTGGTAGCGAGCCTGTGAGGGAGGACACGAGGCAAGTAAAACTTGGAGACATACCAGAAGCTCTGGGTAGTGGCTCGAAAAGACACTGGATGCTTCTGAGGCAGCATTCTTGCTATTAGCATCTCGACTGGTCATTGAAACGCCGGCATAGTCTATAGAGGAGATTGAAATTAGGAATACCAGCTGGACGTGACAGCAAGATACTTTCCATGGACTTGTATCATCTGGTCAACAGTTTCAAAATCGAGCAGCTCGATACTCTTTTCCATGAAGGCCACACGCCATCTACAATTGAAGTTCGAAAAGAAATCTCAAAGATGAATCACCTTTCGCGCACCTCAGGAAACGCTGCACGTCCCCAAAAACAGCCTTCAGGTCTCGGTTACCACCGTAAACATTATAGCTTAAAGGAATATTTTGTAAGAGTATTGCAATGTTTGATAAAAATTGAGATGTACACGACGGGTCGGCCTGCCTTGTCCTCGCCATAAATGTGTCCCAGTTGCCCAAATACGTCTTCAGGAAATTCTTCTTTGCAAGCAGCCTCGACGTCAAATTCATCTCTCCATCGTAATGTTGCCACCAACATAGATTTCGCCTCAGTCGCGTTCAAATTTCTATGTGTAAGTGAAATAGAATTAATGCTGTACATGATATTGCAGAGAATCTCGGCATACCTAGCTCGAAGAAATTTCATAAAGATAACACTCACACGAGCATCGCGAAGGTTAGCAGGATCTATCACTACTCCCCAGAGCGTTATTTTGCTACGCTGCGCGTCGGTGTTGTCAGGATAAGCCGAGGCCAGTACATCAGAGAATTGTTCCTACAGTCCGTTAGATGGGTCTATTACTGGAGGCACGAGAGCGTTGATAAGGTAGCTCACTCTGAATGCCTTTAAAGCATCCCATTCTTTCGGGGTAAACTTTTCAGTCAAGGCGTTCTTGGGTTCTATGATTTCCACTTCTTCGGCAGACTGGGCTGAAGAGTCTTGAACTGATGTAGTGGCAATAGTATTGGCTTCAACTTCCGACATGGTGACGTTTGAGGAAGAAGGAAAACAACGCGGCAACTAGCAATGGAGCTGACTGCGAGTCACGGTCATCTTATCTTATCGTGGGAAAGATTTGCGTTGGCTCACGACCAAACTTCTTTGTCTTAACCCTGTCTTAACCATCTGCAAACGGTAAACAATGGGGCGTCTAGCTCTGGTCTACGCGATGGCCATCTCCAAAATCTCTATAAAGCCTCAAAATTTCCTCACTCCCAGCTATCCTTTTTCACCACCTTCCCTTCGACTGATAAATTATCACGATGACACCTTATCATAACCGTTCGCGAGCTCACAGATTGTACCCTTCGGGCAATGCACAGGATAATCTCCAGGGCAGAAATGCAAGGAACGCGGCTCCAGGACGCGAGCCTAACCTCCCTGTTACTGCGCGCCCCCAGTATCAGTACCCGCAAACTCAAGGTTCACAGCATCCTCAGAACAGTGGCAAAGAAAATTACCACTCTGGTCAACAGCAGGCTCATGTCCTTCAACCTCAGATGTCCCAAGTGAGCTATAATTTATGGAGATTTTCACTTGACTGACAGCGAATCCGCTCTCAGAATCCAGTAGTGTCTCCTTTGCTGCAGAACCCAACGTTCAATAATGTTCCCTGTCCTCCCCACTCTGTCTCACAATATCCACGGTTCACCGTAGCTACCAAGGGCGGCCCTTCGAACAGCCTTCCTCACGATCAGAGGATAGCTGTCTATGGCACGCAGGCTTACACAAGGCCACCTTCATCACGCTTTCATCCACCAACTCATGGTGATAATGGACATGAACGTTATGGTCATGTTCCTGTTGACCAATATCGAAACTTCCCGGAAATGCCAAATTTAGATCCCGCCCACTCTTTCAACTTTCCTTATCTGATCTCTAATGCGAACGAAGCTCTGAATGCGCTCTATGCTAATGGCGAAGCGGCTTCGCGGACGTTCTTCGAGGACCCGAGGGTTGTTCCCCCTCCTCCGCCGCAAGTATCCAATCTTGCTTATCCGATATACACGGCGCGTCCTTCTCCCTATAGTCATCATCCAGGTACGATCTCTACGGGGGATGTACCCGCAGGTTACCCAATTCCCTCCTTCGAAACTCATCCGAACGGTAGGATTGTGGTTCGTCCTGGTGGTCATAATGATGCAGTCCCTGGCACCATGGGTGGTAGTAGTACAACCGTTGCTCATTCTGCCCCGAACCGCCCTTACCGAAGGTTTGTTTTCGGGGACTTTGCCAGTGATGGTAGCATTACGCCGACGCAGTCGCTAATACCTGCTGCAGCTTCTCATAGAGCTTCGGGTTCACATCGCAATACAGCATTGCAAAATGGCATCATCGCATCTCAAAACCCTTCTCTTCCGAGTAATATTCCCGATTTGCGGTTTCTTGACGATGACGATTTCGCCTCTCGCTCCGCCGGTTTGGATGTGGATACTCGCAGTGCTTCTCGTCGTCGCAGTACTGTGAGCCACGCACAACCATCCACTGAGCATAGGAGTCATTCTGGGAGTGTTTACTCGCGTCCGCGGGCCCAATCTCTCAATGAAAAAGCGCCTGCCTTTGTTCCTCAGCGGAAAGTTCCTTCGGTTTCACCCCATTCCCAAGACGAAGTGGCGTTACTGGACGTGCAGACGCAGTTGAGAACACTTGGCATTAGCCACCCTCATGAAATCTTGAACCTGGATAATATACGTAAGAACCTATTTCTACTCAAACCCATCGTTATGGAGGAATTACCAATCGAAAATGCACTGTAAGATATTCACAACTCTTCATGATTCGGCTAATAATACTAATAGGTTTTAACAGTGGACTCTTACCTTTGGGCAAGCTGCCTCTCCTCGTTTCACTGGATATATCACGCTCGGTTAACGGGTGCGTGGACTGGCTCAAATTCCAAGAAAACACCCTCGACGCCATTGTATACCTCTGCCGTTATTTGGTCGTGGCTGGAGTGGTGTTCAAGCACTATACGGAGCTACCACAAAAGAGAAGGACTCCGCCCTACTTGAAATTGATCAGTGAACTTGACTCGGCGTTGGCACACCATCCGTTCTTCGACCAGTTTCGTACTCAACTAGCTATTGAATCTGAACTTGCTCTTAAGGAAATTTTTCAACTCGTGAGCAGTATATGTTTTTACACTCGCTGGATATGATAATTGACTATTTCCGCCGTAGAATCTTCCTCCTGGATCTGCTGCCCAAAGGCTGCTCCCACGGCTTTTCGACATTGGTCAAATGCAAGCTCGTATTCTTGGGATTCTGTACAAGCTGGATATCATGCCATTCACAAAGTTTCTGGAGATTCTTTGGTTTCTACTCGAAGGGAATCCGCACCTTGCTCGTCTTGTAATCATTCAAGATATGATCCTCAACGCAGGGCCTAAAATTTCATATCCGAGCAATAATCGTTCAATTGGGGATTTCCTCACTGCGTTAAGTAGGAGATACGTGTTACCAGCTCCTGGTGGTTTGTTTCCCGATGTATTCCTTGCGTGTAAGGAAGAGAAACAAGATGTTTTCAACCATGTTCGAGCCAATCTGAAGGTCAGTCAACAGATAATTTCGTGGCATTGAAATGACTCCTTACTCTTGTTCCAATAGTATATACAAAGCTTGATATATGACTGGAGACAGGTTGCGAGACAAAAATAAAATGAATTTTTACGACCCCCTAACGATATGATTTATGTCTGTACGATCGTAGAAGCTGCCTTGAAAAGTAAGTAGTCGTTGTAAACTTGAATTGTAGTACCGCTGTCGCTTTGTGCCCCGTGTGTCCCACTTAACGCTTCAGGCGCTACTCCAGTGTCCATTGACCGCCATTATAGTGCATGCGACTCTCAAATTCATCACATCGGATTCGCTCCTGCCTTGAACCTCAACCCCCTGAACGCTATAAACTCCTCACTCTGGGTCAAATGGCGGTCGGCGATTACTTCAACAACTCAGAGGAGCGCTGTTCGACTACATACTTCGAAGTTAAGTTCGCTGGTAGCTCGTTCTGGACTAATTCAGCTGGCTATGATATGATGAAAGTAGAATCTGCCTTGGCCCTTATCACGCTATGGGATTCTGAAATAAACTCCGAGTGTGCTAACGGCAAAGGAAATAAACAGAATAAATAATCACAATGGCCAAATTGGGAAAGTATGTTTGGGGGGTTTCAGCTTGTGCGAGTGGGTAGCGAAAGAGACACGTAGACTAATGCAGAACGCTGGAGGAGAAGGCTCTGAATTGAATGGGCTTATTGAGGTTATAACTATTAACCTCTATTAACAGCTATTAACTTATCTCGGAGCACTGACTTCCTTGAATCTCCTTAACCCAGTACTATGCGACTATGGATACGTTGCCGCCATATGGACAACTAGAATATTTACGTTAGTCTAATGACAGTATTCCGCAGTCTTACAGCATTTTCACGAAGATTCCAAGATTTCATAGACGTTGCCTGGTCACTTGTTCGGTTCATTTTGACCTTGAAGTGGTGCAGAGCACTATAGAGCCTCTGCCTCGAACTCGTTATTATTGTAGTTACTGCTTACTATACTGCTATCGCTTGCGTTTGAGATGATTTTGTTACTTGTTTGAGACTGCTGTGCTCGTAGCCGGCGGTCCGGAAGTCAGGGCTTGACAGACCGGTTTATCTCCTCTTTCAATTACCATCCTATTCGATTACTGCACCGCGAGCACAGACTTGCGACGTCCCTTGGTCTTATCCACCATTCCGACCTAATAATTACTCTAAGGAATGCACAAACTCTCGACCTCTAACGATTATGGATTTCACGATCAGCTTCCCTCTACAAACAACGGCTGGCGACCAGTTGCCCCTGTTTACGAGAAAAGAAGAGGCGAAGACGATGGAAACATACTGAAAACCGCTGTTTCTTTTACTATAGGTGCCTATAGCCGGACAAAGAAACACATTTTGCGGTCCTTTTCTTCGCGACAAAGTAGCCGAGCTATGACCAGCAATTCCTCACTTGCCGGAATATCAGGCAATTTTACCTTCATATTACTCTGCAGCCTGTGGTATACGACCTCTGCATTATCGTCCAATACTGGAAAGGCCATTCTCAACCAATTTCGTTACCCCATCACCCTTACCTTTGTGCAGTTTGGCTTTGTAGCCCTTTACTGTCTATTGATCATGTCACCGGTATTGCGGTTCTCCAGGTTACGCTCGCCTACAAAGACCATCCTTAGGGATACCCTTCCCATGGGATTTTTCCAGGTCGGAGGTCATATTTTTTCAAGCATGGCTATTTCTCGTATCCCAGTCAGCACAGTACATACAATCAAGGTGCGTTGTATATCTTCCCATTTTTTCAGTTTAATTGACGATCTATCAAGGCACTGTCACCCCTTTTCACCGTTGCGGCGTACGCTCTTCTGTTTGGCGTGAGCTACTCTGCTAAAACATACACCTCCCTATTACCGCTCACTATTGGGGTGATGCTTGCCTGCTCATTTGATGTTTCAGCATCAAACGCTGTGGGGCTACTGTGTGCCTTTGGATCCGCCCTCGTCTTTGTCTCCTCCAACATCTTTTTCAAAAAGATCATGCCTACAAACAACGGAGGTGGATTGTCTCAACCCGTTCAAAAACTAGACAAAATCAACCTACTCTTCTATTCCTCGAGCATGGCATTTCTCGTCATGATCCCTATATGGGTCTATTACGATCTACCTCTCTTCCTCTCTTCGTCCGACACTGTGGCTCACTCTTCTCAGGGACATTCGGGCACACACTCCACGACATTCTATTTTTTCATGAATGGCACAGTACATTTCGCTCAAAATATCATCGCATTCATAATTCTCTCTTCGACTTCTCCCGTCACCTACTCTATCGCGTCACTTATCAAACGTGTTGCCGTAATCTGCATAGCGATTGTATGGTTCAACCAATCGGTGCATCCTATCCAGGCTTTTGGTATTGTGCTGACCTTTGCCGGTCTATACATGTACAACAACGCCAAGGGTGATGTGGAAAAAGGCGAAAAGAAGATGCTCAGGGTTGAGGCTGCGAGGGATATGAAGCTTCCTACCACCAGTGCAGATGCGCGAATGATGTCTGGAATCGAGGCAGAATCAGACTCGTATTCCAGGAACGGATTGTCCTCGGCTACTGGTTTGAACTCTACTTCAATTGTTCATGGTAGACCTCGTGCGTCCTCTGCAGTTTCACATCTCAATGCCTACAACCTATCCGTGAAAATCACTCCCCCATCTTTCAACGCGAAAAGGTCACCTCTGGATCGCATATCATCACCCACCGATTCATATCCCTCTCCTCCGCCGTCCTTGGATTCACCGCCGTCCGAAACAGCAACACTTCATGGCGCACAAGTAGGGTTGTTTGAAATGTCAGAACACTCTCGACGGATAGAACCTATTTCATGATTATTTATTCATACATTTATCACTTATTGCTTCATGGACGTGTTTTGTCCGACTACGCTGGCAGGTTGGAGCTAGAATACGGAAGTCTATCTTACATTCTTTTTTTCACTGACCCTCGTTGTGAAGGAGTACATACACACATACATAGATGTTACCCTATAAAGTTTTTCTGACCTTGCCAGTAACGTTGATAAACGTTGAGTGACCGGAACTGAGAAAGTTACATCGACGCGCGCTTATTCATTGTTATAACCATGTCGCCTTCGGAGCCCATTGAACCATTCCAGGAGGTTAGTCAGGTTAAAATCTTAGTGTTAGTGGAACTGGACTGAGTCTGGGAAAAGGAAGAAGTTTCTGGCGATAATGGAACGATGTACATATTCCAATGGGTATCGTCAGCGGAGAGGAAGGTGGCCGGTCTACCTATAGTATGTTCTCATCTCTTCACCGCGATGTTCCGAGGTCCAATAACTCTATGTAGGATCAACTAAAAGCTCAGCAGGCGGACTTGGAAGCTACTCTCATTAAGATAATTCTTGCTCCTACACCTTATCCCGCACCCGGACGCGCAACACGGAGTGCTATTGCAAGATGTCTTATCGCAATCTACGGCCGTGGAGAGACCAGGACATTATTCGACACACTGCAAGCTTTCATGAAAGTTACTTCGGATTTCAAGACTTTGGATAGAGATGTACACAAGATGTGAGTTAATGCTTGATGACGATGATATCTGTCGTTTGAACCCGTAAACAGAGCTGCGTTTTCGTGTATTGGAGATCTTATGGCCGTTTATGGGGCACAGGTGCGCGTAGTCTGAACATCGTCTGTGATGTATACTGACGAATTTTGTAGTACATGTCATTTATGGCGGAGATATCTGTTGTGTCACTCAAAACATCGAAGTCATCTAGCGTAATCTTTTCATCTTCAATGCGAAGTTGCCTTCCTAATGCCAATGTTCCACAGACGCCTTTACTCCGATACCATGCCCTCTTGGCGCTCAAGAAGTCAATGGATGCAGCTAAACGTGCAGTCACGGAATATGCCCACAAAGATATTGTGAAGCAAATGAAGTCTTCTCTAACCGACAAGTGTTTGCCGGTTCAGCGTGTCGCTGCAGACGTGAGTTCTTAGAGCTGATTAGTACTTGTGTTAATGTCCATCCAGGTTCTGATATCGTTATTTTCCGGGGCCGATGGTCGTGTTTTGTCTTCAAACGATGTCGACTCCATCTCAGGACTAGCTATGAAGAGTCTAGAAGGTGCAGACCAAGTCACACGACAGTCACTTGCTCGACTCATTGGCCACATACTTGCCTCGACTCAGATTGAACGCGCCGTCCCAGTGCCCGAAACTACTCAGAAGAACAAGAAAGACGCGGATGGCAACGATGAACGTGCCAGTTCGCCAGTTCAAGCTGCGGCTGAAATCACCAAACCAATGCTGACCGTGACAGAGATGTTCAATCATCTTTCTACCTACTTTAACAAGTCAAACTCCACTCGAAAGCTACGGATCGGTCTGTTTGATTGCTACGTCGCACTTCTCAACAACCTTGGAGCGAGCTTTGTGGAAAACAACTATGCTCTTATTGTCGCTCATTTTGTAACAGAAATCATATCCAATCCTCGGAACAATACCACCCGATATGAAGTGTTGTTGATTCGTACTTTGGTTGGAATCATTCTTCGTGACCTTATTGGAGTTAGAATGTTGAGCGAGCAGGGACAGATCGGAGCCATCCGAGAGTTGTCCACATCTTATATCAAGCGTTGGCCGGCCATGTTGCCTGGGCAAACTGCCCCAACCTCGGCAGTACTAGTTGTGGTTCTGAGGGAGGTTGCAGGATTGCTGCAGCAACTTGGCAATGCGCCTCCTCCAGTCCAGGATGCGCTTGCTGAGCCCTTGGTAACGCTTTTGGCACACCCCAGTCACACAACTCGCGTCACCGCCTCTTGGCTCTTCGTTGTTTCTGTTTTTCTACTCCCCTTCGTTTACCAAAAACTATCATTACTGTCATCGAAATGCTACAGCGCGATTTGACCTCCATTCTTTCGCCCGCGGCGCCCTCAGATATCGACGCTAGAACGCTGGGTCATGCCTATGGCCTCGCTGCGCTGGTTTCTATCATCAGGGAACGACCACTGTATGTGTCCTACGATGTCAGCGCCAAAGTTCTCGATATGGCGATCCAGCTCCTTAAACGCGCTGGTGAGCACGATGTTAAGATTGCCAGTGTTGAGGTCGAGGTTTCTTGGATCCTCATCGCATCCTTGATGTCACTCGGACCAAACTTTGTGCGCCCACATCTCCCTCAACTCCTCGTTTTATGGCGTAACGCGCTTCCGAAACCGACCACCAAAGATTCTGCGAACAATGCAGGAAGGACGTTGAGCGAATGGATGTTCCTTCTTCAAGTGAGAGAAAGTGCTCTCGGCGCTATTCACTGCTTCCTGCAGCACAATGCTACTCTTGTGAACCTCGATGTTGGCCGTCGTATCGCTTCCGTTTTGGGGAATGGTCTTTCCTTTGCGAATAATTTCATTACCTTGAACATCGAGGAACCGCCAGAAACGATGCCAAATACATTCAAAAAAGGACTTACGGTCAAAAGCAGAGAGGCTTTACTTCGCAAAAGGGTCTATCAATGTTTCTCCATTCTAGGATTTTCTGGCATAACTGACTCCACTCAGACAACGCTACTTCAATCAGTGGTCAGTCTTTTTGCCAGCCCGGAAGGTTATACTGGGTCTTCGGTACAAGCTGCTATTGCTTCCTCATCCGGAAGCTTCACTACAGTGTGGCAGAGTGTCGACGGTTATGCCTATGGAGTGACCTTCACCGAAGTTGCGGACGACAGTGTTGTCGCTAATGATGCTGCGGTGAACGGGGGTGACAAACTTAATAGGGATACGGTTGAACTCGCGATAGATAGCTTGGTTAGTATCTTACGTAATTTCTCCATCTTGTTCTCATTTTCTTCACGCAGTTACGAAAGCCCGTCCTCGCTGGATGTGAGCACGACCCTCTCAGTCTATGTCAGATCGATATTTCCAAAACCGAGTACCAAATGATTGAACCTCCACCACCAGCCACATCAGTTGTAGACTCGGCTATAAATCTTTTCGCTGATTTGCTCCCTTTGCAAGACTTGGCCTCCATAACACGTGTGATAACACTATTACTCGAATCTGTACGCTCCCCAAAGCTAGAGAAGAATGTTGGCCGGAAAGCTGCAGTACTTGTCAATGCTGCAATCGCTCTTGTTCTTACCTTGCGATCGGCTACAACGTCGCATTTTCGCGAAAGCCGAGACACGTTTGGCAGCTCGCAGATCACCAATCTTTTGTCTTCCTTTTTGAAGGTTTGCTCACTTGCCGCTCTCGTTGTCTAGACTAACGGTTTTCGAACCAGGAAACTTTGATTGACGGTGATCGTGTTTTAAGGTCGGCAAGTAGCGAATCTATTGGGCGTTTGGCTAGTCTTGCTGGCACAGGCTTCCTCACCAGCCAGATGAAAACGCTCTACGAAGAGGTTGTCAACAATAGGGACCCTTATGCGCGATCTGGCTGCGCCCTTGCGTTTGGCGCTGTCTACGATCATGTAGGAGGGCTTGCGGCGGGGGCGGTGCTCAAAACCACAGTGGGCGTTCTGATGTCCTTGAGTAATGACCCACACCCCGTCGTGCATTTCTTTGCCCTCAATGCACTAGCGCGTGTCATCAATGCAGCAAGTTTGGCCTATTCTTCGTATGTATCGAAGACGCTCGGTATGCTGCTTCAAGTATACTCTACTGATTCGCATGAGCCGGAAGGCGGTTCTTTGTCCAATGCGAACCTTAGCGGTGACTATCCTGCTTATCCCGTGGTCTGCCAGATCATCGACGCAGTAATCACTGTCCTTGGTCCTGATATCCAAGACTCTGTTAAAACAAGATCGGTGCTTCTAAACCTTGTTCACAGTTTTTTCCTGGAGGATGATCAGGGTGTACTTGTCGAAGCCATCAAATGTCAGCAACACTTCCTAATGTTTGCTCCCGAGCACGTTGACATACCAGCCCTCGTCAACGATTTTCGGGGTCATCTCTCGTCCTCTCGGCGACCACTCAAGGTTGCATCCATCAATGCACTATACCAACTTGTTCAAAAGGATGCGTTGGCGATGTCCAGGATCGGTGGGGATCAATTAGTTGAGGACCTTTTTGGTATGCTCGATGACGATTCTTCCGTGGAAGGAGTCAGGAATGTCATTACCAGTTGGCTCGAGCAGACCGTTGTCTACAATCCTTCCGCGTGGATTGATCTATGTCAGCGAATCATGTCGCGAACCACCGCCTCCCAGCAAGTTACCGACGCAGCCAACTCCAAAGATGATGAAGGGGAGTCCTTGAATCTTGGGAATCAGGAAGGCGGGCGAAGTCGGCTGACTTCTCGGTGGCGGACGCAGTTGTTTGCCTTGCAATGTCTGCATCATATTTGCATGGTTGTGTCAAAGAGTAGTAGAACCGAACATTTGGATATGACCTTTGCAAGGAGCAGGGATATACCGACATCTGGTTTACTCATTACACGGGTACCAGACCTCATTAAGATGGCGTTCACTGCTTCCACCGCGTATGTGACAGAAATACGACTTGAAGGCCTGATTGTGCTTCGGGATGTCATTCAGGTATATTCACCTTGATACTTGCAAAGCAATGGCTAACCTCGTTACCCAGATTTTTGCAAAATCACCGGATCCGGCTTTTGAGGATGCTCTTCTACTAGAGCAGCATCAGGCGCCTATAACCGCTGCACTGACACCCGCCTTCTCCACTGAATCGACCCCGAGATTTTGGCATCTGCAGTCCATGCTTGTGCGATATTTGTTGGCTGTGGAGTAGTTAAAGATGTATCAAGAATGGGTCGTATCTTAAAGCTACTAACCACCGCTTTAGAACAGTCGAAAGGTAAGTACTCGCAAAATTGGTAGTGGATAGTCCCTTACATTTATTTTAGAATCAGGGATGGTATCAATTGGTGAAACCGGCGAACTGAGCCCGAATGCTTCTGCAATGTTGAGAATATCTACCCTTTCAGCTTGGGCTCAACTCGAAGTAGCTAGTTATCAACAGGCCTATTTACACGACGTACTCAAACCCTATCGGTTGACACTAGCCACTATGTGGATAGCGGCTCTGCGGGATTATGCCAGTATCCGCATTGATTCTGAATCTCTCAACGACACCTCTTCCGCCGCCTTAGACTCAACATATTCAAGCCTTGGTAAAGAAGTTTTGCTCCCAGTATGTTTCCGCTGTTTGCTCTACCTTGTTCACGCTGATTGATTATCTTTTTAGTATTACATGAAGTCGTGGTCCATCATCTTACAAGCAGTAGCATCGGCCATGCAAGCCAAAGATCCGTTCATCGTCGCTGCCATGGATGGTCGTGAACCATCTAGCGCTGGTCCTGATCAACTCAAGGCCCCACGAGAAGAACCCGCCACATTCTTCTACATCATTTTTGGCTTGGTGTATGAGGCGCTGGCAGCAGCCTCGACAGATTCAGTCGCCAATTCTACTACCCGTCAAGCATCCGTTATTGCTTCTCTTCAGGCGCTGAAATCACTTGTACGGCCAGAATATGCTGGCAAGGCGATACTGGAACCTACAATCTTTGACGAGTTCATCGGCGTGTGTTATCGGCTGGCAATGACAGAGTCCGCACCGATTCAGATACATTTAATCGAAGTGATGGCAGTCTTTGCAGCCAGCCAAGGGTCAAGGTATATTTCTTCTTTGCCCGATATTCTATTTAATAATCAGTTGAAAAGTTCTTCGGAGCGCATGTCATCTAGCTCCCCTCAGTCTCATTGTCTGAGGATTTGTGCTCATATTCTGCGACATTCAACTTCCCATTCGAGCGGTCCAGCTATCCGTGAGCCTTCTAAATTGTCACTTCCGTTTAGTTCCTTATTTCAGCGCAGAGGGTGATATCGTCGATCGTGTTAAAATGATTCTTGCAGCATTTTCGGCATTTGCAACGATAGCCGTTTCCACGACGACTACATTCAAGGAGGATGTTCGAGCGGTTGGTATTCTTCTTTACAGTGGTAAGCTTCAAGTTCGCTGCGCCATCCTTGCATAGTATAACCATTTCAATTCTCTCAGAGATATTGAAGGACGAGTCGAATGACATTGATTTAGCTGGACCCACCTTTCCTTCTCTGAAAGTACTCTTGGATCTTCCCCTTTCGGCTGCCGCCGATGCACAAGATCGGTATCAAAGGCTGATGCATGGGCTTTTATCTTCATGTTTACTGAACATAGACGAAATGAGGCAAGCAGATCTTTTATCTGGTGTGACCTAGGCTCACTTCTCGCAGAGGTCGCGAGGGTGTGGCGTGCACAAAGAAAGTCAAGAATAATCTCCTGGCTGCAGTTCTTATTTTGTCTGCCGTTCCACCAAACGTTAAAATTGGCGAAGCTGTGGTTGAACATTGCTGCTTCCTGATTTCTCAGAAACTGCTCGAGACGAACGAGGTAAATGATTTACAAACTTTTAATTTCCATCTTATGAAGATATATCGCAGGTATCCCTGACCGCTGCTCATTGCGCCAGGACACTGATTGCTGCGTCGGCATCAGGGAACGTTCTACTCCGCTCTTGTGTAAAAAAGCTCATGCCCGCTTTGATTGAATACATCGCCAAGATGGTACCGTTAGTTAACGATGGCTCCATTTCGGATAGTCATGCTACAGCTATCAACGAGGTGTGGAAGGCCTTTGCCATATTTTTCGGTTCGTTGGCTGAGGCAGCACGTATGTACTTTCATGGATCGGTACTGTTCATTGTTGATTCCCCAATAGGAACACGATTACTGGGCGTCTTACTACCAACAATCAGCCTTCTTCTGGCTTCCTCGAGCCAGTCTTCCTCCCCTCCACCCGTTGTGGCACAGAGCATCAAACAGCTTCTTTCGTATGCAACGACGTCGCCTGCTGCATTCAAAGAAGCCGCGTCTAAATTAGATGTTCCAACAAGAGAACTCCTGGAATCATCGATTCGAAAGGCTGTTGGAGGGGTGCACAAACAGTCACTACACAAACCGCAGTCAAGCCACAGATATCCTTACGTTCTTTCTAGCTGTAATTTGTGACGGATGTTGTTTTATTGAATTCCAAAGCCTCTGAAAGATGATGAGCATGATACGAATCGCGGTCCTCTGCTTGGATGCAAAATAATTGTTCTATCGACAATCAAGCCAGTATGAAACATTTGGGATGGTTGGCTGCATTGTAGACATGTAATAGGATACATAAGAAAGCATGTGGGTACAAATGGCATATGAGAGCAGTCTATGCTTCCGTCAGCTCGCGGAGTCGACGAACAGTACTACGTAAGAAACAAAGCGTTAGCGAAGACACATGAATCAACGCAAAAAAACATACCTGCGCACTGTAGCAGCAGCAGTTGTCGACACTGACCATGCACCTCCAGCGATTGTCTTCCGGCATGACCCACAGTTCCAAATACCAACAGCCTGTCGCTTCACGGAATCCTTGATAAAATAGATGTCATAAAGAGAGAAAATGATACAGGTAATTCACAACTCACCTTGCCACAGAAGGGGCAAGTGTATCTCGCATGTTGCGAGATTTCCATCTTTTTTACCTGCTTTCGCAGCGAGGCACCATAACGCTACAAAGCCCCCATCGATAGGTAATCCAATCGAAAAACTCTTCAACGATGATACTCACTGTACCGTACTTTCCTGTGATGCCAACCTTCTTGGTTCTTTTGGTCTACAGGAGAGAATGATATGAGCATATAACAAAAGGCGAAACGACAGCAGAAGTTTATTACCATTTCTTGAGGGTATGTGGGGGACGACTAGAAGAAATTGAGATGAACTGAGCGAAAATCTAAGTAAGCGCGGGAAAATGCTTTGAAAGACTGGCCAGCTAGTAGTCACGTGATACTTGCATGGCGCGGATGTACTCCTCAGAATAATGTATTGTCTTTCACAATTTTACCTCCAGTTGCATGAGATACAAACCCACAAAGCATCTATGCGGTTTCCCCAGCGAACGCTCGCCAAAGAGTGAAGAAATATCGGTGTCTTTGAGTGTGAGAAACAGCTTTGACTCGTGAGAACCACAACTGTATATATTCCACGCCAAACTCGTCTGTCCTTTTAACGTCAACGAATATGGGTAAAGGTGCATACTTTTTTTTACTTGATGACAACGAAGTCTTTCTTATCATTAACTGTCTAGTCCATGGATCACTCGCTCGTGCGGGTAAAGTAAAGTCTCAAACTCCAAAGGTCGAAGCACAGGAAAAGAAAAAGACTCCGAAGGGCCGTGCTAAGAAGAGGATTCTCTACAACCGCAGGTGCGTCTCTACCATATTTGAACCGTACCTCAACTCATAATCCTTCACTTTCTTTTAGATTCGTCAACGTCACCACTCTTCCAGGAGGAAAGAGACGGATGTAAGCCTCGCTCTTTTCTTTTTTTTTTTGTTCTCTGCAACTTTGGTCCATTGCCTTATTCTTCTGATGATATACAATATTCAAGCATAGTTCACACTGAAACGATCATGTTGACAAAAATGCATCTATACGTCTTTCGCTCCTATCTGATTCTCCATCTTCATCAAATTTTCAGCTTGAACCTATACTAACTATACCATCTTTTCCAGGAATGCAAATCCTGAAGCCAAGTAGATATAGGCTCTGATTTTTGTGTCATCGATATGTTTATGGTTGTATAGTCAGACAGATATGTGTATCATGCTAAAACATGCCCTCATTGCACGTAATCCAAACTTGCGAACTAAATACCTGCTTAGATTTCTTCTGTTAAAAACACGGAACATTTGGTATAATGGTGAACGTTTGCGTCACTTTCGAACGACTTCTTTAATTGTCTGAAGCGCTCCGTACTTAAGTGCGGTAGTGTGATTGCGGATGCCGAATCCTTTTTGGTTAACATAAGGACCTTGCCGGCTTCCGCTATAGTTAAGGTACTCGCAACTCTTCCGTTTGAAGTCCGACCGCTCGCGTCGTGAAATGCTCTGCATAGAAATGGAATGACGACCAGGTACTGGAAACCTCTCCGTTGAAAATCCGAATGTAGTTCCGATCGCTAAAGAGCCCTATAAGAGGAGGTATAAGAGACGTTCAACACCTTCATAACGTTCACCAAGAACATTTCATACTCTTTTTCAGATTCAAAATGGTCCAACGAAGTTACCAGGTTATGGTTGACGAACAGAAGAAAGGAATGGTCCCCGTTGTCAAAGGTGATCTCACTGGTAAAACCGTTGTGATCACTGGTGCGAACAGTGGGATTGGATATGAAGCTGCAAAACACTTTGCTACGATGAACACCGGGCGACTTATCATAGTATGTCGTTCATTGGAGAAAGCCCGAGGGGCTATCAAGCGTTAGTGGATTCAGCGTCATCTATTTATTGAATCACCTATGCTTACGACGATTTACAGAGATCGAAGCAGAAACTGGCTACAAGAACGCTGAGCCCATGGCTCTTGATTTGAGCGACTTCAGCTCAATTTCTACGTTTGCCACTCAAGCCAATAAAACGCTGGACCGCCTAGACATCCTCGTTGAAAACGCTGGTGTGGCCAAGACTGGACAGTACTTCGTAACCAATGATGGTTGGGAAGAGATGTGAGTTGTTGACAAACTTCGACCGCCTTTAACTGATCCTGAACATCGTTCACCTTCTAGGTTTCAAGTCAACGGACTAGGGACTACCATGCATGCCATTCTTCTGCTTCCTGTTATCTTTAAAACAGCCAAAGAGCACTCGGTAGCTCCAAGAATAGTCGTCGTCTCGAGTGAGATTATATTTTCCGCTAATATAGGTCCCGATGCTCTCGCTGCATCGAACACTCTCGAGATGCTTTCCAGCAAGGAATATTGTACCCCAGAGTAAGTCCATTGCCCAACATTGTCTCTGAAATCTCAAATTCCCACCAAAGTCGCTACGCGTTATCCAAACGTATGTTTATTTGTAGAGATATTGCAGAGATATTCACATCTTTCTCACTGGTCCACTTCCTCAGTTTTCAACGTCTTCCTGGTACATAAACTCGCCGCCCTTCTCCCAAAGAACATTATCCCCGTGTCTCTTAACCCAGGTTTCTGTCTCTCCGGACTCCGTCGCCACGCCTCGGGAGCGCTAGCCGAGCAGTATGACAAAATGGATGCTGAATTCGCCTATACGTCTGAAGAAGGAAGTCGTCAGATTGTCTATGCTGCGATCGGTGGGACAGACGAGGAAGTGCGAGGTGCCTTTACCTCGTATTCACAAGTGTTGGGGGTTCCGGATTGGATATTGAGTGAGGATGGAAAGAAAGCACAGGATAAGACCTGGGTATGTTCTCGTGCCCCTGTTGTGGATAAACACTCACAAAGGTTGCTTAGGATGAGATGCTTGAACTTTTCAGTAAACTCGATAACAGAATTCCCTCAATAATTGCAGATTATCTCAAGGCTTGAGTATGTATTCAGTATACTTATGACTTGTATTTTTATGTTCATACGTGGATAAGTCAACGACCCATGGAACTGCGAGCGTTTTCTCCAAGCCTCCACGCACACCAAGCCTTTCCCTCGTCACCAGATCATGGCTTTCTCGAAGCTCGCTCGAAGCATATATAAAACATGTCTTTCACCGACTAAGAATTTGCTTGACCCTATCGAATCCATTTTGAACGTCTTGTGTGTCTCGGAGATAAAATTGTTTATCAAACCAGGAAGGAAGGAGATATGTACACCGCACTTGGCATACCTTCCATTATCCGCTTAGTAACAGAATGCTCTATTAAAGGGGGTGAACTACTACCGTGGAATGGAGATGACTGTTGACAAGGCTTGGGGTTCCCAAAGCTTCATTCTACGAACAGGCAGCGTAGTAACAATGCAATGGTTTGATGAGTACCAAATAAGTTACTGATAATATATCACTATAACCACTCTCCTTACCAATAGTCATGCATGCGACTCGGCACCATATATTCCTTTCCATCGTTCTTCAGTTTCTTCCTCTCCTTCTCCCATTTTTCTACCCACTTTGCCATCTTCCCCCGCGAAGCCTCGCTCCCAACATTCACAGTCGCAATCATCTTCCCCCACTCCAACGACAGCGCAAAACACGTCAGCTCGAAGAACGAGGAATGTTCGGAATACGGAACGGGATAAACCTGGACTTGGGCTTGACCAGTCGAGGACAACGAGCCAGGTTTGGAGGATGTCGAGAAAGAGGCGGATCCACGACCGAGGTGGAGATCAGAGTAGGTGAATGTGGTGCGCTTAGCACGGGAGATGAGCGTGTCGGTTGGCGATGAGATAGAGAGGTCACTTCCGGTTGGTGGAGAATATCTAGCAGTGAACTAATAGGAGTAAAGAAAAACATCACACAGGAAGGGCACTTACGTCCACCCAGTTGGTCTAAAACCTACCACCCTTGTCCAAGGGATTTTTCCTTTCTTATTTACAGCATCGACATACTCCTTCAGTTTATCCAATGTCACGTTTCCCAGTGGGACGATATGTACTTGCGCCTCGGAGGGATTTCTGGTTATAAGAGCGTGGAGGTCGGGATCGTCTTGACATCGCAAGAGGGCAGATTTACGAGAATCGCAGAAGATCTTTGAGTGTACTGATTCGGCGATGGCTTTGACGATACGTTCTTTGCCAATTGAATATGTCCTATAAAAGATGTTTATCAATACAAGGGAGTCGAGGAGCAATTGCTATAAGTATATGCACCCTACGACAAAAAGAACCTTGTTGATATCATCGGCCTTTTGTTTTCCTTTGACATCTCTGGTCACCCAAGTACTCATTGTTCCCGATCGAGCATTATTAGCTGAGAGTGAATCGCCGTCTTGTATCCGTTTCGCAAGGTCTGCACACGCAGATATAACTTGGGGCTGAGAAGGGAACGTGTACTAGCGGAATTATAACCAAGTCAAATCAAGCAATAGGGAGAATAGTAACTAATTCACAAACCTTGGGATCGAGGTAAGTAGTGTCTAGGTAGACGTGATCGATCTTCTTTCCTTTCACCGATGGATGATTTACGTGCGCAGGACTGAATTTGGTAGATATACCTTAATGAGCTCGATGGGGGAGAGTTAGGAGGAAGCCGCACCTCGCTCGAAAATCCCCACAATGCAAATACCTCCACATCTTCTCTTTACCAACATACGAAGATTTGTACACGCTATCACCCGCATCCACAGTCTGCTTGCCTTCAAACAAGAACAGGCACGAGCCAGGACAATGGTTTGCCTCGATGAGAGTAACCCGGACACCCCCGGTATCAGGGATTTCCGTTGGGGTGTCCATCGGAAGAGGGCGGACCCACTCAGATGGAACTCTGAGCATGTGCTGGATGAGATTGGACGTGACCTGCGAGCAATAAATGGGTCCATTGGTCCAGCTGGAGGATAGAGAGGTATAGTGGTCGCTATGCGCATGACTATTCGGAAAAAAAAAAACATGAATACCACTGGGAGCATACACTGAAGATGGGGCCTCACGTTAAGAAATAAGCAGTTACGCCAGGAATAGCCCCGTATCTAAATGCATCGACAGCGATAGGCATTCCTTGCAGTACTTTGTAAAACGGAGCTTTTCGTCGACTATCGCTGGATTTGGAGGATCGGAAGGTAGAGCTACGGTCTTCGGCTTTGGATGCCTCTTTCCATGCTTCATTTTCTTTGTGGGAGGACATAAGGATAGAGTAAGCATTGGAGTTACTAGTTTCTGAGCGAGACTGCGGTGCAGGAGATGCATTTGGACTCAGGGGAGCAAGTGGTGAACAAGCTTTGAGTGGAAGAACCTGCTCCGACCGTGACTCCTGTATCTCTTCCTCTGGGATTTCCACTATTTCGTCGTCACCCGTGCCCCAATCGTCAGCACTAAATGATACAAGATCTTTTCCAAGCTCTGGATCAGCTTCCTCTGCGACACTAGCATCACCTTCCGATGATATATTGTCCTTGGATGTTTGCAGAAGTACAGACGGTTTACCAAATGGAGCCGGGGGAGGCAGTACTGAAGGGTCAAGAAGCAGAGACGTTGGTTTGCCAAAGGGTACGTAGGGCTTGCGATCTTTAGTGTTCACATTGGTGGTGCTCGGAGGTTTCGGTTCAACAAACTCGATATCCGAAGAAACGTTACTTAGTCTGCGTTTCTTCCTCGGATTTTTTGTTTCTTTCTTCTTCTGAGTAGACGCCTGGTCCTTGGAATCAGAGTCGGAGTCAGAGTCAGAGTCGATTACTATGATTTCTTGATTCCATGAAAGATTGACAGAAGACTTTCGACGCCGGCCGTGCGTCGCACTCGTAGATTGTTTGGCGGAAGAGGTAGAGGCACCAGGAGTAAAAAAATTGAGGATAGTTGTAGACTGTGTAGACTGTTTACTTTTCGCCATGGTGGACGAAGATTCAGTGACAGAAGAGCGTTAGTTATGATCACATGATACCGTCACACGTTCGCGCTTCTTTTTGACACTAGAACGTATTTGCAACCGCTAAAAACGTTACATGTAACGCGGAGACGCCGATGAGACGAAACACATGACTTCAGTAATTATCGTTATGCTGGCATCTGAGATGGAGCGACGATTTTCCTTTTGGGGACATATCTGGCTACTCTGGTCAGTCCGACGCTGGATGGTTCTTCCTTTTATGGAAATATCTGAGTGCGATGGTCATGGATCTTCCCTTTTTTGGAAATATCTGACGATCTCACAGAGTTGTGTCGTGCCAGAACTTCCTTTTTTGGGAATACCTGGATTAATTTTGAAAAGAGCATTAAATGTGTTAGCAGGTACTCCGACACGTGATAAGTGAGACGCTGGAGAGACGAATCCCGGTGCAAATACGCTCTACTGCTCGACGAACTACTAGGAACTCCTTCACTTGTGAGCTCGATCATCGAGAATTTCAGCTCCTACATCTATCAGCTGTTTCTATCTCGACATTGGATTTACTGCCGCCCATCCATCCACATTTGCAAGTTTTACCCACAACAAGAACCGGATTCCAAAGTAGCCATCTATTCCGATATAGCCTTGCAGAGCCTTGCGGAGCAAAACTCATCATACTGATAATTCACTGCTAGTAGGTGATCGAGAGCACCGGGTCGAAATGCATCTCATCATTATTGTTTAGAGTAAGAAGCTGTGTAAGACCGAATTATCCAGAGTGTTCTTAGCCCTTTATTGTACGCGACGATGAGGATTGGGTCTGACCAAGTTAACAAATTAGGCGCTAATCGCTGCTATCTCGGAGAAGTTGCAAGTACATTATTTTATGCCCCGTTGCGCAAACGTACCAGGCCAACTATTCGTCTTAGGAAGAGCTATCTAAAATCCAGAGGGAGCTGGACTACTATGTACGCCCAATACAGTATGTTAGGAATGGGTTTATTTCAAATTGACCAATGTGAGTTTGGGAGAGGTTCCAATTCATTCCACCAGGAGCTGCAGGAGCTGCAGGATTCGGCAGGAGAGGGAGCTCTTTCATGATCATCTACTACATTCATTCCAGGAGGAGGAGGATGAGACGGAGAAGTAGAAGAGATGAAGTTCTCGTGCACGTGGGAGGAAGAGGAGGAGGATGGTCGACCTGGTTTTTCAGGAGAATTGCCCATGAAGTTCTTGTTGAACAGCTTCATAAGGTCATCCCATGCTTTTCGCTCCTTTTCCACGTTCTTGTCATCTGGATCTGAGGCTGGAGGTTCCACAACGGCTTTAAACGTTTTCTGGGTTGCTGGATCGTCAACGCTAACGGCAGCATATATCGCAAGTTTACTGCTTCCATGCTTTTTCCCTCGAAATTTAGCTAGCAATGCATATATGAGGAACGCATGAAAAAACTAGTTCCAGGAGCGAGTACGAACTTCCGTGTGCCATCCACCCAAACCAGGTTTTACGCTTGAGTTTACCCCCCTCTTTCAAGTCTTCAGTGACTACAAAATAATCCATTTCCCAATCGCCCGACTCTTCTAATGGTCCTTTGAAGTAGTATACTATAGAATCGACAGACTCGCCCTCGTTGGCGCCAATGGCGCTATCGATCGCTGTAGCGAGGCGGCGGACTTTGTAATTTCTTGAGAATGTAGTCTCGGTTTCCGAGCCAGTGATTGGGCTTTTTATCTTTGGAATGAAGGTCACGATCTGGAAACATGTGGGTTTGAGGTATAGATGATTAACCAGTAGTAGTAGCTTACACGATGTTTCGGTTCCGATTCCGGTTCCGGTTCAGACTTCTTCGACCGGCGCGTGGCTGGAACTTTAGAAATTTAGTCTTGGTTTCAATCCAGCCAGTGATTGTACACACCTGTTCTGTACAAAATACTTGGGCTGTATCCCTTTGCAGTTTTGGGGGATTTTCTTTGGTTTTTTTCAGCGGCCCGCCTGCTTGGCTGTCAATGGCAACTCGAACTCTTTTTTTATCCGGGTTTTCTGTATTTTTTGGTTGTGACTCGCCCGTTAGCACTGGTATACAAACAGCTAGCACGGAAGTAGCCAGGAGGATAGAGAGGATAAAGGCAGCGCGCATTCTTGGGAATTGTATCGAGTATTTCGAGGAATGCAACTTGACCAGCAAGCTGTATTCGAGTGAGAGACTGAACCAGCAGAAACTACTGCATATTTTTATAAGGACCTATAGCAGGTATAATTGGTATAAATACATACCTCTGAGTCTGGACTTTTCAAGTTTTTTTCCCAAGTTGAAAGAGAAAAAAAAGAAAAACGAGAGGAAGCGTTTCAGCTGTGAGCGACTTATCAAATACAAGCACTTTTTGCAAATTCTGGTGCCGCCCACTGGTGCAATGTTAGCCAGTGATATTACTACACCGAATAAGAGCTAGTTGCGCTGTTTATTGACGTGTGTCTACGGTACTGGCCACAGCACTTCACAGCATCGTTGATGTTGTCTCCCCCAGGCAATACTCGACTCCAGCTGTTCTTAAGTGGGACTACGTCCTACTACGTCGCCTACACCACCACCATCACCACCATGAAATCCTCCTTTGCCGATCAGGCTGAAGGCGATCTTTGAACTCCAAGTAACCATCTATCCAGCCTTGCAAAGCCTTGTGGAGCAAAGTTCATCACGCTGGTAATAGCTGGATCAAGAGCGCCGAGTTGGAAAAAAAACCGCACCATTGACCTCTAATAAATAGTGTACGAGACATACCCATTACATTCCATCATTATCGTTTAAAGACAACCGATGCGAGTATCGTTAGGATCGTCAAAGAGAGAACAGATTCGGAAGTGGGCACTGGCGTAGCGGTCGTAAAAGCTGTCTTAGTTTGAATAAAGCAGGCAGCCTCAGGCCAGATTGTGCTGAACTCGGTGACCGTTGAGCCATGTGCATAAGATATCGCGTCAGAACCTCTTCAAAAAACACGTCTGCCAGGAAGACCATGCGATTTGCTCGAGCTGGAAATCAATGATTAATCAGGTTCCGGGCCTGTAAAGTTGGGTGGCGGTTGGCGGCTCCTGAAGAGGTATTATCCAAAGTTTTTTCTTCCTCATTTGCTAAGCTTAAGACTGGCATGAGCTCCGCAAAGCACTGTAAAGAGTATGGGGTCCTTGCAGAAGTCGTTGAATACTTCATCGATCATCGATTATAACGGATTCTAGATTCTACATCCGAAATATCCATATCTGCGTCTACCTGAGGCCGTATCAGAGCTACAGCACCTGGCGGACATCTTCCGATGGTCGTCGTTACAGGCTGTAATTTCTGCGTTTTTCTTTGTAGCGTAGTGCAGTGGATACTTCCGGGAAGATTTAGATTCGTTTTTGACGTGTAGTTACGGTCGATGGAGGAGTCATGAGATTGGAAAGGCTTCTAGAGTCTCGGCAGGGCTCTGTCGACTCGTCCGCCAGTCACTGTCGAAAAATACCTTCCGTGCAGTTGCGCAAAAAACGAGCTAGCAAGTCAAGCGGTGTAAGACCGACTTATCCAGAGAGTCCTTGGTCGTCAGAGAAGCTGTGTACGCGATGATGAGAATTGGGGTCAAGTTAACGGAATAGGCGCTAATCATCATAAGTTGAGAGTGTAAGTATGGTCCAAGTACACTAAGTATCCCATGCTTTGTTGTGCAAACATGCCAAGTCAACCAATCGTGCTAGGAAGAGCTATTCTTGAAATCCAGAGGGAGCTGGACTTTATGTACGCCTAATACAAGTACGTTATGGCGAGAAATCAATGAGTTCATCAAATAACGGATGGTTCTTCATGAAGTTCTCGTCAAACATGACCGATATTTTGGCGAATTCTGCTCGCTTCCTGTTCTTGGGATCATGTTTATCTAACTCTGGAGGTTCCATGCCCACACGGGGTGTAAACTCTTCCTGGGTTCTTGGGTCGCCGAAGCTAACGGCAGCATATATCGTTGTTTCTGTTGCTCTCACACCCTGTTTCCTGGGGGTCCATTCAAACACCCCTAGCAAGGTATATGAGGAACACAAGAAACACCAGATTCAGGAACGAGGACTCACTGCCTAGTGCTGGCCACCCAAAACCTGGTTCACCCCTCTCTTCGGTGACTATGTAATAAACCATGTTCCGATTGCCCCACTCTTTCGATGGTGCGGATGGTGCCCATTCACCTTTGTAGATTGTATCACTCGCCGGATAGCCCATGGCACTATCAATAGCTTTAGTGAGGATGTCGTCTCGAAACTTGGGTGGAAATTTGGTCTGCTCGGTTTCCGAGCCAGTGGTTGTACCTGTTCTGTCTTTGATGAAGTACACAATCTGGCGAGATGTGGGTACGACGTATAAAAATGATTAACTAGTAAGTACTTACACGTATACCCCTTGAGTATGGTCTTTCAGGGTATGGTCTTTCATCAGTTTCGGGAGGAGTACGGTCCCCCGTGAAGTGCATTTTAAACATAGACGAAACTGTGAGCCATTTATTTCGATTGCGGCGCATGCGATCATCATTCTTTGAGTCTGGAGGTTCCACAAGGACTCAGCCTTGGCTGGGTCGCCCAAGCTAACGGCAGCGTATATCGACAACCTTCTTTTTCTCACAACCCCATTTGTCCTTATAAAATATGCTTGCAAAGTGTACGAGTACCGCAAAAAAAAACCGGATCCTGGAGCGAATACTCACTACCTTGTCCTGCCCACCCAAACCATGGACCACCTTCCTCTTCGGTGACTATAAAATAAACCAGGTTCCGATTGATCGCCTCTTCCGATGGTTCATATAAACCTATGTAGTTGGTACTAGAAGCCCGATAGCCCATGGCTCTATTGATTGCCCTAGTGAGGGCGGCGGATTCTATACCGTGTGGAAAGTTATTAGTTGGGTCCAAGCCAGTGGCTGTACCTGTTTTGTCAATGAAGGTCACAGTCTTGCAAGGTGTGGGTATGAGGTATAGACGATTAACCAGTAAACACTTACACGTGGCTTGGCTTTGGCTTTGGCTTTGGTCTGGCCTGGGGTAGGACTTTTAATTTTGAATTTAGTCTTAGTTTCCAAAATAGTGTACATACTTGGGACTCCTTTACTTCTCGACCCCTGGTTGGTTTGGTCGGTCTTGCTGGCCGTTGGTCACGACCTGGCACTGGTGTACACACAGCAAGCATAGAGCTAGCTATGAGCATAAAGAGGAGAAGGACAACACGCATTCTTGAGAATTGTTCGAGGAATGCAGCCTGACCGGCAAACTGTATTCGAGTGAGAAACTGAACCAGCAGAAAACTACGGCATGCTTTTTATAAGCCATAGTAGGCATGATTGGTCATAAAGACATACCTCTGAGTCTGGAGTTTTTTCACGCTGAAAAAAGAAAAGAAAAAAGACAAGAGGAAGTGCTTCATCTATGAGCGACTTATGTAGATATAAGCACTTTTTGCAAATTGTGGTTGTGGATCTGCGGTAATGTTATACCCAGTGATACTACTACATCAAATAATAGTTAGTCGCGCTGTTTGTCTTCTCTCTATCAGCTTTGGTACAACAGGGTGTCATCAAGACATAGCCAGAATTACCACCATGTACAGGTCCGGTTGAAGTAAGTATCGGCATATATAGCGGCCGTAGAACGTAGAAGCTGTCTCATCCCGAATAAAAAACATCCAAGCAGCCCGAGTAGCCTCAGGCCAGATTGTGCCAGTGTCCTTCCTTGGTGACCAATGAGAGCCAATGAGCCATATAGATAGTATATCGGGTCAAAAAAAACGCGTCTGGATTGAAGATGATACGAATTGGTGTGGCCGTGCTTGAGTTGTAAATCAGGTTCCGGGCCTCAGGATCATTCAGTATAAGATGATCATGATGGTAGCCTAGCTAGCTGTCTTTTGCGAAGAGAATACTCGTTATCATGATGGCCAACCACGGTTGTATGGACTCCACATTCGAAATACCCATGTCTGCTTCTACGGGACACCTCCGAACTGCAGTAGACTCGAACCAGTCCCTGCTGAACTAGAGCTGCGATGTAAAATCACAGAGCACCCGGAAAATGGCAAAAGTGCTCACTACATGTCGCGTGCCATCTTCTCCCGATTTCTGCGGTTTTTAGCGGGACCTTCTTGAGCGTGGTATTTAGTTCCGGGGAGATGGGGGTTCGTTTTTGACGCGTAGTGCGGTCGCCAGTCGAAGGAAGAGTTATGGGGTTGGAAACACTTTCAAAAGTCTCGGCGGGACTGTGTCGTCTGCAATGTCGATGGATAGCTTCTTATTCAGGGTGTCGACTTGCCCATTGGAGAAGTTTTAAAACCCAGAACATCTCAGGCTTTGAATTGAAAGTACGCGATGAGTATGGTTGAACCGTTGAAGCTTTGTTGCGTAAACGTGCCAAGTCAACCATTCGTGTTAGGACGAGATATCCAAGATCCAGAGGGAGTGGGACGAGGCATTATGTACGCCCAATTCATGTAATTCGTCCCAAAGCTGTATCTCATTCTTTTGCTTCCTGCGCGTAGGATCATCATCCTCTGAGTCCATAAACTTTGCCTGGGTTGCTGGGTCGCTGAAGCGGCAGCATACGTCGTCACCCCTTTTTCCTTCATTCTCCCTTTTTCCTCGTCGTACCATACCCAATAAGCTAGTATAACTGGCAAGAAAAACCGGATCTGGGAAGGAAGGTAGTCTCGCAAGAGGCCATGAAGTTCATTCAAGGAAATGAATTACTCGGCAAGGTCCAACCTTATGTAACGCCGAGGGCCGAAGCTCCACTGGCACCCACGACCTTTTGCTGCCCACCCAAACCATCCATCGTTGGTCACAGTATAAATGGAAGAACCTATGGCTGCATTTTCAACGAGGATGTCGAGTCGGCCCTTTTTCTTTTCACATTGCTCGATGAACTACTCCACTGCGCCTCTCATACATGAAACCTATCTCTTCAACACATGAGATTCGTACGCCTCGGTCCAGTTATTGAATTTCGGCTCCTAGGATGGTAAATACCTCTTGCAAATCCCAATCAACTTCGTACATCTATGAGCTATTTCTATCCGCCTCGACATCGAACTTACTGCCGCCCCAAAAATTACACGAAACAAGAACCGAATTCCTCCGTCACCTCATGATCATACTTTCTCCCATATGCATTATCAAGAATTACAGCGACCACACATACTCAAAGTTTTCAAAAGTTCAAATATTCCGCAGCTATCGCAGGAACCCTATCGTCCACTTTACTGAAAACTTCCAGCATCTCGGCCTGCCGAAGACTACGATTAGTCCAAGCGTTCGACTAGTATAACCGTTCAACAACATACCCAGATCTTATCTTCCGTTCTCTTTCCGTCTTCGCTCGACATATACTCTGGGAGCTGCTGAGGTTTCAAGTACGAGAGAAAAGTTCCACGGATTTCTTCGCTCTTTTCAGCTAGTGCAGCATGTATAATGAAGCGACTACCCTCCTCCGAAGTGTATGCGATCTCATCTTCCATCTGCTTGTACCTCTCGGCTGTCGTTCCCTGCATATTCCGACGGAGTCCAGACACACAGAAGCCTGTATTGACTGCGACTGGTACAATGTTCTGGTACAATGTTCTGGGGAAATAGTGCCGCGAGTTTATTGACGAGCATGTTGTTCAAAACTAGGACAGAGGATTCAATGTTACAAAAACAAATGAGTCTACATCGGCACATACTCTTTGATTCATTATAACAGCCTTCTGGGAACATCCTGTGCAGAGGTATAAAATGGGGTGCCAGATTGAGCAGAGTAAACTTACTCTGGACCGCAGTATTCCTTGCTAGAAAGAGGTTTGAGGATATTAGGAGAGGCGACAGCTTCGGAGCGTATATTGGTGTAGAATATCCCTCTGCTTGAGACCACTATTACTCTCGGAATAACCGAGTGTCGCTTGGCTGTCTGGAGGATAATGGGAAGCAAAAGCACGATGTGCATGACGGGTCCCAGAGAGTTGACTTGCAGCCTGATAAGCCGGGAGTTTGGGAACGATGAAATCAAATCACTGAAAATCGGAGACTGACATTGTCTCCCAACCGTCGTTGGTCACAGCATAGGTGGAAGTACCTATAGCTGCGTTTTCAACGAGAATATCGAGGCGGTCCAATGTGTTTTGGGCTTGAGTAGCGAACTCCGAGATCGAGCTAAAGTCACCCAAATCAAGAGCCATAGGTTCACCGTTCTTGTAGCCGGTTTCTGCTTCAATCACTAAATAATGCATATCATCGTAAGCAGGTTAGTAGTGGATGCATTATAGGGGTATAACTGACGCTTGATACTCTTCTTGGCCTTTTCTACAGAACGACAGACAACAACCAATCGATCCGGATCCATGGTAGCAAAATGTTTTGCAGCCTCGAATCCGATCCCACTATTCGCTCCAGTAATCATGACAGTCTTTCCGGAGAGGTCCGCTTTGACCAAAGAGGGTTTGACCTTCTGTTCATCCATCCATGTAGCTTGATATATAATTTCGGGTACTCATTTTTTGGAATTCTGGAAATTGGTTTACTTACTTGGTGAAACTAGGGATCTTTTATGGTACTACGCGCGCCAATGTCGACATGACGACTACTTCATTCCAATGGAAATTAGTAATTTTCGGAAAACCACGGAGGAGAAGGTAAGTACGTATCTTCCCTTGGTGGAATTCAAAACTCACGCGTGTAAGCGCCCATTCGCGTCGCGTCGCGTCTCAGCTTGGGAAAAAGCTTGATCAGCGCTGTTTACATCGCAATGTCAGTGAGCTCGAGGTAAGCTCTATTGGGATCTGTATTATTATAAGGAGATCGCCTGAATCCGGAATCAGAAGCAAACTGGGTGGTACGTAGAGAGGATTTAGAGGGAAACTTGTAGGCGAGAATCAGTGTCCTAGAGTGTCTGCGCTTACCGTTTGTAGTTTAGAAACGAGCTCGGACCTAAACGCTAAAATGAGCTTCGGGGCATTGCATGTAAAAGTAAATCCCAGTAAGAGAAAACAGGTCGAATTAAACGTTTAGCCTTGCCGTACGCGATCCATAAGATAAAATCCTCAACATAAAACCCTCCAAGGGTCTCGGTTACTTTAAATATTCCACAACTATATCACGAACCCTATCGTCTACTTGGCTGAAAAGCTCCAACATCTCATTCTATGTGTAAGACAGTTAGCTTCAACCAAGTTGCCTACGATGACACCAACATACCCAGATTTTATCTTCTGTCCTCTTTCCCTCTTCGCTCAACATATGATCGGGGAGCTCATGAGGTTTCAAGTACGAGAGAAAAGTACCACGTATTTCTTCATTTCGTCCAGCTAGCGCAGCATGGAGGATAAGGCGACTGCCCTCCTCCGAAGTGTATGCGATCTGGTCTTCCATCCGCTTGTACCTCTCAGCCGCTTCTCCCTGTATATTCCGACGGAGTCCTGATATACAGAAGCCAGGACTAAGTGCAACCGGGACGATGTTGAGAGGTAAGAGTGCTGTAAGTTTATTGACGAGCATGTTGTTTAAGACTGGAAATGTAAAAGAAATGGGTCAAAAAATTGATCATTTATCGACGTTGATACTTACTCTTTGACTCAGTATAACGACTTTCACCGATCACCCTATTGATAAAAGGAATGAGTATAAGGGTTGTTTCAAAGTCCAAGTTCACTTACTCTGCGGTACAGTATTCTTTGCTAGATAGAGTCTCGAGAATATTAGGAGAGGCAATAGCCTCGGGACGTATGTTGGCGAAAAAGATCACCTCGCTCGAAACTATCACTACTCTTGAAACAACCGAGTGTTGCTTGGCTGTTCGTAGGATAATGGGAAGCAAAAGTATGACATGCAAGGCGGGCCCCAAAGAATTTACTTGCAGCCTGATGAGTTGGAGGTTCTGAACATTTGGACTATAATTGCTGCATATTGGACTCACATCGTTTCCCAACCATCCCTAGTCAGAACATACTCGGTAGTGGCTATGGCGGCATTTTCAACAAGGATGTCGAGGCGTTCCAGTGTTTTATTGGCTTGAGTAGCAAATTCGGAGATTGAGTTAAAGTCGCCCAAGTCAAGAGCCATAGGTTCAGCGTTCTTGTAGCCTGTTTCTGCTTCTATCTCTGTGAATCGCCATAATACATCAGGACGGGAACTTCGATAGAAGATGGCGAATGAACCAACGTGTAATACTTGCTTGAGCCTTTTCCATAGAGCGACAGACAACAATCAATCGAGCCGGGTTCATAGTAGCAAAATGCTTCGCAGCCTCGAATCCGATCCCACTGTTCGCCCCAGTGATCATTACTGTCTTTCCGGTCAGATCTTCATGGACCAAAGAAGGACTTGTTTGTTTCTGTCGATCGGTGAATGTAGCGTAAAGGTTCGGGTTGCTCATCGTTCTAGATTTACTGAGTAGAGACGCGTAGGTAGGTCTTGTTGTAGACTTGGTTCGATGGCAGGAGTGCTCTTTTATACGATTGGTCCTATGGGCGGGGCAGTAGTCACCGACGGAAATACCACGGAGGAGTACCAGATTTGTCAATCGGAGAGAGAACGGAAGTTGAGGCTCATCGACGTCCTCTATACTACCCGCAAGATTACACAAGTGATCTTAGGCCTGAGATAATTAGTGGTGAAAGGATAATTCCTTCGTCGAATTACTGAGCAAGAGCCCCAGCTGCATTGAGCACCCTTGTATTTTAATCCAAAACAATTTTACGCCATTGCGACCTTCCAATTCCTCCGCAGGATGGAGGAATAGATAGTCTTGATCTTTCCGACGCCTCCATCTTCGTGAGCTATCCTGCTCCCAGTGTGGTGTCGTGACTGTATGGGTTTGATGACGCGTATACTAGGTGGCAAATTCTACGTCAGCTCATCCACATAATCCAAAAGGTACCGGCATCAACTCGGCATTCAATATTCAGCAACGATATGGAGAAGTTATGGAGAACTACAGTGAAAGCTAGTGCATACTGTTTAGTAGAAGGAATATACAGCCATACGGAGTCCCACAAGGGGACAGCCATTCCAAGATGAGAGCCACCCTCCCGCTTGAACCTTTGAGTTCCGCAAAGTCGTTTTAGCCAAGATATTAGCCACGACAGCGAATACGAGGCCTGCTCACTAGTGCTCGTCCGTTCCGTACCCTTCTCTAGCGATAAAACACAATATGTACTAGTAGACTTCGCCGTTGGGATGGTGTCCTAAAGAGATGTCCTGCAAAATCTCCCCTAAGGAAAGGCTTTGTATTGTCGTGGCTAAAAGAAAATTGACGCAAGCTTGCATTTCTTCGTTGTGCTGAACAATGATAGTTCCAGCTGAGCACTACGGCGGATCCGACCGGGATACTGTTATCTGTTCCAGTCGTTTACTTTGTCTGTATAGCTCGGAAACTTGGTGTGAATCGTTAGTGTTGTGTTGCCTGAGAGCTTTTGCAAGGCTGAGGTCGGAGGGTAGGACGACCTGACTTGCGAAGTTAGGATTGGAGAGGAAGATTTAGAAAGACGATGAGGCGTTTGAGGGCAAGGATTGCTCGTGTGGGGTGGATTGACATGATAGTAAAGTAAACCGTGACTATGGAAGAGGATAGTATCGGCGCAGGAAGCAGGCCTGGACTCTGACTTCAAGACCGATGTTGTATTCCTGGATGTTGTATTCCTGGAAATCCCACATACATCAAGTGGTCGACAAGGAGTGACACCGTCATATAGATATTTTCGGGTCATCTAAAAGTTTATAAGAGATCAGAGATCAGATCTGCATGGCAGCGTTACATTGAGGTACATTGTAAGTAGGAGGTACATAGAGTTAGCCAATGTATTCTACATAGATCTAGAAACACACAGGAGAAAAGCTGGGGAAACTAGATCAGATTCAGAACCAAGTGATGCCTCGTGCAGCTCTCAGTTGACATGCGCTTTGCCTAGGTAAAAATGTGTGGACTGGAATGTACACTAACAGAACAATACAAGTGCGTATTTCAGGATCCAGCAAGTGTGAGAATGGAAAGGACGTCAAGGAGAATACCAAACCAGATGACCCTTGCGAGACAATGGTACAAGGATCATAAGTACTAGTTAATGTTATGTCCTCTGGGCCGGCGGAAAAATGGAATACAGAGAGAAACGTATTCACGTTCCAGAGATTGGGGGTCCAGTCCAGGCTAGGACCGATGACTTACCGCCATGGGAGAAGCACGTAGTCGATCGAGATACTTACCGGGTTTGTTCCAGAGCAACTAGATGCATCATTCCGATGCCGATAAAGGCGACGAAGAGGTCTCGGCGGTTACGAAGTGGATAGTCAGTAACTGAGTAAGGGTCTACGATGAAGAAATTGCCAGTGTTCATCGACGTGTACGATCATCCGATAACCGGACGGAGGAGCAGCGGAGTTTTAGAAGCAGTGAAATTCTTTCATCGACATCGTGTGCCACAGTAACTGTTGGCCGTGTTTTTCAAGAGAGATAGTTGTGGCAATCAGCCACGAGGATGAGAATTACAGCCCGTCGGAGGTGGTGGCGGAGTCGACCCCTGTGGAGATCAAGTCATGCCGTGTTACTGACTCGCTTAAGTCGAATTGTAATTTCAGGGTGAGCGTCGATCAGGCGCCATGGAAGGTTCCCAACTCCTTCGTCAATTTCCTGAGCCTCAGAAACAATTCTTAATAAAAATCAGAACAAGATAAGGACTTTCAGCCTCTTGACAAGCGACTGCGACATACGACTCTACACGTGATTGCCAACGAGCTTTTAAAGTCCACTGGGGCCTGCAACTAATCTATTCCAAACATAGGCGGACTGTATAACTTTGAAAAATTTTCTTACAAACAGGCAGGCAGTGTAAACTTAAAATATGTAGACACAGCTCCGCCTTTGCCGGTGACCAGTTCTTTTTATTCATTCTTGGAAACCGAAAAAGTTTGCTAATCCCCCACTTGCCCTCAACTGCTCTGTTTGAGCTCGATCTTCATCTCGGAATCATGGCACTTTCTCGTCCTGCTCGAATCAAAATTCTCCTCATCATTGACGTATTCTTTTTCTTCGTCGAAATCCTAGTTGGTATGTTTGCATCCTTTGATCGACTTGCTTCTTCAGAGTAATCAACTTTATCAGGCTACGCCGTTGGCTCATTGGCCTTGGTCGCTGATAGCTTCCACATGCTCAAGTACAGTGAAAACTTCACATCCTTTCCACTCATTCTCATTCGCGCTTCAGTGATGTAATAAGCTTGGTAGTCGCACTATACGCCATAAAAGTAGGGTCAGAGTTGATATATGCTGAATATAAAAATACTTACTTGCGCTTATAGCTGACAGCAGGAAGTACCGCGGACTCACGTTATTCTTATGGGCAAGTTCAGACATGATTCTACTTTGCTGCAGCTACTGATACTGTTTCATAGTTGGCACAGAGCCGAAATTCTTGCAGCTCTGGTAAACGGGGTCTTCCTTCTCGCCCTCTGTTTTTCCATCTTTCTTGAGGCATTGGAACGCTTCTTCAGTACCCCCGGTACGCTCCTTGCTTTCCGACCGTCATTGCATTTTCTGATCGAGTTCGATAGAGGTATCGAGTCCTCGTCTCGTTGTAGTAGTCGGGTCTCTAGGTCTTGCTTCAAACATTGTTGGACTCTTCCTCTTTCATGGTGCGTACACAATACTAGAAAGCATTGTAACCCGTCTGATCACCCTCACAGAACATGGCCATTCGCATGGACATTCGCATTCTGAACCTTCGCCTACGCCATCAATTTCGGGGGAGACCACACCTCGTGCGCTGCGGCACGCACCCTCCCGTGCTGAATCGCTTTCGTCTCTTTACGGCCATCCTGCGACCAACCGAGCCAATCTTATTCAGACTGCACAAGAGTTAGCCTCCGGACGTTCGCCCTCTCCCTTAGAATCTTTAAAGTCACAATCGGAAGTCAACCTGAATAACTCTGAAGTTTCCGAAACTGTGTTGAATGAGAGCACTCCACTGTTATTAGAGTCTAATGCGCCTTCACAGCCCCATTCACATCGGCATACCAAAGCTGGATCTATGAATATGCGCGCTCTAGTCCTTCATGTTGTCGGTGACGCACTAGGTAACATTGGTGTCATCGCAACTGGCCTCGTTATCTGGCTTTCCACTTGGAGCTTCAAATATTACTTCGACCCAGTTATCAGTTTGGTAATCACTGTGATTATTTTCTCATCTGCAATGCCTTTAGGTGACATATTTTCCGCGTCTTTGTTAAAAAATCAAACCCTCAATTATTTTTTCAATCCTCTAGTTCGCAGCGCATCCTTTATTCTACTGCAAGGCGTGCCGTCAACGATATCATTGGATGAAGTTCGCTCATCAATCCTCGCGGTTGAGGGTGTGCTGTCGGTCCATGAGCTGCATATTTGGCAATTGAGCGAGCAAAAAGTAATAGCTTCTGTACATGTGAAGGCCTCTCGCGAGCACGACTTTATGCCTATTGCGGAGAAGATCAGATTTGCTCTTCACCATCACGGAATTCACTCCAGCACCATTCAGCCAGAGTATCCAAAGGTGTACGGAGCTGATGAACAACTCATGGTAAGATGATCTTGAATCTTGACATTTTCAACTTCTGAAAACATTCATTTGGATAGACCACCCAAGACGCTTCATGTTTGATTGTATGCCCTCCTGACCAGGAATGTTCGCCCCAAGAGAATTCGTGTTGCCGTGAGCCGTTTTCGCTTTTACAGTCTATTTAACCTGTGTTAAACTGTCCGTGCATAGCTCCTCCAACAACTGAAGTTTAGACATCATCAAGACTTTATGCTTATCACGTTAATCCGGTATTTTCCCGTGTACTGTAATCATGCAAATGCTTTGTGACCTCGAACTCCTTTCCCCAGTAACTATATATCTGACCAGATGATTTACACCTTTCTGTTCATCGGTCTGTGTAACTTGTTAATTTTTAAGTACCCGAATTCTAGAGACTGTTTGACAATGAGTTGCTGTGACACGAGAGATCTTTCAGGGGTCGATCCGTACTGCGCGCATGACGATTTGACACTATGCAGCACGGCTAAAGGACACAATGAAGGAGACGTACCTATTTTCTATTGGTGAAATTCAAGCCTCGACCGATCAAGCTGGACTCATGGTAGCAATATGTTTTGCGGTCCCGGGTGCACATATTCGTTCCCTGAACAGCGCACGGATTCCAGGTACGAATGTTCAGAGTCGTTCGCTGAGCGCATGCGTTTTGGCCCAGTCCGGCATCCATGATTAAAGCTAAAGAAAGCTTTGATACGTGAGAATGACTATAAGCGCCCATCGTTTTTTGATGTCTTCCTCTCACATTTCGTTTCAATCTCTTGTCTGTCTTTCCGCCAATCGCGAAGGTTCTAAACATAAGTTTGGACCCAGAGGAGGAAAAGTATTGATTCGCAATGGACAAATCGCTATCGATACTCCCGGAGTTTTAACATGTACCTCCCGAGGCGTCGTCCCTCATCTTTCTCGAGATAATGTAAAGAGAACAAGAGCGATTAAATGGGTACATATCCCATTCGAATCATTGTCAGTATTGATCTTTTTATCTTACATCTCTTCCCCTCATAAAACATAGATAGCCTGGAACACAGACCCCCGATCCCGACTCTTCAACCTCAATCGGGCGAAACACCGAGAATCAACACTTTACTTGGATTTCCGCAAGAGGAATATGTGCTCTCGATGTCACTGAGAAATTCTGCAGATGGGCAGGAAATGCCTGCCAATACGAATGCGTACGTGACTGCAAATTGCATTCGCGGAATGAGAAAGGCAAGTCTGTGAAAAAACCATAGATGCTGTTGTTTCACGATCTCCTTTTAGGTCACTCCTAGTGACTGGCGATCCTATGTGGACTCCTGCAAACCCGATATCATCTTTTCCTTATCAGATACACCTTTTACACCTGCTCCATATTCCCAAAAACGTCTCACCAAGAGCATTGAGCGATCAGCGCTATGGCTCGCAGATATGCTTCAATACCCTGAGACTGGACCAATTACACGTCCAGGAAATATATTTGTTCAGATGGCCGGAGGAGCCAGCGCCCCTGCTCGTTCAGCTTTTGCAGAGTCTTTGGTGGAAGGTTTACAGGGAAAAGAAGCAGAAGCAATGCGACCGCTCAAGTGTCTCGATGAGGGAGTTGCGGGCTATGTTGTTGAGATGGTACCCCTTAGATTATCCATCCAAGGCTTCCATGATCCCTCACCAAATCCAGCAACCGTTACATCCCTCATCCAAGCTTCACTTTCGTCATTATCTCTATCAAAACCTCGTCTTGTAACCTGCACTCGAGGACCTCACGAGATCATTCGTCTCGTTTGCGATGTGGGTGTCGATCTGTTCGATACACACTGGGCTCAGCACGCAGCAGATGTCGGGGTCGCGCTAGACTTCCATTTCCCAGCTCCTAAAACTACGGTCGAACTTGAGCTGGGTCACAATCTCTATGATACAAAGTACGAACGAGATTTCACTTCTTTCACGAGTCATGATCTGGATTCTTCAACCTTTTGTCCCTGTCCCGCATGTTCGCCTTCATCCGTTCCTTCGTCGGAGATCATTCGACATAGCTTCGTAGATGAGCCGGGTTCAAATGTGTCCACTTCTCGGAATCCATCTTACACAAAAGCATTTCTTCATCATCTCCTCCATACACACGAGATGTCTGCTCACAGCCTTCTCGCAATGCACAATATCACTGTCATGGACGCATTCTTTGCTGGAATCAGACAATTGATCTCACAAGATGACCTATCTCTTTTTGAAGCCGAGGTGGATAGATTTTTCGAGACGTACGCGGAGGACACTGAGACCGGGGATACGGGGGCGCGTGACGAACGCAATATGTTGAAGGATGATACTCAGGTCAATGTGTTCAAAGCCGCGGAAAAAGCTTGGAAAGAGGTAGAACTACTTCGGGGTAAGGGAAGACTTGCGAGGGAAAATGAAAAGGCAAAAGCAGAGTCAACTACAGCTGCGAATGCAATCTTGACGAAGGAAATGGAAGAAAAGGGCATAGAGGGTGGCTCTGAGGCTGTAGTTCCTATGTTGCCTGATACTGGCTTATAATACCTTACTAGATAATGGACTTACGGTTTAATACGAGGTTATGTTTAATCGATACAATTGTTTACAAGACTTTCTCAACACCAGGGGGGAGCTCATATCCCCCTTGCTTTCGAACCTTCAAAACATTTTAGTTACAATGAACTGTTCCTAGAAAATGATTGCTCACTTCATCAAATATCTCCATTTCCAACAAGCTCTTGTCGTGCCCCCAAAGCGAGCTCTCCATTTGAGCGTCTCGGATACATCTAGCCACCTCATCGGCCTGAAAATACATCCCGCTAGGCAATGCAGAGTCAGCCAAAGTCTTCCTAGTCACAGTTTATGACCCACCGTCCCACATACTCAAACGCCCGCTCCTTTTCTTTCGTCACTGCACCCTTCTCATCAAAATACTGAACGACAAAAGATTTGGGAACAAAAATCGGAGAGGCAACTTTTATTGCACCTCGTTCATATCGGATAGTAACGCCAGGGTTCATAGAGTCAATATTGATACTACAGCTCAATACGGCTTGAGCAGCAAGCTTGGATTGGTTGAAGTTGAGCGTGATTGACGTGTTACAGTCTACACCTGTGAGTGGTGTTTTCAGGATGCTTCCGGTAATGGTAGGCTTTGTTCCTCCATTTGCAGGGTTTTCGTATAGTGCCATGATCGCCTGAGGAGTATTGAGTGACACACGGACCCGGATGCAAGATACACTGCTTACCCAAACAAGAGGATATGGGCCACTGAATATATGATGGACCAGCCAAACATCGAGTAGAATAAGTGCTTACAGATCTAATAGTGCGCCTCCACCCAGAATTGGGTCCAAGATCCGATGAGTTCTTGGGATATCTTCAAATGAGTAAGATTAGAGGAAGTGAAGAGTAAGCAGTGAAAATTTTTCCAACTTTCTATGTTGAAATTTCCAGACAAATCGGCATGAACGGTGACCGGAAGTCCAAGTTCGCCACTGTCTGAGATCTTCTTGAATTCGAGACTCGATGGCTGGAACCTCGTCCACATCGCTTCCATGAAGAACACACCGTTTTCCTTTGCCGCAGCGAGGAGAGAGCGTAGTTCGGCGCAGTTTGAAGTGACAGGTTTCTCACAGAGAACATGCTTCTTCGCCTTGATAGCATCCAGGGAGTTTTCGTAATGGTAAGTGTGAGGGGTGGCTATTTGGAGCAAACTTGAGAACAAGGAGCTGAGAATGACTCGAACGTCCTAACCAACATAGATCACGTCTACATCCTGCATAAGAGAGTCAGACTCAGCAGGCTTGGTGCTATATTGGATTCGAGACAGCTCACAGCGTTATTATATACTTCATCATAGCTTCCATACGCTTTGACATCCTTATCGCCTGCAAGTCCCAAGTTATCGATGAATTCTCGAGCTTTTTCGATGGAGCGCGATCCCACCGCAGTGATCTTGTGGATTACATCCTGTACATTTCGACTGAAACTTTTTCGTAAGAAATGCTGGAATGTGGAATATGACGCACGTATTTGGATCGATGAGGAGATCCTTAAAAGTGTATTTAGCGCCGTAAGTATTTTGAGACTGTCACTAAGCGAGGTACCTTGACAAACTGATGAGAAATGCCTCCAGTAGAGATAATACCCCAGCGTAGTTGGTATGCCATGGGTCTATGACAATGAGTTCTTAAATGAGATGGAGTTCAAGATCATATGGCGAAAAGATCACATGTGACGCTATCTGTTGTCGCTTGATTAGCGCTCATCCTCACTAGTAACTTCTGACACCATAACCAATGGAAGCTTGGAACCGGAGACCTACAAATAAAGAACAAGCAAAGAATACTGGACTTGCGTCAGGTGCAATCGCTACAGACTAGTAGCACGGTCATCAATGGTCCATGGACTGCTCTGGAATACCTCCGTCAGAGATCCGACGACTCCTGGGACCAGGCTAGAAAGTGAAATATTATCAGCTCCGTGATATGACCGAGGAAAGGTATAAGAACCATGGCGAGGTTTGGAAATCATAATCGACTCGCAATTCCACGCTCAGCAAGCAAAATGGTTCACCTAACTTTCGAAGAGCAAATGGAAAGCCAAAAGACAGTTCCTCCGCTGATCACTGGGGACTTTACTGGAAAAACTATTATGGTCACTGGGGGAAACAGTGGTATTGGATTCGAGACCGCAAAACATCTTGCTACCATGAACCCAGCTCGGTTGATTATTGTCTGTCGATCTATGGAGAAGGCTCAAGAGAGCATCAGCCGTAAGATGATTTCTAATAATCTATAGTTTTCACGATATAAACGATTTGCAGAGATTGAATCAGAAACTGGCTTCAAGAATGCTGAACCGATGGCTCTTGATTTAGGCGACTTTAGCACGATCTCCGAGTTTGCAACCCAAGCCAATAAAACTTTGGACCGCCTTGACGTCCTCATTGAAAATGCCGCTGTAGGCTTTAATACCGATGGCTACACTGTGACCAAGGATGATTGGGAAATGCAGTGAGTTGTTTGCCAATTTTCAGATGATGCCGTTCCGAATATATGTTGTCAGACTACAGGTTAACGCACTGGGCCCCGCTTTGCATACCCTACTTCTACTTCCCATCATTCTCAAAACAGCCAAGCAGCATTCGACGTTTCCGCGTATTATAATGGTCTCGAGCGGAGTGATATACTCTACCAAAATAAGCTCAGAAGTCATCGCTTCACCCAATATTATCAAGACTCTCTCTGGCAAAGAGTACTGTACCCCGGCACAATTTTTTGCTTACTTACTTTGACTAACGTTTTAATAGAGCCTTAACTCAAGGCCGTTACGCCGAGACGAAGCGTATGTATCTTCGACGGTCCGCTTCATTGCTATTGTACTGAATCAGAATCTCCAGTCCTGAATGTCATGCTCGTGGATAAACTCACAGCACTTTTACCCCAAAGCGTGGTTCCACTAGCGGTAAATCCAGGCTTCTCCGTATCCGGACTCTCTCGAGGCGCGAAGGGAGAGCGAGCTGAGGAGTTCAAGAAAATGGTGGTTGATTATCACGCTTACACTTCAGAACAGGGTAGTCGTCATGTTGTATATGCTTCGCACGGTGGAAAGAATGAAGAAGTGCGTGGCGCTTTCGTCTCGTTCAAGCTGGAAGTCCAGGAGCTTCCGGATTGGATGCTGACCGAGGAGGGAAAGACGTCAAGGGATAAGATCTGGGTATGTGCCAATATGTATCCTTATGCAAAGTTGTTGAAGCTAAGCATGGTCTTTTAGAATGAGATGTTGGAAGTTTTCGGCATAGTTGATGCTAGGATTCCTACAATAGTCGCAGAACATCTCAAGAATTGAATAATCTTCGCTGCATTCTACAATATTAACGAGACCTTGATATTAGCAACGTATAAGTACGAAAGGCCAGTATTTTTTTACTCAGTAGCATGTACAATAATCGAGTAGCGCCGGCAAGCGGCAAGGCCCGCTACCTCCAATCGCAGTCTGCAAATTCTTGAAGTGTGAGTTATTGTATTTGTATAAGAATAGCAGAAGAAGTATAGTAGTAACTGACTAGAGACACCAGTAATAGGCAATAATTACAACATAGCGAAGAACGGTACCTAGATGGGTACAATTCGCTCGAGCTTGGCTCGAGCCCAAGAATCTGCAAACTGAGATCCAAGAACTATGTCCACCCCTGGAGGACATTCACACAGAGTAAAAGGTAGAGACGTCGTGAACACGTTGTAAGCCGTAGAGTAGGTAACGCGTAAGAACGTCGAAGGCGACGGAAAGGGCAAGCCGTTGCCTCGAAATAGTGAATATGATATAAAAGAAACTAGGATTTTGACTATCCTGATAGACGTTGGGGTTGCGGAAAGAATGGCCACCTACATCGAACGAAAATACCATTGTTGAAGCAAAGAAACAAATACAAAGTTGAACGATTAGTGGCTACCATCGGCTTGCAGGCAATCGAGAGACGCCGATGGGCCGAAACATCGAATTTAACTGAATATATTACTGACCAAGATTGTGTATAGATGAGCCAATGATGGTGTAGGAACGTAAGACAGCCGAGCGGCGCCATGTGGCTACCCAGAGTAAGAACAGATTTCGAAGATCCCTGCCAAAAATGATAAATTTGAGTCCTACCAAGACCCTCTACCTAAAGGTAGCGGGAATCATTTAGTAATCATATAATCATATATATTCCTCATCATTGTTCCAATGCGAAGTACTCAACGCTAGTCATGTATATTCGTTCCTGTAAACTGTAAATTCACACCTCATCGTATGAGACGGTAGTATAGATACGATCACTGATGATAAGTAACTTGGACACCGACCACCATCATGGCATTCATCTTTCCTCCCGAACTTCACGAGCTTATAATCGATGAGCTCCGCCTTTCCTTCCCAGAACTCAAGGCTTGCAGCCTTGTCTGCAAAGCTTGGCTTCCCCGCTGTCGTTTTCATCTCTTCCGAATCATCCGGATAGGTCCCCGTAGGGTGTGTGGAATAGAGAAAGAGCGGTTTCCGGTTTACTTCAAGAGATTCCAAACATCATTCATCCACACGTTCAAACTCCCTGAAATCATTTCTTGCGTCCAAGGGATATCCTTCGAGTCGCGTATTAGAGATATAATTTACAATCCAGAACCACTACCTGTCGTTCCTACAGATACGCTACCACAAGGCCAAGCGATTCTCAGACCATCTTTTTCTTCCATCGACCTTCCGTTTCAACACCTCCAGTTCCTTCGCATCCACTGGAGACTTCTCAACATGTTGTACGATGGTTCAGGAGCTGTTGACACAGACATTCAAGCGTTTGAGCAGGTCTTGAGTGGGATTGATCGCCTCGAACATCTGGTTGTTGAGAAATATCGGAACTTTCACGCTAACAGGGACCTCCTATGCTCTATTGCAGTGCATGCCCCTCATCTGAAAACACTCTGCCTTTCAGAGCTCAGATGGTTTCCTTCGTTTAGCCCCTTTGTCCTCGAAGATATATTTGATGAATGGCGTACAAAGTTTGCCGCATTGGGTGTACGTCCTTTGTCGCTGGATCGTCTTTGTGTCCGCAATTGCTTGCAGAAGGGAACCAATATAATCCAGTCAGTGGTTCTCCCCTCTACATGCTTGGATCTTCGTAGACTACGCTATCTAGCGATGCCCGCCACCGAACTCCAAAGAGCACTTGACGACGAACGGTTCTCGGAGTTTGGACAGGAACTCATCCACCTTACCATCACCAACCTAGATACTCCATGTTTGTATACGTCCCTTACCACTCGATTTATTTGTCCTCTAATGCTATTCCCAGTGCTATTCCAAATGGAGTCGTTTCCAAAGCTTTCTGAGCTTCAGCTTTTTGTAAAAGATGACTGGCTTCTTTTGCAATCCTTGCAGAACCTAGGATCCCACTACGTTTCCTCGCCAGTGATGTCACTGAACCTTCACATAAACTTTGATGCAGAGTTTAGAGGTTTAAGCCGTCGGTTAGTAGGTTCAAACAATGCACTGTTAGATGAATTGGAAGAATTCAATGACATCTTGACCTCATCTGTCGACCCAGCTCTACATACCCTGATCAGAGCACAAGCGGGGGGATTTTCCATGAGATAAATATTAGCATGGATTTTTTACAGGCTAAAGGAGCAGAGATGCAACATGAATGTATCAAAAGGGTATTCCCACTCAGCTTTGGCACTGGTAATCTTCGATGGAGGGATAGATCAGTACTAGAGTGGTGGTTTGAGTAAACCGGAGATGGCTGTCGAGATTTTTAACATTTGTATGTCGAGATGTTGGTTCTATTTTTTTCTTCTATCCACTTTGATAGACTTCGAAATGTGGGAATAGCTTTCGGGCCGGCCAACTTCCGGCTACACACCGGATTCGTACCGGATCATTCATACCATCTCCATTAAGAAAGTTCAAGTTTGGTTTGACTTGAACAACCAGGAAATTCTGGCTACCTCTTTTGCTAGAGGCTGATTTATGCCTACACTCTACCAAATACTTGGTGTCCGTCCTTCTGCTTCTGCTGACGAAGGTACTTACTAAAATTTTTGATACATTTATTCGCCGTTTTAATTACGTTTACAGTTAGGCGAGCGTACAAGCAGAAAGCACTCGAGACACACCCGGATAAACTTGAACCTGGAGCATCCAATGAAGAGAAGGAACGTGCAGAACGGAGCTTTCAAGAGGTTACTATGTCTTTTTGACAAATGTACCAGGATTGTTGAGCTTTTATTTTCAGGTGCACGAAGCGTTCTTGATCCTAGGAGATGAAGAAAAGCGTAGGGTAAGATTTTATTCTGCACCGAGGTCTTATTGTGTCATTGATTTCGCAACAAGGCATACGACATCCGGATACACATACCGACTTCGCTGTCATACAGGAACGCGTCAGATGAGGTCAAGCGAAGGATAGAAGAAAGGGCAGAGTGGCAACGCCAACAACAAGAGTTGTACAAAGTCGAAATGGCCGAAATGCGAGAGCGAAACCGAATTGCTAGGGAGAAGGCTCGCGAACGAGCCCAAAAGGCGGCAGAGCAAGCAAAGATGATGCAGAGTATGGTGGACGAATTATTTAAATTGACACCGGAATGGGAGCAGAGAAAGCTCAGTGTACAACAGGTACGCCTTATATGCAGGACGGTTGCCACGTTCATTTAATTTGGTTTGCAGCGAAGGGATGGTCGATTAAACGGAAATCCGCGGTGGAGTACTGTTCAATGACGTGCTCTTCAAGGAATATTTATCCTATTCTTATCGACCCAAAGCTACATGTACACTGTACGTTGTACAACATATGGACTATCAATGGAAAGCAATAAAGCAGTAGATTCATTACTCACTTCATTCCACGCTCAAAGCCTTGAGCCGACTTTTAGCTATGAGGCCGACGTCTATAACAGCTCTCTCCAGTTCTTCCAGCCATTCTTTGCTTCCTATTTCAACGGGAATAACAGTGTTCAAAGGCGGTTCCTCTGTAGACAGTGAATGCTCCAATCCCAGATGATCCTCTAACACACGGACAATCTCCACCCTGCTCCTGCCGTTCACGAAGATAATATACACCAACTTTGGATAGCGTCGTTCATAGTACGCGTTGAGATATGCCAATCGCTCCAGCACATCTGGAGAAGTTAAGGCTGTAGTCAGACTACTAGCTCCTTGTTCTTTCGCGCTAAACGAAGACAGGTTTTTCGTTTCGCCGATACGTGGATGCCCAGAGATAAACTGCGCTTGTAGATCCGTATCCCATGACCTGACTTGAGAAATTGCCATGTCAATCAACTGAGCATAAGAGCTCAGCAAAAGACTGGAGCTTTGGAGTTTCTGGTGGATTTGAGGGACAAGAGTCGATGTCAAGACCTGGGATGGCTCAAGAAGAGACCGAAGTGTGTCGGTCAGAGGTGAATCTGGTTGGGAATCTGTGGCGAAGGTAATGGCTGTTATTGGTGGCAGCGTCATTGCGGAAGAAAAAGAACAATTGCAATTTGCAATGAATCTGATCGATGAACGGCCCGGATCTATTACCATTTTTGGTAGAACGGCTTTGACCACGAGCCGCTTGCATGAAGAAATACAGAAGCTTTTCATTCTTTTCCTGGTAGTTACAATTTTCAGTAGATATATTCGTCCATGCCTTCATTCAATAACGTATCATCATGCATTATGACTGAGGGCGAGTCGAGCCACTGTCGAGAATTGTGTTGTTGAACAGTGATCTCACAACAAAGTCACCCGGATCCGGATTTTGTACAATAGACACCGCAGTGCTGAGAACAAATCGAACTAAAAAGCCACCTGTGAATCTTCGGTTACTTGACAGCGACCAGCCAGACACTCACCGCTCTTTGGAATCCCAGGAATCAGATAGAACCCGTTTTCTAAAGATCCCGTGACAGAATCGACGAAAACTCCTACAGTTCCCGCTGGATGCTCTATCCACGTCCACGGTGCCACTCCGCCCCTGGCTTCCAGGGTAAACGTCAGATTGTCACTAGAAGTGACACTAATTTGAGGATCGACCAGGGCGACATTGGCGAGGGAGGTTGGGGTGAACTAGAAAATAAAGAAGTCAAAACTTGAAGCCTAACCGCACTACTAGAATGTGAACTGACATAATTCTCATTGGTAACCGTCCCTCCTCCAGGAATATGCGCCGTCAAATTGACCAACATCCATACATCTTGCACTTCCTTGCCTGGAGGCAAAACGGCGTTCAGCCCCGTCTCATTAAGCACTGCGGTGAAATTGAGACCGGCGACGTTGAAGTTCACGGTAGGAATAGCTTGCACAACTCTACCGTGCCAATCATACCAAGTCATTTGCACAATTCCATGAACATCCCCGACCAACACATCGCTCATCACAGACACCTCCAGGTTGGCTACATCTGGGATCCAGAACGGATTGATTGTAATAGGACGATATGCTCTCTCTTCGGCATAAGCCAAGACCTTCCATCTCCCATCATACTCAATTGAACTCCAGGACGGGGCTTGCCAGATATCGTTCAGCTGCCATACGATTCCTCCAAGGTTGTTATTTGGAAGTCCTGCTCCACGACGGTAAAAATTGATCTCGGATGCAATCGTAAGGGCCTGGAAAACCTGCGTAGTATAGCACCAAGCTGCGAATGTAGCGTTGTCCAGCGCTGATCCGGATGTAATGGATGAGTTAGTACCCAAAATCGGGGGAACAGGTAACCACAATTCAGCAGCCAACGTCATTTCTGATTGGCCATCAACCGCATTAGGATTGGGGAAGTCGAGGCTCCCCGCTGGATCATGATGCTCCCTTGATACCACCACTGTGGAATTGAAAGCAAAATCTACACTAGAGAGGAGAGCCTGTTCCCATGTGTAAATAGAGGGCATGGAATGGAACCTAAGGGGAAAATCAGCAGCATCCAGCTTGAATCAAACGAATTCACGTGCCCAAATTCATTCACGAATCTACAGTAAATTCGTTTTCAATATATTGTACAGATGAGAATCTATTGGCTTACCTTGCGACTGGGTATGTCGTATAATCAAATGCGTCCCCGGCCGTATAATCGAACCTTTCACCATTACCATAGATATCTCCGGGGGTTGCATTGTCAAATCGTAGGATGTAAGGATCAATGGTGATAAAGCCATTCGTCGTTGAGCAGTCCGTATAAGGCACCGACCGCGATTCAGAGGTTTCGAGATCATGAAGCAAGTCTTGGAATAATGTGACGAACTATACAAGAAGTTAATATGATTACCGTAGCAGTCAAAACGCCAAACCTGATCAAGATAAATTGTTCCGTTCGGCAAACTCTGATTGGTGGAGACGACGATCCCCTCAATCTCGTTTCCTCCTGCCCACTGAGCTACACTCGGGTGACGATTGAGTCTTCGTACATTTTCGCGAATTTCAGGTTCTACAGATTCGAGCAAGAATGGATTGATTGGGGAAAGAGCGTCAGAAAATAGAAATTCCGACCAAGCCAAGATCCCTAGCTCATCGCAAAGATCATAGAACGAGTAAACACCTCCCGCCGTGAGCGCAGAGGAAGGCTGGTAAATTCCGCCACCCATACCCGGATCATGTTTTGGCCACTCATGACCACACTCTCTAGCACCCACTGGACTCGCTCTGTCGTAATTCTGGGATAGAACGGATCAAAGGGAACCAAGTTCGATCCCTTGCTCCAGAATTCCTGGCCGTTAACCTCGAAATGATATTGATCTCCGGGTGTAACGCCTCGCTCTCTTACATCAGATTCGGGTACAGGAAGTTGAACGAGGCGAATAGTTCGGAATCCTGTACGGGTGGTAAAAGTGAGTCGGTAAGGCTCGGCGTTAGAAGGAGATGAAGAGGGGAGCGTAAGAGTAGCAGTAAGATTATACAGTTGCGGAGTGCCCAGATTATGCGGATACCAGCGCTGAGGAACATCGTCTGGCACTTCCCATTGAACGACGGCCCAAACGGTCTGATTGGCTTGCCCGTGCAGCACAGGAAGATCAAAGGGTTTTGACTTGAAGTTTAGCTCTGGGAGCTCAAGCTGAAGTGTTGGTGCATGCACAGGAGCTCCTGCGTGTAATGCGAGGCTGACATTAACTACCCAGTTTGCAGTTTCATTTGGCGGGATAGTGAAATTTGAACCAAGCTTGTAAATGTCTACGGCGAACTCAGAAATGAAAACTGGATCGGTGGTATTGGTAGAACTAGACGGTGAGTACGGAGGAGTAGAAGGGAGAGAAGCTGAAGAAGACTCCAATTTATCCGATAAAGTAATCAAATAAGCAGGTTTGTGTACTCCTGATGGGACAAATGCGGGGCTCCAGTCCCACCCAAAGTCGATCTGCTGCTTGCGAATATAGTATCTGGCTGCAGGAACCTCGAAGACACCGTTCCCACCTGTTAGGGGGTGATCGTCAGCGGATATTTTGAATCTAGAGATCAGTTCTACCAGGGAAAAATTCGGCATCAGGGCGAGAGCTAACGTTTAAGCCATACCAGAATGCAGACTCAAAGTCAATGGTTAAATTTCCGCCAGAACCAGCAACAGAGGGTATATGCGGAGTTAAGTCATATACATACTGTCGAAATTGATTGTTCACCCAAGCAATAGGGATACCAGCGAATGTAATGTTGGCAATGGTGTCCAGACCATAGAACACAAGGAGCGTCTGGTCTGAAGAGTTGGCTTTAACGGTATCGAAGAAAGGTGATAGATCGGCAGTATAGGTCCAATTATCCATCCATACCTTGCCAGATGATCAATTTTTAGTGGTGGAAAGAGAGTACGGGGCAAACCCATCGTTGTGTGAAATCATTTATTTCCAGTAGAGGCTCCGTGATGACTCCAGCACTCAGCAAGTCGAGATGAACTTGTGAAGGCACCTTCCCTGGTACAACAATCGATCCATTTTCGTTCTTCAATGACCAGGAGAGCTCTGAGAGGTCAAAAATCGCGGCTGAAGCGCAGCGTATAAGGCTAACGCCTAGCAGAAGAGAACTGAGAAGAGCCATGAAGAAGAAGAAAGGCCCTTACAAGCTCATTATAAACGACCTCGAAACGTGACAACATTAGTCGCTTCGATTGGATGTATTCCATGCGTACGCGGTTGCTATTCGAGCCTTGAGAGACCAAATGAGTAGAAATTCTCGCACAATGAAGTGATCCAGCACTTGGAAGCTATTTTGGAAAGGAAACTTTGTGAGACCAGGTGATCATGGCAGACCCTGTGATCAGTCAGCTCACGTACGCAATCGCATAGAATCGCATGCATCTAGCTTTCATACATGGGGAGCCAACCGTGTTATTATGAAGGACTCAGTTTACTTCCAAAAATTACGTGTGAGTTTGACTTCAGGTGGTAGGGCTGAAAGTAATAAGTGCTGGGCCGGAATGAGCTTCAGGAGGCTCCAATATCTCATCAACCCCACTGCCAGTGCCACAGCACAAGCACCAGTCTCAAGTCGATGTGCATCTAATATCGATTTAAAATGCATGGACTCGGAGAACACTGATCCACAGCAAAAATGTAAGTTTTACGATTGAAAAGTACCAAAAATCATGAGGATACATGCAGAGCACTTAGTACTCTAAGCCTAGTAATACTAGGTATAGATTTAAGGCCACGATGTCGTTTTGCATTCGAGTCCAGCCAATTCGGACGACGGGGGAACTGTGATTAGGAGCTATACATTTTTAGAGGATGCATAGTAAGCACAGGGTATCAATACGGGAGTAGGTCAGTATTCTATAAACCCGCGAATCAGACCGACCGCATGAACTAGTGCTATTTAAACGACAACTTATGCCCACTTTCCCAGCAACGCCATGAGCCCACATCCTAAAAGCATTGTACATACACATCGTGCCAGCCTTGCATTCGAACTGTTTCTGCATCTCTGTACTGAAGAGGAACTCGTGCGCCAATAATTCGACCATTCCTGTATATATGAGGATCCCCGCACTTAAAGAGTCCATCACCCCGGAGACTATGGAAGCTGTAGCGCTACCAGGGTTGTATGTAGAGCGGACACCCAGGCCTGCGGCGATCCCGACAGGGGTGGTTATTCCGTACAGCAAGCCTCCGTATATTGCGACGTTTCTGTACTTGTGAGGGAGATGGGGCTGCATATATGCAAGACGCGAGCCGACGCCTAACCCCTCAAAGGTTTCTAAGGCATTCTATGAGTCGGAGTCTGGAAGAGAGACAGGAAATGAGATGCTTACGATGAAAGACTAGAACTATGAAGAGAACCTTGAAATCAGGATCAACAGCTAACGTTAGGCCCACAAGTATACTGTACATTGTGATATTCGGTAAGATTCGATCAAACCACACTACTGAAACTGACCTGTGAAGGACAACTCCGAACTCTAGAATCGCAACGCCCAAGATTTGCGTTGCTGGCGAGTCCAATACTGCATTTCGACTTGAAATTTCGCTGACGGTAGGTTTTGAAGAGGGACGGGCTTCCTCCAGTATCTTTTCATCAATTACGTCCGATCCATTGTTGCTGGTTACATTAGCTTCAGGACCATGTGCATGCGCATCTAGTAGAAGAATAAAAATTGAATAAGCAAATGGACATAGATATGTTCACCATAATATGTTTACCATAGAAAACACCGATTTTGGCCAGTTTGGCTGTCCCCCAGCGAAAAGCTATGAGTTCCACAATAAAGATACCAAAAATACTGAGTAGACACAACGCAAGGGCGTAGGGCTAAAAGATATGAGCAACCAAAAAGTGCAAAGGCAGTAACTCACATATTCCTGCCAGCCTTCAGCGAGGCAGGGACTGGTTAGCGCAGAGATCGCAGGCGAGAGAAGATGGATAAATGCGGTAGCGATCTAAAAACGTGAGGGCAAAATCCATGCCTAGCAATTGTACATGTATTGTCACACGTACGATCACCCCAGACCCAAACCATTTCGCAAACCTTCGCCGTAGAAATTAATCTTCAAATAAAGAGGACGTAGTCAACTCACTCGAAAGCCGCCTTTGGGATTCTGAAGATTCTCGAATATTTTGCTGCAATTACAGGGAATAGCGACCCAAACATAGAGCCGACAAGGATGATGAATATTGATGCTACGCGAAGTCCCAAAAATGTGTCGGCTCCACCACCAGAACCACAGTCATCGGCAGACATAACTTGAAGAATCAGGTAGAGTATTATACTATAATCAAAAGAAACAAATATTGGAGTTGGAGGAGACGTTAAGTGTTGATGTTCCTGCTAGCTTTTAAAGATGATAGATGGCCAGGTACTCGGGTGGAGGTCCAACGCCCTTGAACATTTCTCCGGAATCTCGTGATAGCTTGAAGCAATTGCTGTCGCACTGAATGTAGTCCATAGAATGTAGAGATTTTATGGCTGCCACCCGCAACTAGTTGTAAGCGGGAGCTGAACTATTTATTTACTTTGGCTTTGTATAGCTTGGCCTTAACGTGTGGTGTTACGGTGTAGTTGGCTGAGTTGGCTAAGGCCGTTCGTAGAAAAGCCAAGCCAAACGAAACTGAGCCGCAAGTGACGGCAACCAGAGCACTTGGGGAGACTCGGGATCAAGCTAAGGTTGAACATAGCCTCAAGGGCGAGTAGGAGTTGGAAGGCGGAAGGAAAGAAGTAAGTAGATTACTTGGCATGTTGAATGTCGGATCGATGGCGCCAGAGGTCCGGACAAGCAGGGGATAACCAGAGAGAGAAACGGATTCATAAGCTTGGACTTGGACTGCCACTATCAGTGTCACCGTGGCAGCCACCAATGCAAAGTATGCTCGTCGCTCGAGGCCAGCTTGCGAACTTGTCACGGGATAGTGCACAATCTATCGGATCATTGACGTCATGCCTAATATGACGCGTATGTCCTAGCTGCTTTATTCTGCTATCCGTATTCCTACCACAAATTACTCGCCAAGTCACGCTGACTCCGTATTACAGGCCATACAACTTTACTACTACTCCGCCCTTCCCCTACTATTGCCCTTCCCCCGGGATATTCGTACTATTCGCCTTACTCCTCACGTTTGCTTCGCTTTTCTGTAAAACACTCGTAGAGGTGAAATCAGGAGCTTTGGGTGAATCTGGCGTCCAGGTTCTGGAGAATCCCAAGTGATATGAATTTATTGAGAGCGCGCAATGCGGCAGTTATGGGTAGGGCGTTGGAAGCATACTTGTCAACGATTAATTGTTGAGTCTTCCTCGATTTCTACCATTGAGATAATTGGATTTCACTCGGCAAATTTCTAGAACGAATCAAGACCGGATATTGATCTTAGCTGCGTGGTAAAGTTGGAAGAGTAGTAGAAATGGCACAGGAAAATACACACAAGGAAAATGCTCTCCAGTCGCAAAAGTGTGCGTGAGAATTGGTGGTGGCGTGGAAAGCTCACGTGCAGGCGCATAATTAACAAAGATGGTAACTTACACGACGAGTAAGCGGAGGAAAGCTGGTATTTTCACTGGGCCTGGACTCGCCACTCTGTTATGACACTCTAGGTAACTGCTATAGAACGGATCAAGCTAGCAGCAAGTTCGATGCATCTACTTACTGAGTCTGACCTTCGCCTCCCACACAAGATTTTCCATAGATTGCTAGCCCTTATGTTCAGCTCTCTGTACCTGAATAATCAAAGCTCCTGAGGAGCCCAAGATTTATCTCCAGGGATTTTAGCAAGATTGTAGAGCAAGTGGCTCGAAGAATTACATAATCAATCAATCACAAAGCAGGCTTGTGTATTCCTGGCAAGGCAAATGCAGGGCTCCACTCCCACCCACCCTGAATGTGGTCCCTAACTGCAGGCCTCACACATATTAAAAGACTATTAAAAGCTATCAAAAGATACCAAAAGATGATCAGCAAGAGCCTAGATATTGGTTCTATCCAGAAAAAAATTGGTACCAGGGCTGAAGTCTACAGACAAGTTTCTGCCAGTTAGAGGACAGACAGAAGAAGGGCTATGTACATTTAAAAGCAACAGTAACTACGAAACATAATTACATGTCAAGTCTAAAGACGCGGGTTATTCAGAGGACAACTTAAGCCCATTTTCCCAGCAATGCCATTAACCCACATCCCAGCATCATCGTAATGATACATCTTGCTAGTCTTATATTCGTGCTGTTTTGCATCTCTGTACTGAAGAGGAACTCGTGCGCCAATAATTCGACCAGTCCCGTATATATAAGGATCCCCGCACTCAGAGAGTCCATCACCCCGGAGACTATGGAAGCTGTGGTACTCCCAGGGTTGTATGTGGAGCGGACACCTAGACCCGCAGCGATCCCAATGGGAGTAGTTATTCCGTACAAAATGCCTCCCCAGATTCCCACGTTTCTGTAATTAGGAGGGAGAAGGGGCTGCAGATATGCAAGACGCGCGCCAACTCCGAGTCCCTCGAAGGTTTCTACGACACTCAATGAGTTGGAGTCTGGAGGAGAGACACAGGATAAGCTGCTTACGATGGAAGACCAAAACTACGAAGAGAATCTTGAAATCCGGGTCGACAGCTAACGTTAGGCCCACAAAGACACTGCACATTTTCAGTGAAATCGGAACGAATCATTCAAGTGAAACTGGCCTATGAAGGACGATTCCAAACTCCAGAATTGCAACCCCCAAAATTTGGGTTGCAGGCGAATCCAACGAATCTAACGTCACAGGTACGGCCGCGTGAGTCTGACTTGGAATCTCGCTGACGGAAGACTGGACAGGGGGCGAGCTTCCTCCAGTATCTTTTCATCGTTTCCATCTGGGCTATTGTTGCTAGCTATATTGGCCTCGGGACCATGTACAATGTAAGAACCGGGACCATGTGCGGTGTAAGAACCGGGTTCATGTCCATGGACATCTATAGAAACATGAACATTGAACAAGTAAAGGGCACAAATATATCTACCATATGCAAGACCGATCTTGGCCAACTTAGCTGTCCCCCAACGAAAGGCTACAAGCTCCAGAAGGAAAATACCGATAATCCCGAGGAGACAGAGAGCAATGGCGTATGGCTAAAAAGGATAGTTTGAGCAATCAAAAAGTGCACATGAAGCCAATAACGTACGTATTCCTGCCAGCCTTCAGCAAGACAAGGGTTGTTCAGTTGCGTTGTAGCAGGCGCAAGTAGATGTATGAATGCGGTGGCGATCTGAGAACGTCGAGGTAAAATTTCTACCAGCCAGTGCTACACTTACAATCACGCCAGACCCGAACCATTTTGCAAACCTTCATATACATAAATAACTTTTGAACAACGAGGAGGAACATAATCAACTCACTCAAAAGCTCCTTTCGGAATTTTGAAGATTTTCGAATGTCTTGCCGCGATCACAGGAAACAGCGATCCAAATAATGAACCGACGAGGATGACGAATACTGAAACTATACGAAGTCCAAAAAACGTGTCGGCTCCCCCACCAGAGCCACAATTCGTAGCAGTCGAGTCAGACATGGCGTCGAATATCTGGTGGAGTAGAAAATAATAAACCGAACTGGAGGGGACACTCCAGTATTATTGGTGTGTTCTGGCGATATTTTTAAATCGGCGAAGGATGACTGGTAAGGTACTCTTTGACATTAAGATTAATCTCATCCGTAACGCTGTGAGATCACGGCAGTTCCCCTGAGTTCCCCTGAGAGTTCAAGTAGAGGTTGGCCCTTGCAGTAAAGGTTCTAATTACTGATTACGGACTTTGTACCACACCGGAATGAGAAAATAATCTGTCGAGCGGATTTTTGTACCGAAATTTTCCGATAAGATAAGATAATCTATTTATAGTTTATCATAAAATTTCAGTAACCGTTTCAGGCGGACTGAAAACCACTGATTATCTTTATTAGGCTAATCAGTTTTATTTCGGTAAAAACCTGCTCGGCAGATATTTTTCTCTTTCCAGGTGTGTACAGTTGTCCATGGGTCATGGGGCCAGGTCTTTGTAGGGTTTTTTGCATAGTGTATAGAATGATGGGCAGCAGCACTTTTATGTAGAAGGAAGTAGAGAGAACAAAGAGAGAATAGCAGCAACAAAAGACATACTATTACTTAGCTGCAAACAAGCCTTTAACCCTTAAAACTTTACAAACAAAAAAAGAGCCTGTCAGGTCTCTTAAGTCTCAAGAGAGCCAGAGGGAGAGGTTCAATAAAATTAACATGAAAAGAGAACTCCCAAATTTTGGCAGTGGTTTATTTGTTTTCCTAATTAGGAAAATAAATACGGTAGACTGCGGGAATATCTGCAGTCCCTTGAACAAATATAGTAAGAGTCCTTGTAGCTCCTGGACACGTTACCATACATAGAGGTAGGGTTTTTTGGGGTCCAGTACTTACCCATGAACACGTAGCATCGTGCCAAGTACGTCATCAATCATAGTTAGAGTATTAGCGCGAGTGCCGAACTGAAAATTTAAGGTTCTTCGCGCGGCCAAAGAATCAAGCACTGCCAGGAAGTGATCTAATATGTACAAAAAATTTACTTTTGCTTGGTTATCGATTTAGCTTCGTTGCTAGATTGTGCTGCTGTTCTCGCAAGATGAGCTAGATGCTATCTAGCTCCTAACGAAGGCTGACAGACCCAGGAAAGTGATATCTGCGAAACCGACTTCGATGTCCTTATCCAAGGAGTGAAATGGCTCCACTATAGCCTGGTGAGTGCAGTAGCATCATGTATTCGAGCGGATTCAGAGGCCTAGGGGGAGTTATCTTCATTTTGTGTCTTCTCATCATGGATAGGACCACTAGTAGCCACAAGTAGAAAATGCAGTGAAAGAGAATGCATTCCACGGAACCTTTGAACTGCACGTCAAACAAGTAGTGAGAGTTTTCATTCATATTAAGCATGTTCTGAATGAATATTGAAGGTACCGAAATGGAGTAAAGGCGCGCCTCAGGCAAGAACCAAATGGATTGTACCTTGAGAATGAAGCACTGGGTCCGCATGGATAGGCTTTGCGAAAAAGGAGATTGGAATCTTTGATGGCCTTCAGAGCTACAAGCAAGTTTTTGGGCTGAACCGGTGAGTATACACGACATGTGCAGTTATAACGAACAAGTTGATATACATACACAGGCTCTGCTGAAGATCATTGACGGTTGACCAGATAGTATTTGCGATGATCTCAAGATGGTCTACCAGGTCTACCACGACTGTCTATATACGCAAAAAAATCCTCAAAGCATTTCCCGCTCTCACAGTCAAAATATCAGCCAAAAAAAAAAAAAGTCTGCGTAGAGGCTAGTAGAGTTGCTCTGAATTATTTTTGGAAATTTTCGCGATTTTTTAAAATTCACGTGACCGTCCCTGTCCTTGGTCGGACAACGGTTGTGGGTAGTTTCTGGGGGCCTGAGCAAGCAGAGGAAGGCTGCTAGAATCCGCCATCCTATATTCACTGGGCGTGACTTGCTATCGCGATTTTAGACAAATTCTGCGATCGATCTCTTGTTCTAAAATCTTGCTAAAATCCCTGGAGATAAATTTTGCTCTCCTCAGAAGCTTTGATTATATTAAGGCACAGAGTTGCTTGTGGGAGGCTTGGTAATGCTTGGTAGATGGACTCGAAGAATCCAGTCAATCAATCAGTAAGCAAACTTGCGTATTCCTGACAAGGCAAATGCGGGCTCCAGTCCCACATACCGCGAATATGGTCTCTGATTGCCACGGCCTCACACATATCAAAAGATGATCAGTGACAGCCGAGCATAGATATTGGTTCTATCCAGAAAAAAACCTGGCACCACTGCAGGGCCGAAGGCTACAGTTTTCTGCCACTGAGAGGAGTACACTCGAAGTCAGAGGAAGGGTTATGTACATTTAAAAGCAATAGTAAGTACGAAACATAAGTACATGTCAAACGCGGGTTAGCATTTCGGAGGACAATTTAAGCCCATTTTCCTAGCAATGCCATCAACCCACATCCAGCATCATCGTAATAACACATCGTGCTAGTCTTGTATTTGAGCTGTTTTGCATCTCTGTACTGAAGAGGAACTCGTGCGCCAATAATTCGACCAGTCCCGTATATATAAGGATCCCCGCACTCAGAGAGTCCATCACCCCGGAGACTATCTGAGCTGTGGTACTCCCAGGGTTGTATGTGGAGCGGACACCCAGGCCTGCAGCAATCCCAACGGAGTAGTTATTCCGTACAACAGGCCTCCCCAGACTGCAACGTTTCTGTACTTATGAGGGAGATGGGGTTGCATATATGCAAGACGCGAGCCAACTCCGAGTCCCTCGAAAGTTTCTGTGGCACGCAATGAGTCAGAGTCCGGAGGAGAAACATAGGATAAGTTACTTACGATGAAAGACCAAAACTACGAATAGAACCTTGAAACCCGGGTCGACAGCTAATGTTAGGCCCACAAGTACACTACACATATTCAATGAAATTGGAACAAATCATTCGAGTGAAACCGACCTATGAAGGAGGACTCCAAATTCCAGAATTGCAACGCCCACAATTTGGGTCTCGGGCGAATCCAGTGCCGCAGCTGGGACCGCCTGAGTCTGACCTGGAATCTTGCTAACGGACTGCTGGGAAGGGGACGGGCTTCCTCCAGTATCTTTTCATCGTTTCCATCTGAGCCATTGTTGCTGGCCATATTGGCTCGGGACCATGTGCAGAGTGAGAACCGGTTCATGTCCATGGGCATCTAGTAGAAGTGAATATTGAACATGTAAATGAACACAATATATTTACCATATACAAGACCGATCTTGGCCAATTTGGCTGTCCCCCAACGAAAAGCTACGAGCTCCACAAGGAAAATACCGAAAATACTGAGGAGACAGAGAGCAAGGGCATACGGCTAAAAGGGTAGTATGAGCAATCGAAAGTGCACACGAAAGCGATAACTTACGTATCCCTGCCAGCCATCAGCAAGACATACATCAGTTAGTTCCATTGTGGCAGGCGCAAGTAGATGTATGAATGCGGTGGCGATCTGAGAATGTCGAAGTAAATTTCGAGTCAGGCATCTATGTTGTTACACTTACGATCACGCCAGACCCGAACCATTTTGCAAACCTTCATAAGCGTAAATAACTTTGGAACAAGGAGGAACATAATTCACTCACTCGAAAGCTGCTTTCGGAATTTTGAAGATTTTCGAATATCTCGCTGCGATCACAGGAAATAGTGCTCCAAACATCGAGCCGACGAGGATGACGAATATTGAACCTACACGAAGTCCAAAAAACGTGTCGGCTCCCCCGCCAGAGCCACAATCCATAGTGGTTAAGTCAGACATAGTGTCGAAGATCTGGCGGAGTAGAAAATAATCAAAAGAGATAAACCGAACTGGAGGGGACGCTCGAGTATTATTGGTATGTTCTGGCTACCTTTTTAAGTCGAAGAAGATGATGACTGTTAAGGTACTCTTTGACATCTAACATTAATCTCATTGGTCGCTTCAAGGCAAAGTTGTCATTCATGTACAGCTAAGTGGTTGATAGGCACTTCTCAGATTTTCTCCATTCCAGCGAAGCCAAAATTCTATAGCAATTGTGCATCAGGAGAATGATTTTTAATGTATGGCATAGCTCAAGAGTTGTTGAATACCGGATTCAGAGATTATTCCGGTGGTACATAGACCCATCTTCTCTGGAACCAGGAGGCAGAATCGGCTCACCACAAGAACAGTTCGTTGCCGTAGATCCTCCCGCCGGGCACCAAGAGCCATTTAGAGATCCGAATATAGAGTCTCTCCGCTGGAATGTAATTTTGTGAGTATCCATCCCTATGCTACTAGCTGTAACAAGTTGACTCATGCTGTTTATTTTTGGGTGCCAGCTTCAAGCACTCTAAACTTACTAAAATATCCCTTGAAGGCAAAAGCCGAGCGCATTAAGGTCGAGTTGAGATTATACATAGCCTCCAGGAGCCTCCAGGATCTGGCGGAGTAGAAAAAAAAAGGCACAAAGTCTGAAATTGGGGTCTCTAGATTACGATTTTACAATACAATCCCGAAAGGACTAAAGATAATAATGGTACGAAGGAGTGCGGCTAGAGATGGTCAAATGATATCGATGAAGTTTGAACAGCGTGTGCTGTAATGGTACATGAATGGTCAAAGTTTACTCCTGAAGTCTTAAGTGTCTCTTGATGATGACTGCTTGGGTACTCACTTGACATTTCAATTACCATTAATCTCATTGGTTGATCGATTGAAGACGCGGGGGACGGATCGGTGAGTACCGTTCGAGGTGCGCTTCGAGATTGTCTTCGAGATTAAAGCATCTGCCATGGCCATGGGCAAGCCGTGAAGAGTACCCTCAGTGATTACGTCAAAACACAAATAATTTATCGGGATGGGTGGAAAAAAAACTTTGTAATGCCTCCCGGAGGCGGCTGACCTGTACATATGCAGTGTATCGGAGTTCCTCAAATATACTTAGAAGCTCAACAGACCAAAAAGAAGATTTGGATATCCTGATTTCTTGGGGCATGGGCACGGAGTGGTGTCTTGATATACAAATATTACTGAATAGTTCTTTTTTTTGAGAAACCAGCCAGGTCGTCTATTTTTAAGGCCATGGATGGTGCAACCAGAACCAGGTGTTTCAATGTGCCATCTCCCGATCGATGGGTACATAGCATGGGGTTCATTCATGTTCCTTCTAGATAAAGCATGAGATAAAGTTGCGTTAGACTGAGTGTGATGCCATATCTTCAGTTGTCGCATGCCATACAAATGTCTCGCTTACGGCCTAGAAAATCTGCAGGTGACAGTCATGGATGTTTTAGCAACGAGTCTAAAATCTGTCAAGGGCCAGTCCCTTGCAGTTCGGATATCACTACTTCGAGTGCTTCTCACCTTCTCCACTCTGTGCACACAGAGTTGGCACAATCTCCACATCCTTGAACCTTATCTCGGCACCTGTGCTCCATACGAGTCCCCGCTAGCAAGTGATTCGACAAGAGCAGTCATGCTGCCCTTACGTTGACTTGTTGAACTGTTATAAGGCCTGTGGGCCGCCACAACACATGTCGTATTCCAGTCTACCGCAGAAAAGAAAAGCTTTCTTTCATTGCAGAGTCATGGTGTTATTCCTCACATGAAACTGAAGCGTGTCGAAAGACCTATTTGCATTCTCACAAATGTCTTCCGAATCGTATAGAAATGGAGCGGGAAGACCCTCCTAGAAGCATCAAGAGAGTCAACAGCGAAGACCTGCTGCCTTTGCTAGTCGTGCACTCGTAGCAAGTGCCAAGTGGGACCTTCCCCGGCAAATAGATACTTCGGTAACACAAGGAATAGGCTATACGACAGGGGCGGAATACCAGGCTTTTCTGAACATGAGAACCAGCATAGGGCACGAGTTGATAAACGGCGGAAGGTGCCAGCTGTATTTCCTCCGGCTCAGCCAAGCATGCGATATCAATATGCACATAGGTAGAGGTGAAGAAGACGCCAATATATCTGTATCAGTTGACCCAGTTCACGACCTGGGTTCCTGTGTCCAAGGATTATCCGCTATGTAGTCGATATCACCAAGACCAATGATTCTTCCTCGCTGTGTTTTTATCGGAAAATATAACCGCATCGTCTGCTTGTTGAAGACGGGAAATTTTCTGCTGAGGAAGCTCAATGTAGCCCAAGTTTGCAGAATAAACAACCCACAAACTGGTAAAAGCAGTGTTCCTCACCTAGGAAAATTAAGCGTTCAAAGAGTGCGGTTCTATATAATCCAAAAGCTCGCGGGATCGGCAGACGGTGATGCGTTTTTGAGATCGAGAGAGGTAGCCTACAGGACATTTCCTTGATTTCGGGTTGTAAGAAAATGGAGGGGCTATATTAAGTGAGCAATGGCCCCCAGAAGCTGTTCTGAGAGTCTAGGATGACACGCTTACCACAAAATAGCATTCCAGTCCGAGCAGATGACGGATCTGTCGCCATATTGTTGATTTGCCTGGTAGGATAGTAAATCAATCCTACGGAACATCAACATTGCCCATACCGCACTGTCGAGATATAGTTGACGTCCCATGCGCTAGCCCATGCGACTCGGATACCTTCCTCTGTACATTTCGTAGAAAATAACTGTTTCGGCGTTCCGTCTGCGTTACCAGGTAGGTAGGTAAACCGGCGCCGTCTGTTTAGGGAAAGAGCCGGGTTCCTTGCAACGATAGGTCGAAATAGTTCGGAGGGCATGAATCTCATTATCAAACTCCTCGGACATGACCGTTCAGTGTTGACTGGAAAGCTGCTGCGCTGGCACTCGGAGTGAGTTTTTCATTCTTTGATCAAATCTCAGAACTCTTGCCCTGAGCCTTCGCAGATTCACACTTTGTAATCGTCGGTCTCTGCAGCGTTCAGAACTTCCTTCGATGTTCTGGTTGCCTTGAGCCTTTGTGAATTCCCGTGTTGCAATCGTCGGTCTGCAGCGCTATTAGAGAGGCTCGAACAGCTAATTATCTGTATAGGCTATGTTCGTAAGCCGAGTTTTCATTAGTGGTTCCAAGATCCCGGTGCTACGATCGTACACATAGGTCAAGTTCCTGCGCTTGCGATATTTGAAACTTGACCACCCAGGAACAGAAATTTCTGGCGAGGATTGCTATTAGCCAAATTGATTGTGGTACAGCTGACGTTGAAGCGTCGACGCTATTAGGGAAAAGCTGCCAATAGACGTGGATTGTCACGTTTCTTCAGCCCTGAACATTATGGGGTAGCCAGATAGGCCTTTGCTCCGGCATAGATGACGACGCCAACGGTGAAAAGGCTGGCCTAGGGGAGCCTAGGGTTCCAGTTTGTGTCTTGCTGACAGAGTTGCTGTAATTTCAACGTTTTGAGAAAAGTGTAGGATATTTATGACTGGGGGGACTGGCCGCAAGCGGCAAAGGGCCGAACCTTTTACTATTTAGCTCTAAGGTTAGGGTTGCCAAAACGGGACCGTGAGAATGGTTTGGAAATACTTTCAATGTTCATCTAGTAAGGAGCCAAACCTACACAGGCAAGACATCCTATTCACCTGAGGTCCGCCCAGCGCCGTTGATCCCCAGTACAAAATAACTGGAGCTGAGTCTAAAATCTATAGGAACGTATTGAAGTGCAATCGGCGCCCTTTGAGCTCAGGTGCAACTAATTTGTCCTGAGCATCAACGTTGACTCGGCGCTTCCTGTGTTCCCGACAGTTCCGATGTTTTCCGGTTCTCCCTTTCGTTTGTTCTTAATGCTTTCATTTCCTCACTACTCTAATATGTATGCACTGTAACTACAAGTATGGTTACGAAGTCAATAACAATTCTCAGTTTGAAGTATACCTTAACTGAAGCTGTGAAACATACATTCTGAAAAAGCACATCAGAACCACTTAAGCTTGGAGCGAAGGAGAAAAGACAAACCTTGCATTAAGACTTATGATCGAGGCAACTGTAGAAAAACTTTAGTGCTCCAGTGCAAGTAGAAAGGTTGCTCTGAAAGGTTTGAGGCCTTGAGGCGAAGCTTATTGAGGCACAGTCAGAGAATTTGCCTTGACTACTACAAATGTTAACATTGAATGTTGAAGGCTTGAGTTGAAGATGAATTGCGAGATATTGCAGGGGATGAGTTTAATGTTGAAGAAACTTTGAATATCGAAGATTGACTGTGCTTGAGACAGTGTTCAACGCCAATTGAAGCTTTAAGAGACGATATTTGTAAGTATGGCACATACTCACACGTGCTTCTACACTGCCACTGTCCTTTGATATCTTCGTTTCGTTATCCTTCTTCAGTAGAGTATCCCCACCATGATCGTTGTTCTTATTCTTGTTTAGTCGTCTTCTTTGTTTCTCTGCCGCTCGTAGCACATTGTGTCTCGCCGGAGAATAAACCGTGGTTCTGTCAATATCGTGTGACCATTTTGGAGTGTCTGTCAATACGAAACGACAGCCTTTCAATATTCTGGACGGACGGGCTTGCGGGTCACGAACGTTAATGAAAAAGACAAGTTGAAACGACCAAAATATCATGACTCGTAAAAGCCAACATTCTCATCACGCGACTCAAACGTCGTACTGAGTGCTCCAGCTGGCTCCAATTATACCGGTCCTCAGCGGACAAAATTATTTCGCATTTCCTGGCTTGAGTTTGGGTTTCAGTTTGGGTATTTCAGTTTCGGTTCCGGCATTTCAGTTTCAGTATTTCAAGTTTCGGCACTTCAGTTTTGGTTTCAATATTTCAGTTTTGGTTTCAGTATTTCAAGTTTCGGTTTCGGCAATTCCGGCTTTATGTCTTTTGTTTTCAAGCCACAAAGCGCCTATTTAAGCGCCGGTGTGCAGCTAGCCAGAGCTCAGCGCTCAGCTATCACACGCAAACAGCAGAAAGTAGATAGCGGTAGCAGTCTCTAGAGGTGGAGGTTATTATAAAAGTGGAGCTCTACTTTGTGCCCAAAGGTACATGATCGTACTGCACAAGTCTTATTGTACGAGCACGTGCGTGCCGCTATTCCGGTATTCGCAGGCATCGACGCGATGTATCTGCGACGCGTACTGTCTTTTTTTGTCCGTACGTTGAGCAATTTTCGTGGCTACTGTATCGGATAGGCAATGGGATATGTTACTACCTCAATCTGCTACTTATCATGCCAGTATATTATTCATTGACTGCGCCAATAAGCACTTCGTAGTTGGTACTGATTTCGGACCTGAGCATTCTGTTGGGCACGGTTGTAATTTCGCTTCGGTGTGGTAACATGGGCCCCATTGCTCACAGCCACAGGTGCACAACCTTGTTCAGCTATTCGAGTACTTCTTCTGATCCCAGGACCAGTCCCAGAACTACCCTCAACTGGATGTTGACCTCTGCTGCCACCTCCTCTGTCCTTGCTTCCACTGCCACCTCTGTTCTGCCGGTTTTTGTTATGAGCACTAGTCTGGTAAGCACGGCTATTGAGTTTTTGAACAGTCTCTTCAGATGGAAGCATAGTCCCATGTAAATCAGAGCTGTTGAATGACCTAAACTATGGTGAGTTGAACAGAAAAAGGTCAATTGAAGCTGAATACTTGCCATAAACAATTGGTGGTTGTCTTTATAAAATATTGGTACTCAATGTTACAGAACCCAAACTCATAATATTTTGAATTGGCCTCCAATAAAAACTGTGCACACAGACCACGACTTGCATCACGGTCCCGGTGAATTGGGGCAATATAACTTGTTGCATTGTACAGGTTTGCCCCACTCATGCCTAGACGATCACAGTTTGTGGAAACACTCTTCAGGAGTTTTACTAGCTTTGAATGAGCATGCTTTGCCACAGCTTGCATAATTGCGGATGTCTGCACATGAAACTATTAAATAATAGACTGTATCTGGTGGAGATATACATACCTGTGCTTGCCGGAAGAGAATTCTGATACCCTTGTCGGTTCCCCCTTCTAGACCAGCATATGCTGTCAGTGTATCACCCTTTCTCCCACCGCTGGCTAAGCGGCTTCCAATACCGGACAAATCATGCCCAGTATAATGGCGGAATTGGCCACCTCTCTTTATTGGTTTGACTCCTGTGCTTTCAACTACATTACCTTGCATGGTTGCCAGAATATCATTGTCAAATGGGTCCCACCAAACAAAATCAACAATATTCTGATATTTTGATCAGCTCAGTATCTTGAATTGTTTTTTTTTACCTTGGGATTTTTCCAATCAACAGAAAATCTAGTAGAATCATTCTTGTTTTCTGGTTCATCAGTGATAAGAATCAGCTGGTGCCCACAGGTATCTCGGATTGCTGGATCAGGTTCTAGTGGTGCTAGCTTGCACTTGGACTGTGTACCCACTGAATCTGGGTGATATACAGGCTTTTGAGGTCCATTTCCCTATCCAACCTCATAAGTCACACAAATATTGGCAAAACAAAACATACATCTTTATCCAGTTTTGGTATCATTTGCTTAGATCGAGGGACCATGCTGATCCCTGCACCTCGAAGTTCTTTGTGCAACATGGTGATTTTTTTGGCCCGCATATTTTTGGGAAGATCGTTCCAAATTCGTGACAAATAGCGATATTGCACACATCTTTTATCTGGAGACAAATGTGCACAGCGGGTACAATGAACGAGTTTCGAAGCAAATCTGTCGGCATTTCGTGCTAACTGCCGAATTTGGTATGTCATTTTAAGGATGATACGCCAGCGTTCAATTTTGAACCTTTTGGTATCAATAGGAAGTATGCCATTAGACTTGGACGGGGTACACCAAGTCGACAGAGTTTTTGAAACACCATCATACAGAATTTTCAGGTCCTCCTGGTTCTTTAGACTTGAAAGCTGCAACACAGCCAATGTTAATAAGATTAAACAAGAAGGAATAAAGTGTGCACTTGCATTATAGCCCATATGATCCAGCCATGGGCCAAGCCATCTATTATAGTTGCTGCAAAAAGACTCAAAACTAGTCAAAAAAAATATATAGTCATGGTGTTCCTCTCCAGGGATCAAGGTTGGATACTTGTCAAAAAGGTTCAGAAAATCTGCTCCACTTGTTGGAAGTCTGGTACCGGTGGTCTGATAGAAGTGTTGAAAAGGGGAATTGATAAAATAGGAGGAAATCATAATACTTTATTGGAGCAGAATCCCTGTTCATTATTAGCCCAGCTTGCTACAATCTCTGGAGGGGTCCACTGCTGGGCGAGCCTCCCAATTGATCTGCAATCCTATAAACTTGCTCAACTTTTGAGTTGTGCCTCTCTCGATGTTGTATGAGAAAGGCAGGATTGCATATCGTCTCGATCAACTGCATCAGGCCAGTATCCTACGCCAAAATCAAATTGCAATCAATTTCAACTGTTTAAATCTGACCTTGACTGCCCGATGAAATTCTGCAGAATGTGTCTCAGATAATGTAACCTCCGTTTTCATTGAGCATATGACATCAACTATTGGCTTTTTAAATTCATCAAAGGTTACACCTTTGAGAAAGTTTGGTAGCATGTCCGACTGAACGGTATTGAGATCATATGAAACTTGAAGTGAAGAAAAACCTACCTCTAAGATGGTGAGTTTTTCTTTCCAACTACTAGCCAGTGCATAGTATCTTTGGAACAACCTCCCTTCTTTGTTGACCTTACCCTCCTGTTTCTTCAGCTCATCTGATGTTTGTGCTGCACGTCTCTCTAGTTCCTCCTCATCAAGACACTCCTCTTCTCCCTCTGAGTCACTATGGTTCAGATCCTGCTCCTCACCGCTCTCACCATAGTCATAGTCAGTCAAATCCGAGTCAAAATCGGTATCATTTTTTGTAAACATTATATTTTTTTGGCGTTGGTTCTGAAAAAGCATAAGACAGTGTATACATTATAAGGATAACCTACCAAAAATTGCTTGTAACAAGCCAGATAATCCTGGATAGTCTCACCAGAAGGAGATGAGAGGATCCCCAAGAATGTTTCCAGCATGATGCTTCTGTCTACATGCCTGTAGATACTGGGTGGAGAATTTAGGCAGTGTACCAACCAGGCATCAATATCTGTCCACTATACTCCTGTAAAATCATACACTGCAACTCAAATGAAACTCCACTCACCAGATTCTCTTGTTGAATATATTTCTCAATATCAACAGTGCATTCATACATCTTAATAGCATCTCCTTGGACTTTAACAAGCTTATCCCTCCAATTTGTGGTCAGTATGGCCAGACGACCTGAAGGGGGGTGAGGCAAAACATCCATTGATGATGGGAGTTAGAAACAACAAGTGTTGGAGGAAACGCATAGCTAATAAAAGGTCTGTGAATGTCGATCAGATTGTTTTTTTAGAATCTTGACTACATCTATTAAAATCTACAACACTGTCTTAGGTCACTTGATACCTTTACTGTAGTGATAAGCGGCGATTGCAGTTTAGTTCCGAACTAGTACAAAGCACAACTTGGTACTTTATTTGTCTGAATGTATCAGCACAAATGCCAGTTACTGGAGCGCTGTAATGAGGAATCCCAAGACCAAGTACTGAATAATATGTTAGACCCACAGGTAGTAGCAAAAAAAGCAAAAAAACTGCGGCTTACAGGAGTGACGAGAATGCCCCATTGAAACAAATGGCGAGGTGTGTCAAGTGACGAGTGAAAGTGCTAGAAGCGGGACCGGCAGAGGTAGGGGAAAGAGGAGGCATGGCTGGATGTGGATATGCGCGTGAGTGCCATGTAGGTTAAATTGCGAGGTTATGCAATTGAGTGGTAGCGGGTACCCATGACAGTGTCAAAGTTGTGAGATTTTTGTTCGTGGTGGAGTTTGGCATGAGGAACGTTTGGGTGGCATGACCAATGATGACCAATGAGTATACAATCAGCCAGAATCAGAACTTAGAAGAGCCTGCGAGAGTAAACGGAATTGGCGGAGCGCCCAATATAAGCGATCACGTGCCGCCGTATATACCTGATCAAATCACGTACATGCTTTCTTTCCTTTCGACCACGACAAAGTGAATCCCTAGAAATAGGGCCACGGCTAAGTCTTTCGGGACTGATCTGTACTATCTGCGTCTGGTTGATAGGCCAATCTTTTATTGCAATGTGACACACTTGGTACAATCCAAACCCTCAAGTTAAATTCTTGAAGTCCTTTACTATAAAATCATTGCATGTGCTCACCCGTTATTTTACACAGCCATGTATACCATCTGCAATGCGTTTACTCACCCTATCCACTGGCAAATCAACAAATGGCCATTCTTGAGCGTGTTAGTACACGATGCATCCCCGGACATGTGATCTTGTCCTAAACGCGTTACTGGTATTTTAACTATGGAATTCATTGGTATTGTTGCTGATCTGAAGTCCTCCAGGACCCATCCTTACTGTCTGCATCTGTTTAATCCTGTGGTTGAATTATTAAGAGACCAGCACTGTCTTCCAAATCTTCGCCTCGGCTGACTTTGTCCAGTCACATGGATGTAGCTTGACATCTGTCTCACCATTCCACGTTTTTTTACGTGCTCTGTTACCTTCTCTTTTCTCGTCCACCACCACCACCGTCGTTTTTTTCCTCTGTTAATTTATTATACAGAGCCTCCTTTTAAATCATCTGCCAATTTGACACTAACTGCTTTGTATCGACTGCTCTGTATAACTGCTCTGTATCGACCGCTGCTTTTTTCTGTATTGATTGCTGCTTTTTTCGATTTGCTAATCGCCTTCTGTGCAATTGACTGCTGCTTTTTTCGATTTGCTAATTGCCTTCTGTGCATTATCCTCTTTCTTTGCTGCTTTTTCTGCTACGCCGCTGCCTTTTTCTGTTTACCAATTTACTAATTGCCCTCTGTGCATTATCTCGTTTCTTTGCTGCTTTTTTCTGCACTGTCCATTCCCTGATTCCACTCTGAAACTGTGCCCTAATATCGTTCATTGTATTTTTTTTGAAACTATTGTAGAAATGTTGGACTTTTGTCGAATTTCTACTTGCGATTGTGTGTCGTTTTTTTTATGGGATCCGGTGAGTAATTTGACCCTGTTTTTCTCTCTCTTAACCGATAATATTCAATAGAATTCACCTGATATGTGTGGATGTACACATCCACGATCTGGCCATGGTATTCCACCGCGTCAGTGTCCCGGACTTCAGTCCTTGTTTGATACAGTAAGTTTTTGCTAAAATCGCTGAACTATCTAATGAATCCTGCGGTAGAACCAAGGTTTTCTACCCCAGACTTCTCTCTGTCTTCACTGTGGGGAGACATATCTGCGACACGTAGTGGCCCAGCCTTTGCTTCCTCCTCTTCCAGCGCAACCTCTGGCAGCCAATACCCAGCCTCCTGTGCCTATTTCTCAACCAGCTACAGCCATCCCGTGGTCTGGTCATCGCCTAGCCGGAATTAATCGTCAAGATCACCAGGAAGCCCGTGATGTGGCACAGGCTCACGTGCGCACCAGAGGTATCGCCGCTTCACCTATTGCACCTTTCTCTGCCCCTACACCACCTTCCTCCTGGGCAACGTCCTCGACATTTGACACTGCACCGCCATCCTCACAAATTTCTCGTGGTTCAAACGGAATTATAAAGAAGTCCTCACCGGGGAAAATCAGGATTAATTTTCGTATTGTCATTAACTGTGCACCAGTATGTGTCCAGTCGTCTAGCCTAACTGAGACTGACTTTTAAACAGTCCAACGATGTTTTCTGTGACATGGAAGTGCCAGATACACAGCCTCGCAAGATCCGTGCACCTTCTGCCAGCAAGCAAGCACGAATGATACTTCGTGCAACTGAGCTTCAGTTGACCTTTGTCCTGAAGGGCGACGTAGCTAGACTTGCTAAACCGTATGATGTCATCCACGAGCGGTTACTGCAGCACTTTGCTGCCACAGGCCTAACGTTCATGGGCCGCGATGGTGTTCCGATCAACTCCATCGTTGCGGGTACTCACCCATGGACATTCTTCATGTGTAACGCGTCGAACCGGGCCTCTGGTCAGCCTCTCCTTCATATGTCTCGGACGCCATGGGATGAAACATATGACAAACTTGTCAAATCTGCTGCCCGATATTCAGCACTGGTGGCCGAAGGCGAGACAGAACAATTAATATTCCTTGGTTTGTCTACTGTTTTTTTTTTGAGGGGGCTGTCTAATGTATTTCTGTAGCTCCAATTACGAGTATAATCGGAGGTTTCCTGGCCTCCCAGCAAATCCGAGTTCATCGGCACTTCTGTTTGAACTCGCGTCTATGGATTGGATTCTACACACCTAACGAGGCCGAACTTGCTGCTGCTGTGGACGAGTTTGCAACGTTGTGCTGGTACCAGTCTGAAGGAGATGATAGTGCAGACCACGTCCCAGGAAACTGTCCTGCTGAAGTTGAGGCATTGTCCTCTGGCCCTGTTGGGTCGTTCACCTTGCCTGCTCCTCTTGCGCCTCCAGCATTACCTATTCATCTTCCACGCCTTTCCTGTACCCGCTTCGTGTATCCCGATATCTCCATGCTCCTTGAAGCACTCAAAGCCGAAGCTACCAACGATACTAGTTTTGAAGTGTCGCCTGAAATCCGTTCGGCATTCTCAAACGTGCTTCTTGCCAATGTACCGGATTCGTTCACAGTCACTGGAGAAGACAGGAACTGTATCGCCCAGTCTTTGTGGGATGGGCTTACTAAGGTCGCAAACGGCGAAACTGATTTCCCGAGTGCACTGTCAAACTTCAGTCTACAAAGTCTCCACACTGATATTAGACTGTCAAATGTTCGACTGTGAGTACTATTTGTTTGTATATGGAGTAAAAATGCTTATTTTTTTCTAGGGGAGAGGATGGTGCATCGGGACGAGGGGTGTGGCGGGATGTGATCTATACCATGGAGAAAGGTCTGATTCATTCCGAGGACTGGCAGGCGGTCGGGGACGATGGTCACTTCTCCATACTCCTACGCCCATTTGACGTCATACCATATCCTGATAGTACCCTCTCCCGATTCCGTGCGATTGGACTTTTTATCCGATTATGCCTTATATGGCAAATCGAACCGCTTCAGATATCGCCTATTCTTATTTCCTATCTCATCTCACAGTCGCTCGATGTGAGCACGGATTCCGAGCTTCTCCAACATGTCTCACCCCAAACACAATCACGATTGAGTGCATGGCCACCTGCGCATATCGATAGTGTCTTGAGCCCTGTGTTCCACCTCATTACTCAAGCAACCGATGGTGTTTACCCAGTATGTGCTATTTCTTTTATCTCATATTTTGTTAAGTAATACTAACCTTTGCAGCTCGATACACTTAGGAGATGCACTCCCGAGCAATTTCAGGCCATGGAACCTCTTGTTCGCCGAGCAATCGCCTTTAACTGCACACCTGCGCTGATAACTCCAGCCCATCCACTCATTGCGGCGCTCCTTGATGGACTTAATCTTCCTAGTACAGGTGGAACTACGCTTTATGAGGCGATCGGGTCCAATCCCCAACGACTACATAGCTACCTCTGTTCAACTTGGACAGGGCGTCGTGTTTCATGCTGGACACAGGTTCTACCCCTCTTCAATGTCGACAGCTTTGTCAGTGCTGGAGATGAATATCTTGATCGTGAACGTGGATTCGCTGCTTCAATGTTCCGTTACCTTGCCAAGAGCGCAGAGAATTGTCAGAAGTTTCTCCATGCGTGACTGGAAGTCCTTACATTCCCCTCGCAGATCATGGAGGAAATGCGATGCTCAAAGTAAGCCTGTTAGATTTATTTGGCTGGTATCTTAATAATATTATTTTTGTACAGATCGAATTCACAATTCGTTTGGCAGTTGCAATATCCTTCCACACATGTTTTCTATCATTCGATGTTTTACATTCTGATGGTACATCGGAATATTTCCTTGGGCAAGTCCCAGATGACCTGTCAGTGGTAACGCCATTTGATGTTTGGTTTGGAGCTCTCGTTGCCGATGGCGAATTTAATTCTGTCTGAGATTTTTGTGCCAGCTACTGCTATTAATGAAATATGCTTATATGAGTCCTTATACTGCTTACTGCTACTTATACGATCCACTGCTTACTGCTACTTATACGATCCAATGCTTACTGGTACTTATACGATCCACTGCTTACTGCTACTTATACGATCCACTGCTTACTGCTACTTATATGCTACGCTTATTGCTACTTATACGATCCACTGCTTACTGCTACTTATACGCTAAGCTTATTGCTACTTATACGATCCACACAATGCTTACACGAATAGCTTTTGAACTACTAGAATACGCTGCCAATGTTGTACCGATATCCATTCACTCATAACAGTTACAGTATGTAGTGTGCAAAACGATTTGATTCTTGAATCTATTTAACCAAGTGAGCGAGCAAAATTAGAAGCGCTATCCCATAGCTGCTTCAATGACTCCTGGTCCATGTTTGAGAAATAAGGAAGCCGGTGTAAAAACTCATCCAATGATGCAAGTCCTTGTTCGTTCAATCCCTGCACTGCTGGAACTTCAACATGAGACATCTCTTCAGGTCTATCTCTGTCAAATTCGTTGCTCAATCCTGCCAAATCTGCTGGGTTATGTTGTCGGTGATGCGCAAGAAGTTGAGGGTCTTCAATTCCATCCCAATCAACACCTACTCTGGAATTTATTAGCATGTTGATAGGCAGAGAAAACTGCTTACCGTAGTTGGCATAAGCTTCATCACCACGTTGTTCTTCCTCTGGCTCTGGAAATATTCCCCTAATTCCATGTTCAATCATACCTTGTTGATACATGACATGAGGAGTTTGGTGGGTCTGTGTGCGAGATGAAAGAGTATGATAATTCCAGCTTCTGATCCAAACATCAATGTCGTTGTTGATACGCTCCAGGAAAAGATGATGAAGTAGCCAAAGATGGCGGTCATTGTCAATGTTCAAACCATGAGCAGTTTCGAGGGCACGGAAAAGGTCTTTCCATTTCTTCCCAAAGCCCCGTGTAACATCAACCCATAGACGTTCAATGCGAATATTATGAACAGACCTAAAAAGCATATTGTTAATTATATAAACCAAAATACGAGAGAAATACATACTTTCCATAAATATATGAACCTCTTTCCAAGCCCCGTACTTCATTCATCCGGTTTGCGACTAGAACATTCTCTGTACCATAGTCACCTCTTGTACGAGAAGGATAGCCATGGACTAAGGCTATTGCTTCGAAGAGATCCAGGACTGTCTGAGCACGATTATTGTCACTAGCACACATTCCCAGAGCAAGGTGAGAAGACCCATCGATAAAGCCGTGAATTACGATACGATATCGAATCAAACCTTTGTGCTCAAAGTAAGTAAAGAATAATTTTGAATTCAATTTACATACCGTGTTGGCCATCATGGTGCCACAAGCTATTTGGTCCTGGAACATTATATGGAGCTCGCGCAATTCTACGCTGTGCAAATGTACGATCTGGAGGGCCAAATAATCGGATGTAAGATGCATCGATTCGCCGTCTTGGTACCCGGTGCCCAAGTTGGAGAAGGTAGCCATCAATCATCCGACGACCAAATGATGGGAACTGAGTATGCATATCTCTAATGAGATTATCAAGTTCAGCATCAGTAAGTTGAGATAGATCACTAGACGAGCCAGAATGATAAGTTTGGATGATGGAACCATCCTCGGAGGGAGACGTAGTATACACTGGTGGCCCCACTGGAGAAAGACCATGATCAACGAGTCGTCGTCGGATAGTGCGACCCGAGCATTTGAAAATAGCTCCAATAGCATCGTGAGTCACCCTAGATGAATGCGTCAAGGTTTGTAACTGCATTGGATCAATGGATTTGCGGGGACGACCACGACCACGACCATGTCGGACACCAGTATCTTCGGTTGATATTGAAGGACCAAAAGCAGGACGGGCACTATCGGGTTGATCAGCTGCATGTGCGACAGCATCCCGTAAAGCCTGTATCATCTGTGGAAGTGATTCCATGTAGACGGTATAGTTTCCACCAAGATGAGAGCGATACTATTAGTTAATTTGAGTGACATATGTGATGAAAGAAAAATGGATATACCTGCTCAACCTGTGTCCACAAATTGAGACATGCTTGTTCATGGATCCGAAGCTGAGCATAGTTGCCGGTTTGAGTAGCAAGAGCGCGGTCTACATCTTGCTTGAGCTGTTCAAAAGATGTGAGTATTGTCTGGGCAGACTCGGACATGGTAAGCAAAGAGGAGAATCCACAAGGACAAATACAAATGATTTTTAGCATTAGCACCATAATGGCTAGTTTAAGAATCAGCAATAATGGCGCATTTCTAGCTGCTGAGAGGCGTGTTTTTGTACATCACAATACCTATCACCCGAGTAGTATTTCGCAAGCTTCTGTAGTCTAGATTCACTTAGCATATTACTCTTGGAAAAATGATCAGCAAGTTTTTTGATAAGACACGTCTGACCACTTACCTTATTAGCGTTAACTACAGTATGGTGGTGGAAGTGAATTAGCGCCCATTAGCGCCTAACCAAGGATTGATTGAAATCAAACCGGTCCTCCGAAACCAAACACCGAAACTCAAATGCCGAAACCAAGACTGAAAGACCAAAACCAAAACTCAAATGCCGAACCCGAAAACTGAAAGATCGAAACCGAAACTCAAATGCCGAAACCGAAACTCAAGGTGAGAAATGCGAAATAATATTGTCCGGTGAGGACCTCCATAATCAGTTAAAGTCTCACTTTTCGAAGGAGATCGGTTCTCCTTGGTGACAAGTAAATACACCTGTCACTTGCTGACAGTTTCCAATCTGAACTGATATCGCTCAATTTGAACCAGTATCACTCAATCTCACTCGATTTCAATCGATTTCAATCATGTTGATTTTCACTGGGGTTGAAGATTGTTTGGTGGTGACTATCCAGTGGGATATTACAATGATATTGAAGCTTAGTATTGGAGCTTTCAAATATGCACTCAAGAGTCAAACCCTGCACTCAAACACTGCAATCTCCGTACCACCAGACTGCGCAGATTGAACATTGAAGGTCCTGATGCGACGAATTAGCTCGTCGTTGTGGGGTATATCTTTGTCATTCCGATATAAGTAAGCATTTGAGGGTGCAGCTAAAGATAATTTATCTGCGACCAGCCCAGTGACAATGTGCCGATGTTCACTGTGCAGTGTTGTGCCATAAACCCGAGGAGAATGTTTTCAACCTCTGAAGGAGACGCGGTTGTCATTGTTTAAATTAGAGAAGGAGGCCAAAGCAGAGAGGCATTAAACCAGTGCCTGTTCCCGGCCGCGCTCAGCGAACAAGTTACTAGTTACTGAGGGGCTATCCTGAACGGCATAAGTACTTAGCAGTGGACCGGTGCCATTTGGAACCAGGGATTTGTCCAATTGAGGCGTGGTACATGTGCATGACGAGCTTTTCAGCGATGAATGTGCTGTGTTTGAGGCTTCAATCGGAATGAGAGGTGAAGAGCATTGCCTTGAACTTGCTCAGAGAGAAACGGACTCCAAAAAGAGTAATTAGACTGTCCAATCCGTGAAACGGTTATAATACTTAGTACTGGTTTTGAATGATATCGAAAAAAGGCTACTTAAGCTTGATGTGAATATAGTTTGTGTTCCAGATTCGCACACAACTCATAGGACATGTGCTCTTGCGGAGCGCCCGCTAAGTGCTAAGCGCTGATGACGTTACAGGCAAAGCTCTCGAGTCACTACGACCATCTTGAAGAGCAAAAGATCTCCACCAGCCTAGCTTTTAGCCTTACTGTTTATTGACCTTCTGTATTTATTTGTGCCCCTGTACCCCTCGAGGATCTTCAGACTTTGGATAAGATTCTGGAACCCGAATCAGTTATATGACGACCTTTCAGCTGTTTTCACAACGACGCGCCAACGACGCGACTTTCTCTTCACAACCGTGGCTTCCTATATCCACAACATTTTCAGCTTTGGCCCAACCTCGTATCACAGCTCCAATTCGCTCTCATCCACTTTTTCTCATCACACAGAGATGATCATACCTCAGGCTCCTCCACTTCATACCTACCATTCCAACGCGAATATGCAGTACTTCAACTCCAGCCTAGGAGTTCCAAATGCGCCAAATACAAATCATTTAAATATGTTACAACAACAGAAGAGACGTTGACCCGCAAATGAGAGAAGTTAGGAATCAGAAGGTGTTGATTTGAATTTCTACTCGTTGTACTAACTTTTCTTTTGCACAGATACACGTCCTCGTCAACCATACAAGCCTAATTCCAGCGATTCCGTGCCCACTTCCCACTCGCGTTCGCAATCTCAAGCGCCTCGTACCTCTCACAGGTTGCGCTCTGCATCTGCTCACCCACACTCTGGCAGGGTAGCGCGACGCACATTTTGCAGGGTAAAATCGGCGTGGATACGGATAGTCGTTATGGCAGACCACCCGACGAGCGGAGATACAGAGTCAAAGACACTGACAGAGAGGATCTCTCCAACTCTGTTCCGAGTCTGATTTGCAATTCCAGGCCTACTCGTCCATCTCGCTTAACTTGTCCCAGCACCGCCTCGGCTACTGCTGCTGCTCCCGCTCCCACCACGCATGCCCGCACCGGACGCAGTCACTACAAAGTATCACACACAGACTCCGAATCCAGCCTCATCTCGCAAACGGCACGAGCTCTGGACGCAATTCAGGGTCAGGGTAGGGTCCCTTCGGTTTCTTTAGTTCTTTCGGTGATGCCGTCGGGTGAAGTTGATATGAGGGAGAGGCTCGTTCCTCCTGCTCCGGAGGCTTTCAGTGGTGACCAAGGTCGTAGTCAGAGCCAGACTCATGGGATTTCATGTTATAAATCAGTTCTTTAGTCAAGGACTGGCTCCGACTATCCCGCAGCATCATCATTCAGCTTCACTCCCTCCCCGTCCAACTGCTCCCACTGCTCCAGCCCCCACAGCTCCGTTCATCCCTCCTACTGCTACTCCCCTTCCACCCCGTACAGAATCCCTCCCCCGGCTCCTCCACCCCCGCCGCGCTCTCCCACCTCAAGCTCTGCCAGCGCTACGTCGCATGTGCGTATAATGCGCGCGTGGAAAAACAGCTGCTGCGTGCGCAGAGAGCGAGGGCACAGGCGCCGTTAAGGGCAGGGAAGAGGGTGGATGGGGAGGAGGAGTCCGGGGTCGTGCAGGGGATCAGGAGGTTTGATTGGTTGATGGGAAGGACGAGGTGGGTTGGGATTTTAGTTGAGGACGGAGAAGGGAGCATTCGAGTAATTTGAATATCGATAATGGAGACAAAAACTACGCCGTTCATCTACTGGATGTATTCAAGCCCCAGATAGCATTGGTATGAAGAAGCCTGTTTTTTTTAGATAGTTTTCTTTGGAAAACTGAGGAATCAGTGATACGAGGCTCTGAGTCAGAATATTTACCGACGGATCTCCTTGGACAGCTTTTATTATTTGCGGGAGTTGCCTTACTTTAGCAATCAACACTCACCACAATCGTCTCGAGTGCAATAACTCATAATTGGCTTTCACAAACAATGCGAACAGATTCCTTTTCGAGCGCGCCTGAGTCCCACCAGGCATGCCGACTAACCCCCACAACCCGATGCCCAACACAAATGCAAATGCTGCACACTGCGGGAGATCTGAGCCGTATGCATTTGGTGCCCCTCATTGGGATAGGCTACCACTGGCTTGATCCCACTGTGGACCATCATCAATACTTAAAGACGGACCCTGCGCTTCAGTTACAATACTGATGTATCTCATTTCAAGTTGGACCGTCATTGTGGTTGTCCCAATAAGATGTAGAATGATCCCTCGGCAAGGCAGAGGAGACAGCACTTCAAACCTGCGACAACATTACCGACCCTGCAGACTCATTAGAACCTCCTGGTCCTCAATACCTGAGCGATCCTACGTTGCTTCTGACCGACTACTTCTCTGATTGTACTTCTCTCCATGTCAAAATTGCTGACTTTGACGAAGTCTTTCTCTGGTCTCCCATCCATCCAGACATACTGTCCAGGCTGTCCTCACGCTTACGCCGCTCCCGAAATCCTATTCGGTCGCACTGCTGGCAGTCCCACGCTAGACATCTGGGCAATGGGTGTCCATTTTCTTCTGTCCAACGGCTAACTTCTGGCATACAAACTTGCAAGGACAATTGCGAAAACGATTCCCTGGCTCAATCCAACGCCCTTGGTAAGGTTCAAAAATCGGAATGAGAGGTCACTTGTAGAACCAGACGAGATCGTGGATAAGAGTCAAAGGCGGATAGATGTAAGGCCGAGGGGATAGTACTATGACGGGTGTTTTAGTTTGAACGCTGAAGCGCACTTGATTTTACCACAATAGTGGCACGAGTCTCACAAGATACGCGAAAGGGAATGTATGTGATTCAAGTTGGCCGCTAAAAAGTATACTTTGTGTTCTTTTATCAACAAATCATTTTACTGGGGATATCCCATTGCCCCGAAGGAAGTGGACTATATGCATAGGGGCATATTATTCGTTGACTGTCGACGGTGTAGAACCGAGCGTCCAGGAAAACGAACGCCTTGCAACCCCGAGGGATAACAATCTTGCCTAAATAGGCTAGAGGGCTCGATTACATCATGAGCCTTTGCTTCTTTCACTCCTTCGACGTCATACTGCGGTCATTGACCGACGTCCAGCACTCAGCACTTGGCCTGCACACCCCCCTCACCCCCCTCATGCCGAGCAACCTCGCCCGTGATATATAGATATATACCCGGTACACCAATACTTGATACTCTCAGCTGAGGCCATAGGTGAGTCACTGTTCTACAAATTGCCCACTGTCTCCTAGCATGGAAATCGGGTCCGAAGGCCTGACCGTGTCTGGCGTGGGACGTGTTCCTTTGATCTGCATATGTGGTAAGCTTCAATCGCAAACCGACATGAGACACGCTCTAGCTTTCCTGTATGTATCTGATAGTCTTTAAGTGTTGAGTACAGAGATAAGTGAGCTTTGGGGCTTATGTTGCTGGTACGTTCTTCAATCACGTTCGTTGATCTATCCCTCAATGAATTTACTGAAGCTGTAAGTTCTATAGTATGTCAATATTCAGTTTCAAACCTCTGTGTAATCTCGATCGGACCATGTGAGCTCGCTTTTTCTATTCGCTAGAAAGTATCTGTTTTGACTGACTCCTTGTCCGCCACGAACTGAGATCACAATAATACAACTTGAACCTCAAAGAGGCTTGGTGAATGGTGTAAGTCTCAATATCCACTTGCTTTTCCCAGCACCAATGTGACCACAGGCCGCCTAGTAAGTTCTCTACAGAGACATGCATAATTAGTTTGAAGTTCTGTGTTGGGTACTAGGTCATTCCGCGGTAGGTCCTATTAATTGACGGCGCGTAGCCCACTGTGACTGTTTGTTTCCTGTAAGTCTAATGGTTGTGGTAAAACGACAAACTTCATGATCAATACTACTGCTACTTCAGCTGGCCCTACCCATGGGTGTGCACGATGTAACGATGTTTCTTGCTAGAGCCGCAACTTTTGGAGGGGCCCGTTTCATGCCTAGAAATCCCCGAAGGCACCATTGCTTCTATCAAACTGGGCCCAATCAAAAACCTGATCCGTCACATCAGGCGAGAATAGTGCGAGCTGCGAAGAGGGTTCCGCTTCGAAGTACATAATACTTTAGAACGTCACTCAGAACGTTTAGATCGTACTGTACTTAATTGAGTGTTTTAACCAAGGTCTTAACTAACTTAATCACTACAAAATGCTCCTGACGTCTGTGGCGTCCAAGTTTCAAGGAATATCTGAGATTCACAGGTTGGACATCTGCTTCTGCCTGTTTGGCCTTCCAGACTCGGAACCAGCTCACCACAGCGAAATCCAAGTTGTCACCAAATATCAGGGCTCCTGCCGTGGTTTGTCGAAGTTGTTTAAACTTCGCTTCATGCTAAACATATCAGATCACTGGATGTTTAGCATCAAATCACTGGCATACTACTTGACCAGATTGTAACAATTCAAGAGTAGCCGAATTTGACTCCTTCTTTGAATTTTGAATCTTGTTTTGATTAGATTTACTACTGAGCAGCTTTAAAGCGAAATTCAGCATTAGATAACCCATGCAGTAAGTACAAAGCCTTCGTTCAAACTGGGCAACATTGCATATGGAGACTGAGATTGTGTAGGCTAACTAAGCTAGATTGCTCACGACATGAAGTGGAATAACGCAATCCTCGGTTCAATTTGTTTCATCCCAAAGTAAGAATAGCAATACCAGCATCTCGAGCACCAAAGAAAGGGGTATAACAGCTGCCCCAAAGCTGCTTCACTTTCTCGCTTACATTTTAATAGTTAAATCTCCCCTGGTCCATCCAGTAGTGTCTTCCGAGAAGCCTTTGACCAGAATGGGCAATAGGTATACCTTTACGAATGCAGGGTAGGCAAACTAAGCCAACTTTCTTGAGATTTACATAAAGGGGAGCCGCACGATCTTCGGTTCACGCCAAAGCAGAAACAGTAAGATTAAAATTTCAAACCCAGCATGACCTCACATGATCTCACACCGTTTGAGGACAAAGGAAAAACAATCCGACCAGCAAAACATTGACTAGAATAAACGCAACCAAACAGCCTATTAGGACTTCGAAAAGGGTATAAAAGCTGGTCCAAAATGTGCTTCACTTCCCCACTCGAACAGTCCACCACAATCGTTCAAGTAATCTTCACTATCTTTCAGTATGCACTCTAAACTCGCTTTCGTCGCCACTCTCGTTAATCTCGTGCTCGCTATCCCAGCTCCCCATATCCGCCCACCCCTAGCCCCAGCCCCCGTTCTCTCCCTCTCCCTGGGCCTGTTCCCGATACGCCGGGCCTCCCTCCCACTGGTCCCTCTCGCCGCCACCACCGCCGCAGCAGCAGCAACAACGGCGGCCTCGAAGCTCTCACTGAGCCCCTAGTTTCTGGGGCTGTTAATCCCCTAACTACGGGCGTTGGTCGCGGTGTAGCGGGTGCAGCGCATGGAACGGCTCAATTCACTGATCTCCTTGGCGCAGCAATGGCCGCGCTTATGCAGTCTATTGGTAGTCTTGCAGCCCACACTGAACAAGGCGCTGGAGTCGCTGTTACTAACGCTGCCCTGCCACGGTCCACGCTAGGCTCCCCCGCCAGGTTGCTCCCTCTCGGGCTGTTTCCTACACCTGTACGTCCGACGTCACGCCAATCTGCTGCGACGTGGATTCGTCCGGCAATATGGTTGAGGCTTGTAAGGCTCTTGTCCCTGGAGAAGCCTGGTAAGTTATCTCATTCTGTTGTACTTGTCAAGCTTGAGCCTTATTATGGTCTTTATAGTGTTGCCCCAAGCCAAGCTTTCTGTCGTGTTGGAGGTAACATGAGGCACATTGATAACTTCAGGACATCGTTACTGACTAGAACTCCGCAGATCCCTCCTCCAACTTCCAGTATGCTACTACTCCTCTCACGGATGACGAGTAGGGCTCCAAATTTACTGCTAGTATCGAAAGTACCAGCTCATCGATAGTGGTCCATTTGCTGTCGTGGTTTTGTTGTTAGAAACCATGTTCAGATTCCCGGAAAGTGTTTGTTCTGTTAGTTTTCCTTGATACCAATGTTGGGTTTGAATTTAAGGGAGATTGGTTAGAAAATCAGTAAAATAATTAGATAAATGTTTTGTGTGTATGGAGGCAAGGTCGTTTGGTGGTGGCTATCCAGTGGAATATTACAAGCTTGGAATTGAAGCTTCCAAACATGCACTCAAACATATGATGCATCTTCCACCCCGTGGCTCGTCAGGGACTCTATCACTAATCGCTACGGTTGTCAAGATTGTCATCTCAAAGTCAAGGTAACTTCGAAGATGGCTTGGTCCGCCACTAACATAATCCAAGAGTGGACCACCATCCAGACTTAAATACGGACCTTGCACTTCAGTTACAATGCGCTGATGTATCCCACTTCAAGTTGTACCGTCATTGTGGTTGTCCCAAGAAGATGTAGAATGATCCCTCGGCAAGGTAGAGAAGACAACACTTCAAACCTGCGACACCACTACCGATCCTGCAGACTCATTAGATCCTTCTGGTCCTCAATACTTGATTGAAGACCCCGATCCCACGTTACTTCTGGCCCACTACTTTTTATGATTGTAATTCACTCCATGTCAAAATTACCGTGAAGAGGGTGGATTAGTTGATAGGGCGAGCATGCAGTGGCTGGTGGGAATTTTGACTCTACATCGCTACATCGCTTTGACATCACTATGTTGGCTATATGCGATATGTCTGTATCTATGAATGGAAAAATATCTGATTTAATACTGATTATCAGAGTGATGATATATGAGTTGTTCGAGAACAATGATTGAACAATAACTGATACTTACTCTCATTCCACCTATGCTAAAGCCCCGGCCTTACGAATTTCGAAACGGGTTTTTTTACGTGATTTCGTACCGCCATGGCCTATTCCTGGCATGAAAATAAAAATCACTTCGAAAATATAGAACCAAGTTCAAGCAGGAAACAAGTTGTATTTATCGCTGTATTCTCTCCCATTACAATTTTTTCAAAAATTCTGATGAGGAGAGTCTTCCATTTCCTTCATGATTTGCTGATCCTCGCTTTGCACAATGTCTACAAATTCATCGGTGAACTCTCAACCACTACAGTAAGAGTTAGCAGCACAGTGGAGACAGGAGATAGATGCCCGTTGACGGATGGCAGATGGTGGATGCTCAGTATGTCCAACAGCCGTCCGTCCAAAATATCATCGCTTTAGTATAATCTATCATTTTCTATCCGTTCTACCTAGATCAAGTATAATAAACGCCTATTGTAGTGATTATATAGCTAGAGCCCACTCTACTCTGATGCATGTTCTCTTTTACCCGACTTTTTCCTCAACGATGCATGCGCAGAAAATTTCTTAACCCGGCTCGGCACTAGATCCCCTGCGAAAGGAGATGTAGGGCACACATTCTTGTTGCGCATATGTCTCTTGTGAGCCCGAGAGCCCGTAAAATCTGCCCCACAATAGTCACAGATGTACAGGCTCATTTTTCCGATATGTTTATGGTCAATATGGCCTATCAGAAGACAACGCCGCGCAGAGGCAAGTTAGCATACATATAAAGCGGCTACTAGCCGGTTGACGTACTCTGTAGGTTGTGATTCGCTGTGTATGACTTTCCGCAATGAGGGATGGGGCATTCAAATCTTCCTTGTGCGTTGCGCCGCCTTCTTAGTATGTCTCCTTGGGTCGCCGGATGCGCACCATACTATGTTCTCCGCAGTAAGCAATCTTCGCATTTGAAAGAAAAGGATTAACGCACCCCGACTATAAGCTTTCCGCCACCTTTGTTGACGCACTGCCTACGTGGTTTAGGCAGGATGAGCTCCTCCATGGTCTGGCACTGGGAGTTTCCGGAAGAATTGGCCTTAGAAGCTGGGGACATCATAAATCCGCTGCTCGCAATTGTAGGCACCCCAGCACTCCCACTCAGAAGTGGTGACTGTGAAGCGCGCGCCCCCGCCTCCGATGTTGTGCATAGACTCTGCCAGCTTGGATCGTAATGTGGCAACGCCGATGAATCATTTGTGCTCCTCAACAGCAATGATGTTCGCAAGAACAAAGAGGGCAAGTTCAGATCTTGCGCCAATGTTTGAGGCGATGACATGTCATCATCGTTAAAGCGACTGTATTCGAACACTGGCGAGCCCGAGGTGCTGGCCATTGAAGACATGCTCGACATGGAGTCAGGGGGGATGGGGTACCTCCAATTCGAGCCCACAAACCCATGCCTAATCACTTCATCGACATTTTGAAGCGAAATGGACTCGGAGTCGTCCACGTTTTCTATGGAGTCAATGTGGATCGCACAGACACTGGGATCAAACTCTCTGGAATAAAGATGCCTTCAAGGTGTTAAAATCTCAACGGAAAATAGATAGTAATAATAACTTTTACCTAGTAGGTATTGTCCTGTCACCGAACGCTGACCAGTTCTCTGCATTGATAGGGCGATCGCTCGTCGTACAACAGGAGTATACATCATAAGAAATGTGCCCAGATGGTTCTTCCTCCAATGCCTTCCGTGGGTCATGGTATGTGTTGCGGAAATCGTTCATCAGGTAGGTTAATAATGTTAGGCTACTCGAGAGTGGGAGACCAGAAGAACATTCGCCAAATATAAAAGAACCGGATCGGAGCCGCATTCTGTTACGAAAAAGGATTCTCGGCGGGAGGCTTCGCATGTAAAACAAAACTAAGTTTCGAAGGAGTGCAAGTTGGAGTTGCTGTGGGTTTCCAGATCAAACATGTCAATGTTTCAGGATCTAACTTCCAATCAACGACTTTTCATGGACAAGGTTTAAGGCTAGAACTCCTTCCTCTTGACAACATACTGTCTTCCAAGATCTCCACAGCTGTCTCATGAAGCTGTTGAACATTGTAAGCTACGAATGATCTTTGAGCCCTTTCAGATATCAATCAAGGTCCTATTTTGAACCAGGTGTTGTATTGATATGCATATATGCACTCTCAGCGAACAGCACAGAGTGCTTACTAGCAGTTGATGAGCTTGAACCGTTTTGTAAGTGTGAATTACTGGTAACAAAGCGACGTTCCATCAAAATTTAATTGCATCCGTCATACGAATCGAGCTTCCCAGGCGTAAAGGACTTGGAGCATCATTTTGGCATCATTCTGAGTTGAGGTGTTTACAAGGTGCTCATGGAATGAATCTTAACCGAATCATACCCCATTCTAGCCTGTGGGAATGGGAGACTATCAGAATAATCTTCGCGGTGCTTGAAGGCTGATTGTGCACTAAATTCAGCACGTATATGTGGATGGGGGTCCAGGGCCATCAATATTAACATAACCACGAGGTTATGTGCTTTGACCCCGTAATTAATCGAAATCTAAGTTGTCTCCTCCATGGCCAGGTAGCTAAATAAACTCTGGCCAAACTTCCAGTTGGTAAATCGGTCATGAGATTACAAACCTGGGAACAAATATGTGGTTATTGGTAATTTTAACTTGTATTGTGATTCCGACTGTGATTCCGACATCGAAGACTTACCGTACAGAACAGCACGATCTGCTAACTAGTGCCACGTTTTTACAACGTTTTTATCTTATAGTTCGTTCCGAGATTTATCGACCTAAAATACTATTAGATCTATGATAGTAGATATAGTCGCTGAGGATACGCTGATATTTACACTTCAAATTCTTGCATAAGGCTAGAATTATGGCGGAACCCTACCAGGTTGAAATGTACTGGGTCAAAGTTCATCTAAAAATATTTGTAGTCGGGTTCAGAAAGCGTAAACCTGGCCGTTGAGCAAGAGTTCGTATGCCTGCGAAAACCGTGGTAGTACTACATATGCGCGGCTGCAGATATAGCCGATGCATAATCTGCGTTCCCTTTACTTGGACCGCGCCTCCGATTAGCAGCCAAAAATTTGAGCGAACCGATCCAGTACACAAAACAGGGCCGGTGAAACCGTAGTTTGAAATCTCTGTTTCCATTGCGTCGATCTTAACGTCCGAACTTGTGTCTTTGGGAAAGAAAGACACTAAAAATGGCTTTCTGTTTCCGTCTGACTCTTTAAGGCCTTATTACTTTAGTATTGGAATGAGGAACTATGGTCACTCAATGCACGCGAGCCCCCTTTTTGTATATAAATGTATATCATGGATGTAAAAGGAAAAACTTGGTCTCTGAAGGATGAAGCGGCGTGACTTTGTACAGGCTCTAAATTAAGCTGGCTTTACCGAGGTTGAATACATTGAGCCTGCAACCTTTGGGGTATTTTTCACTCGGACTAGCTTATACTCACGAGATTCATTACCGTGATATTGATAGCTATGTTGCTGCAGACGATCTTGAATAAGCTCGGGGGAATCCTCCGGATGATGGCCATCATTACATGAAAAGCGTCTTAACATGGGAAGCCGTTAATGAAAAATTCTGCCATGTTCTGGAGAGAAACGGAACATTGCGTGTCTAGTGAATTCACGGGAGAAGGGTGAGACCCACTTCGGAAGATTCTATGCGCTCGTGGCATTAACAACAGCGCTCCAAAGAACGGGCCGTAACGAGTACATGTTTCAAGTCGCGAGGGTGGTTCTGTGCACTGACACTGGACACAGAAGGACGAAATGCAACTTTTGGTATTTTGGTACGCTAATTTCCATACTGGGTGAGCACCAGCGCTCAATTTGAAGCTTGCGGCATTGTGCACGGCAAACCCCCAGCGGCCTACAAGGACTTGCTATTAGTAAGATCCAACATCGACTGGAAAGTAAGGATGGAAGGAAGAAACCGGCCAGGCGGTCCATATCTAAGGAACAGGGTCCACGCCACACGCATGGCGCCTTCATGCGTGGATACTGCTAATCACTACAACGGCTCGTATCAAGTTTGTATATCTGAAAGCATCAAAGAATGAGCCGTCGCATTAGCGGCTGTACTAACATGAATGGCAGCTGTGACTCACTGCTGTTCAAGAAGTTACCAGTAAGTTGATCAGCAGTTTTCGAGGTTCCTCCACCTTCGAGCTCACGCCACCGTATCATATCTATTATGATCTAACCGGAAAGGTACTACGGTTCATAAGGCGTGTGAGAAGAAGCAACACCATATTCGTTGTGTCTGTAAGACAAACCTGGAAGTAAAAGATGCAAAGAGCTGCGGAATGCAACAAACACAAATAATCCGACGATGCGAAAAGACAGGGGAGATGGATAAAGTTCGAACTTTCCTACACATGTCGTTCGACGAGTACGGAATGAGGAGACGAACCTCCAATTCTGCGCCGTTTGGAGTGGGATATTTCCGCAATATTACTCGGCTCTCAGTTAATGCGCACTCCTGACCGTCGATAAAATCGGAGTCTGGACTGGGAGTTATAGCGCACACATAGAAGCATCGAAACATTTTTGCTCTTTATTCTATGTTATATTCTTCTTACAAGCTTGTTACTTATACATTTATTATCGATTGTCACCCGCTTTACTCTCAATGGGACCGCGCCGGTACGCCTACTTACTACACCCTTATTCCTTACAGCTCGCTACTTAACTCCTTCATGGCTTTGCCTACTGCTTTACTCCTTTATAGATCCGTCAATTTTGCATCGTTTGAGTTCGGCATTCACTGCCCCACACTTCGTAATACTGCGTTGCTCTGCTCTGCTCTCTGCTTCCAGATACCCGAATACCCATCCTCCTCTCCGATATAGATATTGTTTGCATCCTTCGGACCACCTCTTAAGCACGATAGGATTTGATTGATTTCTGGTACGCTGAAGAGAACGGATAGGATAAATAAGATAATACACTTGTGGATAGATGAGCTGGCACGAAGATAGAACCATTAGGCCTTAGGTCTTGGACAAGGCAGGCAAATGAACTTGATATGGATACTTGATCTGAGCACCGTCTAACGCAGTTATGAGTGCCAGTCGGGGGTTTGCCGCGTACATTGCAGGCCTTGAATTGGCCGCTGTGTCGCTTAGAGAGTGGCGATTAACGTATCAACATACACTGGCTGGGATCAAAAATTGCCCTTCATCCTTCCGTACCCAGCGATACGCCGGAACCTCCAGGCTCGCAGCTTGAAATCCACTCTCGCATCCACTTCTCTTTTTTGCTGTACTTAAACTTGCGTCACATAGAACAGCTAGCAGATAATAGCTACGTAGTATTTGACTCGGGCATCCTCCACGCCCTCAAATACCAAGACTTGTAGAACTTTGTGTAGGGATATGAAGGCGCATGGCGACGGCCTTGAAAGGCTGGGAGAAACTGAAAGGACCAAATATTGAACAAAAACCGCAGTGTCTCTGCGTGCCAGTCCTGCCGCGTCAATTACAACTTCCGAGACAGAACTTTCAGGGAGATGACCCCGAGACGACGATGTACGTAGGCACATCGGGTAGCTTCTCGGACCCCGGCGTATCAGCACTTGGTCCCAAGCCGGCAATAAACCTAACCTAACCTAACCAATCGAAGCTTTTACATCCAAAGACCTAAACGGATTAGTCGGGGTACATAGTAAGTCTAGTATCCTTAGAAGCCTATTAACAGATACGTACTAGCGTTGTTACCACTACGATATCTCTTTCTCAACGGCGAAAAGGATGAGGATCCGCCAGATACCCTGGATATTCTTCTACTAGTTAAAATTTTGGAGCTTAAGCTCCTGCACAGGTCAGAAAGCTCGTTGTATGGATATATCAGCAAGTACAGAATATAATTAGTTATACTAGTTTCACATCCGTTGTGTCCTCATACTAGCCCTCCTACCGGATGAACTTCTTAGCAACTTCTCAAGACGAATGCAAACCCGCAAGTTATCTATAGGCTATCTCAGTCTGACCCAGTTCTGGGACGGAGTTCGGTATGTCCCGCTTTGACTTTGACCAAAGCAGTAAACGAAGGGAGTCGGGACACACTGTCACGGTGTCCAGCATAAAATCAAGATTCTCTAGCTCTGGCACCAGTTACAAACCAGAATCGCTCGAAGATAAGGATAGTAGATGGACTATCAAGGCATTCACAACGTCGCACGGGAGCCTTCGTGACTGCCCTTCCGATACACAACAAGAAATAGCTTGATATTTGGAAGCCAAGGAAATACAGAATTTGGCATAAGGACTGGGTGAGCTTGACGGAGGTGAAGAAGTGAAAGAACTAAAGATTGGACGAAAAGCGCAATATGACAGATGGGAACCGCTTGATATAGTACTTATGGCAGTTACTTTACTTTGCATGCTTCGAGCTTGTGTTTTGAAGTGGGGAAAGGAGCTGGGAAAGGGCAGGAAAGGGCAGGAGAGGGCTCAAACTTTTGTTTCTTTGCTAGTTCTACGATGCAGTGCACTTTACTACTGCACTGCATTGGCGACAGTTTTCGTACAAAAAAATTAGGGTTCTACTACCCGTCAACTTGAATAATGCCCGAGGGCCTCGTGATCATATCCAGAGTGATTCGCGTCTACAAACTGTATGTGTGCAAACTACCCGGCGAACTGAGAAGTGACCGACTGATTTTGAGCGTAATTGGTACCAAATCGCTCTGTTAACTGGTACCAAATCGCCCTGTTAACTGTCTGCATTTTCCCTCTTCCTTCGATGCCCCACAGAAAGTCAGCACGTCTAGTTCGGTAAAAGGAATAAAATAAGCCAGGTGAGCGATATTTACATTTGATTCGAACGCTGGAGAAAGCTGAGGAAGCTGGTAAATAGGTTGTCTTTTCTGGGACACGTATGTTACACAAGTTTTTGACAGCATTGTGTTTTCAAGCCCATCATCTTCAATGGTAGAAGTGCATCGCTGGTCTTGGCCTAGGCTCAGGCTGAACGGGCTCAGTGCGTCCATTCTCACCTTTATCTTTCACAAACTGAACATTGCATTTCAAGCAAGCAAGCCTTCCCGATGCCAACGTTAAAAAATGAAAATTAGAGCGCTGAAAGACGATTTGTTTTACACGAATTAGAACTGCCGTGAAGGTGAGTATTGACGCAAAATATGTCCCTGTCGTGGTCCCTGATTGGAAAAGGCAGAAAGCTTTTTTGGACCCGAGGGCATATTCGACAAGGACCAGGACCGATCTACTTTCCAAGACGTCGCTGGGCATTACTCGCAGCAACTACCTTCACATGAGTCACTTTCACGTGCTCTTGCGCTGTGCCTTCGCCCTCCATAGGCCATTCTTTGTTTTCCTCGGAATCCTCAGCCTGAGAATGCATCGGGGAGCGAAGTCCATTAGACATCACAGGGAATATCGACGTAGCGACAAGAATGGGAGAGATACCGTTGTTTGTCAATGAATTATTGTGAGTTATCGTTCCAATATCGGTTCGCTCGTTGTACTGACTAGCGGTAGTAACGACGGTGTCGGGCACAGTGCATGGATACGTTGGCATTGTCTCTTCTGTGTGGTTACCCTGCGTGTCCATTCCAACGTTGGTGACAGGATATATTTCAACCAGTTTCTCGTCTATGCCATTTGCCTCGGCAGGCAACGAAGCACCCGGCGCTGACAGGAATTCCGAGTTACGAGTATCTGTGGCCAATGGAGCTATGTTTATCGCCATGTTTCCGTGGATCAGTGCTGGCGTGAGCTGCTGCATTTCCAGTCCAACGCCATCTCCTTCGGAAATCCGAGCCGATGCCTGGTTTCGATCTTTTTCCTCAAAACTCACAGTTTGAGAAGGCAGCGACAACTCGTCCGACGCCAGCATGGACGCCGAGCTATAGGTCGAATGAATAAGGGTAGAAGTGGGAGTATTTGTGTTCGTTGCCGTCAATGGATTGGTTAAAACTACACTTTCATCGATTGCTGCTTGTCCATCCTGGCCATTTATGTTTGCCGCGATGTAAATGGGCCCAGTATTGGACGTTTGCACTGAACTTGTGTTTCCACACCCATTCGTCGCCGCTTCTGGCGCATCTCGCTCTTGCAAGATCTCGTGCAACCAGATTTCTCGTCTTCTACTGTCGACCCAGTCTGCCACAGAACCTCTAGCATGCAAAGGTAAGTACGCCACCACGCGACCATAAATTTGTCGCTCACAGGAACCCTTGTACCATTACCACCAATCCAATAACCCATACGGTATCGTTGACCGTACCATTATGGTGGCGCATAAGGACTGCAGCTGTCATACCGAGTACGAAATTGACAAATGCTCCAACTAGAATCAAGTCTTTGAGAGAATAAACAGGAAGATGAGGATTATTAGCAGGCATTCTGACTTTTTGCATCATATCTTTGTGTCTGTACTGTACTAATGTACACTCTCCCCGTACGTTGTCTCTCACTAGTAAAGGCGACCTCTAATAACACTTCTCGACGCTGTAGTCCAAGGGACGAGGTGGCTAGGTCACTATTCCTGTGCACTTTTCATCAAACCTAATTTCTGGACATGTGAGCAGTCTCTTTCTCCATGTCGTACTTGTACTAATACGGAAGCAACACAGATACCAGTCAGTACTAGATCTCATTTTGGTTGGGGTCATGCTATCCGTTACGCGTGAAGTGTCTTTTTACCAGCCTCGGCGGCCTTATTTCCATCCTTGTTCATTATCGAGCCCGGGCAGCAATACTGAACCTGGAGAATCGGGTCTCGAACGGCCTAGCTCAGCTTGAGGCCGGAATGTAACGGAGGCTGGTTGAAGCTATGAATATATGAATACACCAGTTTTGTTTTGGTGCACCATCCATTTTCTTCATGAAATATGTGGAGTTCATGTAACTCGACTCCAGATACGACGTTTTTCAAGTTGAAGCCTAGTCGTTCTTTGACAAGTAATTTTTTTGATTTTTCAATTCCCTTTTCTTAGAAATAACGTGCCAACAAGGCGTTAGACTTACGAGAATCTTCAACGCGCTTAAACAGAACCTATCAAACCTTCAACACCAAGAGGGACATGATCACGAGAGAAAAGCAAGCTCGGCCTACCCCGAAGTCAGTGGTCGAGAAAGCTACAGATCATCTTTCGGAACCAAATGATGATCTCGACGACTACAACGCAAGAGCATATATTGACGTTATTCTAACCTCTGCCTCCCAGTGAAAACGTTAACCCTTTCGTCTAGCTCGACTGGCAGATAGCCTAGATCACGCATGAAAGAACATCAGTGTTTCCTGTTCGGATGCAGTCCGCTGTATTTTTTTTTTACAAAGTTGGAAGCCTTGGAGCAGAGGAGACGTTGAAAACTACGAAGAAAGGGGTTGAGGGCATTTCGGTGATATATATCGGTATTGAGGGTTAAGAGTGGGGAACTTCAGCGCTGGGGGTGGATATCAACGAAGTTATCAAAGTGAAAGAGGTACAGTCCGGGGTATCCACAACTATCATACACGTCGAGATGCTAACGTTTGGCAGATAGCGCAACTTTCGATATTGATATTCCTCCTGATGAAATTTAGGACGAATAGAGTTACAGGAATGGTTCACCTTCTGCTATAGCTCACTCGTCCTTGCTCCATGTATCTCATCAGCTGTGCTGAAGCCTCACCTAAGACCTTTAGTTGTGGAGAGAGAGCGCGCTCACGTGATTTCGTATAGCGTGCATAAAGTTTAAACGCGGAGGCAAAGAACATTTTGAAGAGATTCACTAAGTTCAAACAATGTGACTTTCTCATCACAATCTTGACGACCAGAGACTTCTGATATCCAATTCTCTAGCGCACTGTCTACGTCTTTATCACTCAATTGGGTGCACTCCCAGTCACTTCAAGGAACATGGTTAAACGGTGGAGTCGCTTTGACATATGACGGATGCTCAAAATGCTCAAACGCTCAGCATGTCCAACAGCCACTCCATTTAAGGTATCATTGAAGTTTTCATCTATCATTTGTTACAGATTAGGTATAAGAAACTCTTGGATGTAGTATTATATAGTTGGGTCCTAGTCAGACAGCTCTATGCACGGGCTGGAGAATCCTTGTTTGCGTCACCCCTGGCGAAAGGAGATGTAGGGCATACGTTCATGTTGAGCATATGCCTCTTGTGAGCTCGAGAGCCTGTAAAACCTTTCCCGCAGTATTCACAATTGTACGGGGTCATTTTCCCGAGATGTTTACGGTCAATGTGGCCTATCCGAGGTCAGAGGTTAGTTCAAGCTTAGCATACGTGGAAGGTAGTTCACTGACGTACCCCGTAGATTATGTCTCGCGGTGTATGACTTTCCGCAGTGTGGAATGGGGCATTCGAACCTTCCTTTGGCTTTGCATCGCCTAACTGGCGTGTCTCCTGGGGTAGGATGCGCACCATGCTAGGCTCGCCGCGGTAAGTAATCATCACATTTAGAAAAGAAGGTTTGATGCACCCCGACTATAGGCTTCCCATCACCTTTGTCGACGCTCAGAAGCGGCTGAGCAAGGGTCAGGTCCTCTAAAGTCTGACAGGAGTTTCTGGAGATCATAGATGCATTGCTTGGAGTTTCAGGCGGCTCCCAAGCACCTCCATCCAGAACTGGTGACTGTGGAGCCCTCGATGCTGGATATATACTCTGCCAAATGGAATCGTAATATGGCAACACTGACGAATCAGTGCTACCGCCTGTGTCCCCCGACAGCAATGATCCCCCCAAAACAAGAGGGGGCAAGTCCAGAGCTTGCGCCAAAGTTGGACACGATGACGAGTCGTACTGATCGGGGAAACTATATCCAAATACTGGCGAGTTTGTATTGCTGCCAGCTGCTTCCGACATGCCCGATGTGGAGTCAGGGGGCGCGAGGTGTCCTGGATTCCAGTCTGTGAACCCATACCTATCATCTTGGAGTGTGGTGAAGGTATAGTCTACACTGTCTATGAAGCCAACGTGGACTGCACGGGTACTAGGCTCAAACTCTTCAAAGTAAAGATAACTTCGAGGGTCAAAATCACGACGAGAACCGATAGTAATAAAAACTTTCACCTAGATATCATGTTCATGTCGTCGTTGAATGCTGACCGGTCTTCCTTGTCAACAGGGCGAGATGTATCTTCAGAATTGGGTCCAGATGGCATTTCGTGGTGTCCGCTCCAAAAGGAGTCGTGCATCGAAAGTAAACACTGTCAAGTTAATTAGTAGGAGGTTTAATTAGCAGGAGGAGGGAGGACAAAACAAGATTTTTTTTCAGATAATAAAGGTTCCAGATCCGAGCCGCATTCTGTTGCAACAAAGGTTTCCAACGGACCGTAAAAACAACGGTGGATAGTGGCGCGTTGGACCAAGGGATTATAGATCGAACGTGCTGATTTTGTACCAATCAACGCTTCTACCGTGACGGAATATCCTCTTGATTTTGGATTGAGAAAATCAAACAAACCTTGTCTCCTAAGGTCCTCATAGCTGTTAGTTGAGGCTGTTGAACATTACAAGCTCCGAATTAGCATCGAGCTCTTTCAGGTGTAGTATAGTCAAGGCCCTGTTTTTTCTCGAGCTCAGTGTTTGAACACCAAATGCGACGATTGGTGTGCATATATGCCCTGTAGTAGACTCCTTACTAGTATCTTATTCTCAAGTTTCAATAACTCTGAGCCGCTGGTAGACAAGGGACGCTCGGTTGAATTTTTATAACATCCATCATGCAAACTAAGCCTGACTCTTCGCTGCAACCTCCCCAGCTTGTATACTCCCACATCGCTCTGACTCTTGAATCCAAGAGGTGTTAAATAAACTGAATGTCACCAGCATCTATTCTAGCCGTGGTGAGAGCGGGGGGCTAAACATAGGGCAACGAACCACGTTCTTTCGCGGTTTTTGAACGCTGATTGGGTACGGTATTCCAGAAGCCGAAAACAGAGTCTGTATCCACTGGGTGAGAGGTCAAGGCCATCAATGTAAACATCCGTTGCAAAGCCTATTACCATCACTGTCGTCATGGATCGCCCCTCCGATGGCCAAGGCATTCTCCCGACTTTCTTTATTTCTATGCTTGGCCTCATTCGTGTGAGTGCGAGCGACACTCAGTATCGTGTCGCGCGCGCTTAAATATCCAAGGCTCCGGAATCACAAGAATCATTGAACACGGACGCTGTCGAGCTCAGGGGGTGAAGAGAGTAGATAATTGGCTTAATGGGCAGACCAACTTGATTGGGATCGTTGGCGGAAATGAGAGGGATCCGTCTGGGGTTGTGGGGTCGGTCCGCGGTCATCTCAATTATAACTGGCTCGACAATGATTATTTGGCGACTATTATGCTCATACTGTATTCACTTTTGAGATCCGCGGACATGGATTCTTTCTACTGGTAGAAATTCCGGAACTAAAGCTCGTGGCCCTTCGTACCGGAACCAAAGGCTTACACCTCACAGCCCTCCCAGTATAAAGTTTAAACGTGCGTGATGGTCAGAGCAGACAGAGACAGAACGCCAAATAAGAAAGAAAACAACTCAAGATGAATAGAAAGTCGCTAATTCTTATGATATTTACTCATCGGCCCTGAGCAGTTCAGTATACACAGCTTTGACTCGGGCCGATGAAATTTGAATACAGGCTCCACTGAGCACAAAGCTGAGAAGTTTCTACATAGCAGCGGCATCGGGATTCCAATGCACAAATGCTTATTGGACCTGGACGTCTACTAGGCTTGACTTCCACCCTTCTCGCATTCGAGATAGATAAAATCTCATTAGTGTGAACAAGCAATGTACATTTCATGATTTATCATTTCATTTTCTTCATTTACTACTTTTGTTATGCGGGGTAGTATGGGCGCAAGGAGAACCGAAATACTTAACCTGTTGTAGCCTGTTGTAGCTGTACAAAGGTAAACTATTTATGGAATAATCATGCCACATGTCGAACCCCACCCCCACTCATAGCCATTATTACCCGAAATCCGAGCTGGAGCGGGCTTTGAGGACTCTCCGAGCCTGCGCATTGATCCATCGCCACTAGCGCTAAGGACGAGAGCTGAGAAAGAGAATTACAATCAAGTCTCTGCACAGGGATTTGTGAGATGTGCAGAGATGATCAACTACCCTTAGGTTTGGTACTGTGAAAAGAGTTTGACGTTGGATATGAGTCCAAGGTCCAACATGTAGCATGGGCTGCCACATAGGTACAGATTATTCCATAAATAGTTTGCCTTTTACAGCTACTTGAACAGGTTACAACAGGTTATTTTGGTTCCCCTTAGTGCGCTTATACCACTCTGACGTCAACCTGGACATTCGAGACAACAGCCTACAGGGGCGCCGGGGTTATTCGGGGGTTGATGCGGTGGATAGCTGTGGAGATGAAGGTTTAGCACATCGGAGGTTCATCGGTTTCGATTAAGCTGCCAACATGAAATCCGCGTTATTTGGGAATATAACAAGTTTGTACTTTGTACTCAAAGAGCGATAACAAGAAATCAAACAATGACAGAAGTATTCGTGGGGCGCTGGGGCTAGTACGGAAATTCTAGAGACCTCCAAGTCGAATTCGGACTCGGTACTACCAGCATCCGGGCCATATATCTCCAGATTACTGAAAGCCGCGAGGACGAGACTGAATGAGGGCTTAGGGACAGAGGATGAGATATGGAGCCTAGAAGATAGAATATGCATTGTTATTATAAACAAGCAGACAAACTTACCAGTTCTCGCAGATATAGCTAGTTCAGCTCGGATACTTCTTCCGTTGTATGCCATGTCCTTGCGTCATGTCCTCGCGCCTTCGGTAATGATAGGCCCGATACGAGATAGGAACACGAGGGGACGAAATTCAAGCTTTAAGTTCAAGCTTCAAAGTTTAGCTCAACCAAAAAGTCCTATACTTCAACTCAAAAGTGTCAAGAAAGTTTCTTCGTATTAGTATGCCTTCTAAAACAATGAGATAGAGCGAAACCACTAGAATAAGTAGTATAGCAGATATCATTCTGCGTTCGTAAAACGTATCATGGTATGATAACCGTCCACGGTCCGCGAGCCAGAGGCTTTTCTCGCGACACCTGGAGAGAACAAGAATGTCTACGCATCAGCCTCATTCGCCCTCGTATTCACTCAAAGACCTAGTTCTAGTCGGATCGTTCGTGAAATTCGTCATTGGTATGACAGCAGCGATCCTTATGCAGCAGCGCAACGGTACAGTGAACGGTACAGTGAACGACGCAGTGAACGACGCCCTGTGCGCACTTGCGGTGGTCGTGGTGGTCCAAGGGTTCCTGTGAGCGGCGAGTATGTGGAAGCCCGGTGTTCTGTACTGACGTCGACATGATAGAGGTTCTGTCGTGAACTGGGTCGACAGCAGAAGGAAAGAAGAACGGTTGCATGAAACGCTGCAGGAGCGGGATGCGCTTTGGGCAGCAAGCAGTAGTGGAAGCACGAGTTCGGCGCAATTGTCCATTACTGGGCCCGTTGACGTTGTGGCCGCCGGAAATGGTCAGGATGGACAAGCAGACATCGACCGAAGTGTAACTGCGCCCAGCCCATCAGCGACGACGAGCATGATTACCCCTTCTCCCACTCTTATACCTTCGACATCCCTTCCAGCATCGGGTGAGCCACTGCATCTTTCTCAAGTTGAGAATCCCGGTCAAAACCAGAGGTCGATTCAGATTATCAAAAGAAATGTCGTTCAATTGGAAATGCAGCAGCTCACACCAACGTCGACCCAAACAAGCATAATGATAATCATTGCTACATCGAGTACATCGAGTACAGATGGTCGTAGCTCGATATTCCCTCCAGCGCCGGGCGTGTCGATATTTTCTGAGAGAAAAGGCATGAACGAGGAACCGATCACGATAAACCTTGTCACCACAGACGGTGGCGTTGAACAAGACACACAGGGTAACCAATCCAATTCCACGGAAAAGATAGAGTCACTATCTCCGGGTATTGGACCCAATACTGCTGCAGCCGGCTGTGATAGCCAGTACAGCGAGGAAACAGACATTGGTCAACGCGGGATGATAGCCCACAATGACCCATTGACGATGGGTGCCATGTCGAGGACAGATGCTCGTAGCTCGACATTCCCTCCAGCGCCGGGCACTTCGATGTTGGCTGAGGGAAAAGGTATGAATGAGGAACTGGTGACGATAAACCTTGTCACCACAGACGGTGGCGCTGAACGGGACACGCAGAGTAACCGATCCAATCCCACGGAAGAGATAGAGTCACTATCTCTGAGTGTTGGACCCAATACCACTGCGGCCGGCTGTGATGGCCAGTACAGCGAGGAATCAGGCATTGGTCAACGCGGGATGATAACCCACGATAACCTATTGACGACGAGTGCCATGCCCTCGATCCAGACAAACATAACAGCTACATCGAGTACAGATGCTCGTAGCTCGACATTCCCTCCTAAGGGAAAAGGCATGAACGAGGAACTGGTGACGATGAGTCTTGCCGCCGCAGACAATGGCGTTGAACAAGACACGCAGGGTAACCAATCCAATTCCGCAGAAAAGATAGAGTCACTATCTCCGGATGTTGGACCCAGTACAGCGAGGAAACAGATATTGGTCAACGCGGGATGATAACCCACAGTGACCAATTGACAACGGGTGCCATGCCCTCGATTCTTGTTGCCCGCTCGATGTTGTGCAGTATGACCGAGTCGTCGCTGCCTTCACAGGCTGAGGATTCCGCGGTGGGGCAGGGGTTGCACCCTACTACGGAAGGCGATAGAGCAGGAATACAGGAGCGGATGGAGGCGACTTCAGGAGGTGATTATGTGGAGGTTGGACAGTATAGGGAACAAATAATGGTGATCCACGATAGCCCAATGACGAGCGACACTTCTCCGTCAACCGCTAGCTGGATGTTGCATTTACTAGCAGGTGAGGATACCGATGCTGGGAAGCAGGAGCAAGTGGAAGTTCCTCCAGATACTAGGCCCACCGAGGGTGACTACGAGTAACGTCCATCCCGAAGAACTCGAGTGAAGTCACGGGAAGTAAGTTCCGGATTTTTCTGGAGATTGATTGATTCAGAGATCAGAAAGTATATGCACATTTGGTGTTAACTCACCTCGGTGTGTGGTTACCAACGATAATTAAAAAAAACAAATGGTCTTTCCAGCTTTGCTTTCCGTTGTCGATAAATATATAATCGAAGTAGACATTGGCGTTGAGAAAACCTAAAAAAATGTTATCTTCAGGCTCTGAAACGAGAAATGCAAGAAAGAACGCACTGAGGACTTGCACAACTCACAACTCCAGCGAGGCTCTTCACCGTCAGCCAGGATTTCTCGGCAGAGGCCGAAAGTAGCGATGGTGTGGTTGAAAATGGAGTGCTATCGAGGATTGGCTAGGATGCGGGTATGTGCCAGCAAAACCAGCCTGTTTTCCACCGAATCCAAGTTTCAGCTTTCCTATATTGTTCGAAGAAACTAGTAAGACTGCTCACCTGGCTCTAGTGTTGCGGAATTTTGATACTTGGTTTCATTGTCGAACTAGAGGAAGACACAGGAGAGACGCTGGCGTGCAAGCAAATTCAAGACGGTGCAGTGTGTGAGAGAGTACATAGTCCCGTACATGGAGATGTTAATGTCAATGAGGGTAATACTAATCGGGATTTGCCGAGTCGCAGTCACGGGATCGAGATCTTGTCACGATTCGGTCCTGCCATTCGGAACTTGCCTTTCACTGCTCAAGCGCTCAAGTCACCTAAAAAAGTTCTCTGGAAGAGTTACACATCAGCGATGCATCTGCATCTGCGACCGGAAATCTCCAAAGTCACGAAATCCATTGAGAGATCCTAGTTGAATGGGAAGTTCCGAGGCATATTTACCAATTGGTCCCCCCATAATACAGGGCATTGTTAACTCTCATGTTCAAGCGTCAAGCTGGAGTTGTGCGGGTGCTCAGCGCAGTACTTGGTGCGTTCTTTCTTACCTTTTCGTTTCATGACCTGACAGTGATAAATTTCAAGTGTTATTAATGTCAACATGTCAATATTCAATGCCTATACACATCGGAAACCGATGGTAAAGCTACAATTACTGGCGAGGTGAAACCAAATTTATTCTTGTTTCCTGTTCCAACTCCTGAAACTCCAATTGAACCAGTTTGGACCAGTTTACTTCCCATGATTTCGCTGGCGCTCTTTGGTCTGGACGTTCGCAGCTACCCTTCATCCGGAGTCAGTTCCACGTGTTCCTCTTCTGGCCTCGCCTGGTAACAAAGGCCACATCGAGTTCTCGGTTCATGGAGGGGTAACAACCCCATTTCTCCTGTCGTCATCAGATCATCGTGGGTCATTGGACAAGTGCACAACCCTTTGCTGCACCGGGCATTACTATTCGCAATGGCATCATTATCGAGTTCACCATCTGGGGTTGACGCGTGACGTTGCTTCCCTGTGCTCCTCCATCGACATCCACAGTAGCAGGGTCCATCCCTTGGAATACCTCGGAATCTTGGCTTGAATTGACAGCGACGTGTTAGACGCAATGCGCAACGTCAAGATAGTAACGAGAATGGGAGAGATCGCATTCGTGGCCAGTGCGCTATCGTCAGCTCCATTATTCCCAACCACAACGCTACCGAGCTCAACCCCACTCGATTCCATAACCTCCTGCATTCCAACCACACCACCTTCCTCGGTAGTAGGATGCGATGTCCGGTTCGCCTCGGAATCGTCAGCCTGAGAAGGCAATGACACACTAGGCACGCCAGATAACGTCGAGCTGACGACAAAAATGAGAGAGACGGCACCCGTTGTCCACAGGTTCTCGTCGGTTCTCGTTCCGACATCCGTTTCCTCATTGTACTGGCTATCACTACCACTCGCAACGGTCTCGGGCCCACTGTGCGGAGACACGGTCAATGTGCAGCTGGACCGACCACCCTGCGTGTCCATTTCATTGCCGATAATCGGACGTATCGCAACTGGTTCCTCGATTATGCCTTTTGCTTCTGCGGATAACGAAGCACCTGGTACCGGAGGAACTGTCGAGTAACGAGTATAGGTGTTCAATGGAACAGCGTTTGGCTTCATATTCTCCTGGGTTCGCGCTGTTGCGAGCTGCTGTATATCCCGCTCAATATCATCCCCTTTCGTAATTCCAATTCGAACCGATCCCTGGTTTTGGCTTCTTGCCTTCGATTCCTCAGTCTGAGAAGGCGCTGGTGGTTCATTTGACGCCAAATGGGACGCCGAGCTGCATGTTGAGTGGATACGGATAGAAGGTGTGTTCGTGCTCATTGTCGCCAATGGATTAGCCGCAACCACACTCTGGTCGACCTTTGGTTGTCCACCCTGGCTATTTCTGGCAGCCACAACGTCAATGGGCCCAGTACTAGTCACTTGCGTTGAACTAGTGTTTCCACTACTGTTTGTAGCTCATCGAACATCTCGCTTCCGCAACATCTCATGCAGCCGCTCTTGTTGATTTCTATCGTCGATCCACTCGACTACGGACCCTCTGGCATCTCAAGGTAAGCATATTTACCAAGGTTTTTACGAATTCGCCGCTCACAATAGCCCTGGTACCATCACAGCTATCCCAATTACGTATATGATGTCGTTCACTGTACCATTGCGATAGCGCATAAGGACTACTGCTATCATACTGAGTATGAATTCGATGAAAGCTATGGCTAGGATCAAGTCGTTGAGTGAATACGGGGACGATTGAGGCTTGTGAGCACTCAGAGCAGGCATGGTGCTTTCGAGTCTTGAGTTTGGAGAAAAACTCGTTAGCCGGTCATGGCGCCAAGTTTGTACATAGCGTATGAATAGTGCAAGTATTTCAAGTTTATGGACAGTACGAGTTACGAGTATCGAATAGTACATTGTCTCCTCTATCTAAACTGATTATACCTCTGGACCTTTCGCGTCGAGATACACTTTCTGGTTGAGCTACTTTCGTGTAGTGCTCAGTGCTAGTGAACTTTGATCCCTTTCATCCATATGCTAATTTTCTATCCCATAGTATAACAGAGGAGTATTTCGAGTTGAGTAGGCCAGTTTTGCGAGAAACGGATGTGAATGTGAAGATGTGTCACTTTTTTTTCTCGTTCTTTCGTTCATTTGCTCAATGATACGTATTGCATCTATCTATCTAGGCTCTGGGATTCGGAAGGCGAACATTCCTTCATTTACTGCTCCAAGTTATCCGTCCGTCCGAGTTCGGTTCACAGTACCAGCCTTCTCTGGACGGACCGTCCTATACAAGTGTCTGTTATCTCATGGTTTCACACCGCATACGCAAGACGACTGAAAGTCAACGCTGCTCCGCTCCTGCTCTACAACTTTCTTTATGTTGAACTTTCATTTTCTTATCCTCAAACCAACCCGCCGACAACGCGACTTTCCTGCGATAACTATCGTTCAATCACCTTAGGCTTCAGCTTATCTGCCAAGGGGAGACAATCGAGGCCAGAATTTAACGGAGACTGACGGAAGCTACAATTTGCGTGTCGAAGCCTTCTACCGTCAAAAACAATACTATAATCTTGATTCCCCCTGTCTTTGAAATAACGCGCCAACAACGCGAATCTTGAATCTTCGAGACGTCGACGCGCCTGGGTAGAGCCCGTGTTCTCCCTTGAATCTCGTGCGCCGTAGGCTAGTCACCGTAGTCACCCTTAGGCCCCAGGCCAACCCCCCCCTCGCACCCTCGGCCGCTGACTTCGGGATAAGTCCTCTTGTTGTTTGGTATCAGCAAGCGCGTGGCCTTGGCCATCTCAGCTGTTGCCAACCGGCTGGCAAACATAGAAGAGCATTTCTACGCATGAAGGAATATCAAAGATGCCATGTTTCGTATGATGGCAAGAAGTCTCGTAGGTCTGCTGTACTCTCACGGAGCAGAGGAATCGAAGAAACGCAGTTGAGGCACATTTGCCTGCGTCTCGGCGGCGTATATTACTATTAGCTCGATGGGGGCTTATTGCGCGATAATGAGTCGCCATCATCGGGCACGCTGTATCTGAATATTCGCGAGCTTGTTGTTGGTAGTTGAAGACTGAAGACATGCTTGACATGGAGTAGGAGACCATATGGTATCTCTGATTTGAGTCGGCACCACGCACCGTCGTTCCATAGCCATTTTGAATAGAGGTAAGTGAACTGCCTGTATGCAAACCTAGCTGTTGTCGAGAAAGGTCAGGTCAGCATCGACCGCATTTTCGGCCCATAGAAGGCGGTTTCTTACCTGATCTTATTGTCTTTGCACGCAGACTACCACTGGGCGGTTCCAGGATGAAACGAACAAAAACCTAAAAATATCCCAGTCAAACAGAAACTTGCCAAACTTTGTATGCTTAACAGCCATAATGCAAAACCTTGGCATCTAAATCCTCACGGTTGCGGGGAAGCAAGTCTAATCTTAGCGATTTTCACTCACCCTTCTAGTAAGCACCCGGTGCTCCTCTCAGACGGAGAACAAACGTCTGTCGACAAATGTATAAAATCCATCCAGGAAAGTTCATTAACTAGGAGTACTCCTAGAGTCCTAGGTGTACGTGAGAAACCATCCATGCTATCGCTTGCGTTTTGTAGGCTGTTGTCATTGTCACTTCTCCTCCCCTCCCTGTTGGTTGCTGCAACACAACAAGGAGAGTGGACCTTTGTTCAGAATGGTACAACAGGAATCACCGCACTCGAAGTGATACTGGTCTCTCCGACTCTTATCTTGATGATGGACAGGGTCTCTGGTGATCCTCTTCAGATCGACGGACATCAGGCATGGGTTGAACTTTGGGATCTCGAAACAAATACTGGCATCCCTGTCAACGCTGTTACCGATACATTCTGTGCCTCTGGTGCGGTCTTAAGCAATGGGACAATGGTATGTTGCTTGTTTCGACAGCTGGATGATTTCTGACGGCCGAACTTTAGGTTAGTCTCGGTGGTGAGACTCCAGAAATCCCAGCAGGCGAAACCACAGCCCCAGACGGTGACGGTAGAATGGGTATCAGGATATTCGAGCCTTGCGCTAGTCCATCAGGAGATAACTGTACTCTTTTTGAGGACCCCGCCACTCTACATCTAGCGGTCACGCGATGGTATCCATCCTCGCTCCGCATTTTCGACGGTTCATTGGTAAGCTCTTTTCTTTTTGGCAAATGAGTAAATCGTACGGCGACTTATTGGAAATGTGCAGATGATCATTGGAGGGACGAACGCCTCAACACCGTTCTACAACGTCGCACCGGAAAACTCGTTCGAGTTCTTCCCACCGAAAGATAATGGACAAGTAAGATTTTCACCGTTCTTGGAGAGAACGGTTCCCGTGAATTTATTCCCCCGGTAAGCTTTTGTACGAGCTACTAGCACCTGCAGCTAAGATCTCTGTAGTGGCTTTGCCTTGCCAGATGGAAAGGTGTTTATAGTCGCGAACAACGAAACGGTTCTCTACGATGTCGAAGCCCAAACCGAGACTGTTATGCCCCCGATACCGAATGGTGTTCGTGTCACCAAGTGAGAATTTCCCCGTTCCGTTCTCATCTTGACCTGATTCATCTTAGCCCTATGGATGGTACCGCAACTCTCCTTCCTCTCTCCCCTCCAGATTACGTTCCCGAGATTTTGGTCTGCGGAGGAAGCAACTCCACTGACACGGTCCCGTCAGCCGATCTTTCCTCGCAAGACCCGGCATCTGACCAGTGCAGTCGAATCACCGTCACTCCTGAAGGTATCGAAAAAGGGTGGATCGTCGAGAGGATGCCCGAGGGGCGTATGATGCCTGAGATGATATTAATGCCCAACGGGAAGGTGCTCATCATCAACGGCGCTGGCACGGGTTACGCTGCTCTCCACTCAGTTGGCGATCCTATCGGAAATTCGAATTCTGACCACCCAGTGTAAGTCCCAAGTTGAATTTACTTAAATGCCAAGAGGTTAACCATAGTTACAGCTTCACCCCGGTGTTGTATGACCCGAATGCTGCTCTCGGGGAACGGTTTAGCAGAGAAGGCCTTCCGACAACGGATATTGCTCGATTGTACCACTCTGGTGTCACCCTAACGCCTAGCGGGTGTGTTTCTCCTTGATCATCGTGAAATTGATATGACATTAATTATTTTTTTTTTCAAACATTTAGGAGTATCTTCCTCGCCGGCTCGAACCCAAACCCCACTGTAGTGGAGAGTGCCACATTCAACACGTTAGTTCCTACTTGACATGAAAACCGTTTTTGGCTAAGTTTTATGTGCAGTGAATTCCGAGTGCAATTCCTCAACCCACCATTCACCACGCGCTCTCGTCCGACCCTCAGCGGTTTCCCAGAGCAGGTCGCGTTCAACCAAAACGTGACGGTCGACATAGACATTCCCGGAGACCTAGATACCAGTAACTTGCAAGGTATTCCATATGATGTTTAAACCGCTTTACGATACTTACCAACACGTCCTAGTCGCTCTCATTGACATGGGATTCTCTTCTCATGCATTCCATTCGAGTTCTCGACTTGTCTTCTTGAATGCCAAGCTTTCAGCAAACAAAAAATTGCTGACGTTCACTACTCCCCCGAACAACCGTGTTTATCCTCCGGCTCCAGGTGAGTATTTGATTGAACAAATTACTTGATTAGTTTCTGACGCTAGTACTCTGGGATAGGCTACGTATTCGTGACTATTGACGACGTTACCAGCACGGGAACGCGTGTAATGATTGGAAACGGATTGTCTCCTCCTGTTGCAGACCAGGGAGTTCCACTCTAATCGAGGAATCGACTACTGCTGAAGTATTTCGACAAATTGATGCGAGAAACTCGCTAACAAATTGAAATTAAACTCTTATTGATACCAAATAAAAAAACTACTGTCAAATTATTTGGTCTTCAAATGTAACAGGTGGTTAAAGGACAAAGCCCTTCTGCTACTTAGTACTTGTGATAGCACCTAACGCAAAAATTCAACCGCAATTCTACATTACGGCACTAGAGCCTACGCTAAACCAACAAGGATCTTCTCAAAGATGCCTTTAAACTGCTAAGACGTCGCTTAAGAGTGGTTTTGTGAAGGATTACCCGTTCCGGGCCGGAGCCGCAGGGACTTGCTCCTAGTAACGTCACTAGGCAAACATCGAACTAGTGTTTCCACTACTGTTTGTAGCCTATCGAACATCTGCCGCAGCCGCTCTTCCTGATGTCTATCGTCGATCCACTCTACCTCTGGCATCTAAAGGTAAGCATATTTACCAAGGTTTTTAGGAATTTGCCACTCACAATAACCCTGCACAGCTATCCCAAACACGTATGATGTCGTCCACCATACTATTATGGTAGCGCATAAGGACTACTGCTGCCATACTGAGTATGAATTCGACGAAAGCTATGGCTAGAATCAAGTCATTGAGCGAATACGGGGACAAAAGTTGAGTCTCAAGACGGAAACCCGTTAGCCGGTCATGGCGCCAAGTATTGTTCTCTCAAAGTAAACTGTAATACCTCTGGACCTTTTGCGTCGAGGTAAACTACTTTCAGGTTGGGCTACTTTTGTGTAGTGCTCAGTGCTAGTGAGCTATGATCCCTTTCGTCCACGTGTCCATTTTCTATCCCACTTGCGCAACTTGTTTTCAACCATATCAACGTTCGAACTCAACCTATACCACCTTAGCGCGATGGGCCGGCCCTTTCCCTTTCTTCTATTGGACCCAGTATTGCAGTTATCTTATCCTACCACAATCTGGTTAATCTGGCTCAATCTGATTCTCGTGGTTTTTCGGTCGATGCGTTCAGAAAGCAAGACGATAATTCTCGAGCAGAATCCTTACCTCAAGTGCTAGCTTAATGGACCAATCGAAGACGATCAGGCATATGTAGTACAATAGAGGAGTATTTCGAGTTGAGTTGGCCAGTTTTGCGAGAAACGGATATGCGAAGATGTGTCAAATTTTCTCGTTCTTTCGTTCATTTACTCAACAATACATATTACATCCGTCTAGCTAGGCTTTGGGAAGGCGAACATTTTTCATCTACTGCTTCAAAGGCTCCAAGCTATCCGCCCAAGTTCGGGTTCGCAACTGGAATCTGCTAGTCTTCTCTGGATGGACCGTAGTGGACCGCCGTAACTCATGGCTTCATAGTGCATACACAAGACGATTGAAAGTAAACGTTGCTTCGCTTCCGCTTTACGACAGCGAACTTTCCTTCTGTTGAAATTTCATTTCCTTATCCTCAAACCAACCCGCCAATCATGCGACTTTCCTGTGATAATCATGTTTCAATAACCTTCAGCTTATGGCTTCCTATTTTTCGATTTCAGGCCAACCATCGTGCACCTATGTACTTTCGCGAGTCTCCGTTAAATTCTGGCCTCGATCTCTTCTTGGTAAACTTGGTGACTTTGTTACGCTGAGCTACAATATCTTCGTCGCACTATCCCTCTTCCTCCAGAATAACGCGGAATTCATATGTATACAGTTTTTAACTCTAGATACGACGTTTTGCGTTGAAGAAAAGCGATAGCGATAGCGGTCATAGTAAGCTCATAAGCTCGGCCTGTCCCAAGGTTCATAGTACCTTCGCAAACGCAAACACTTTATCTTGATTTATAGAATCAGGCTCATAACTTAGACACAAATAGCACTCTCTCGCATGAAAAATATCGAAGATGTCTCGTGTAATGCGAGTGTTTCCACTCGTCCATTCTACTCTTAAAAGTCCGAAGCTACGGAGCGAGGAGTTGACGAAAACTATCCCAAAGATCACGCTCAAGATCATTTACCTACATCTGAGTCTTGGCGGCGTATAGCATACTGCCCCGTCGGAGCTTATAGCGCAAGACTCGGACGATAATCAGGCTTGGGGGTCTGTATTGAAGCAGGATGGATAGTGAGAGTTACTTGTGCGTTATAGTGCTTATTGCGATATTGATACTTTTCCTTGGACACCAGTAATAGCGTAACGATGCTTCACTTTCATTCCACGTATCTCCAATCAGCGAGACACCGTTCAGTGGCCATCGTGACGTGAGTCATCCTGAATCAATGGTGCCTGAAATTTTAATTAAATTTTAATATTGAGACTTCGTATACCACGCTTTGGCCATGTACTGCAGAATTTTTTTTCCTGCCATTTCTCTGTTTTTCATTTCTCAGCTCACTGTCTACAGTACCCAACTGGTTTGCACTCTCAGTCATTACGTTAGGACATGGCTAGAGAGTGGGAGCAGGAGGCACCCTTTGACAGTTCAGAATGCTCAGACGCTCAGCATGTCCCTTGGCATGTCAAACAGCTATCTATTTTAAGAGTCATTTCTTTTTCATCTATCATTTGCTACAGTTTAAGTCTGGATGTAGTGATTATATAGCTGTGCCCTACTCTGACAACCCTATGCGGTCATAAGAATTTTTTTTTAGCATCACCCCTAGCAAAAGGAGATGTAGGGCACACATTCTTGTTGCGCGTATGTCTTTTATGAGCCCGAGAGCCTGTGAAAGTTTTCCCACAGTATTCACAGTTGTACAAGGTCATCTTTCCGAGATGTTCATGGTCAATATGGCCTATTAGAAGAAGGGATAACACGGAGGCCAGTTAACATAGGTGGAAACGATGGTTAGACTAGCTCACTGACGTACGCTGTAAGTTATGTTTCGCAGTGTATGACATTCCACAATGCAGCATGGGGCATTCAAATCTTCCTTTGGCATTACGTTGCCTGACTAGCGGGTCTCGTTGGGTGGGATGCACACCATGCTATAAGGTTGCACCTGCCAGTAAGCCATTTTCATATTTTAAAGAGAAGAGTTGACGCACCCCGACTATATGCCTTCCTTCATCAACGTCCAGAAGTGGTTGAGGTAGGATCGAGTCCTCCAAATTCTGGTACGAATTTCTGAAAAAATCGAGACTGTGAACTGGGGAGAGCACAAATGCGTTGGTTGAAATTCCAGGCGGCTCCCGAGCACCTCCACCTGGGGGTGATGACTGTGAAACTTTGTACGTTGAGTGTGGACTCTGCCCGTTGGAATTGCGATGTGGTAACACCGATGATTCCAAGAGAGGAGGTGGCACCGTGACGTTCAGATCCTGTGCCAATGTCGGACACGATAATGAGTCGCCGTCATTGGGAAAATTGTATCTGAATACTGGCGACCTTGTGTTGTTGGTGGTTGAAGACATGATTGACATGGGGTCGGAGGCCATATGGTATCTCTGATTTGAGTCGGTGCCACGCATCGTCGTTTCATTGCCATTTTGAAGAGAAGTAGGTGAACTGCCTGGCAGCTCAGCTTGGATCATGGAGTCGAACTTTTCCAAGTAAAAACGCCTTCGAGGGTTAGAATCCCGACAGAAAATTGCTAGTAGTAAGAGCTTGCCATACCTATGCATCGTGTTGTCACCAAATGCTGACCACTCTTCACTATCGAGAGGACGATGGTTCGTCGACATATCATCAGAAATGTAACCAAATGATTCTCCATCCAATGTCTTCCATTCATCAGAATCTGGGTATCTGTTCAAAAATTTGTTCATCGAGAAAGAGAAGACCACCAATACTGGGAATCAAGAAGAACTTCCATGAATATAAGATCTCCGGATCGAACGCTCATTTTAGTAGTTCGACCGGGATTCCCGTGAAAAACAAAAATAAGGCTTGAAGGAGTGCAAATCAGCATTTCGGGATAGATCAATCGCAAAGGCGTTGCTTCAATTTGTAAATTTTGATTCCAATCAACGTTTCTAGGTTTCCTTCCTCTTGAATTTGAGAGAAACCTTCTCCAAAGGTCTCCACAGCTATTTGATGGGGCTGTTGAACATTATCAACTGCGAATAACCTTCAAACTCTTTCAGAAATCAAGGCCTCCGATCGGACTCGGTGTTCGATCGATGCGCGTATATGCACTCTCCAATGGCAAGCCAGACTAAACTGCTTACTAGCCTGGAGCGAAGGGTCGGCCAATCGATTGACATTAATAACATCCATCGTGCAAGCCTGAGATTCTTCACAGGATAAACGGCTCTCAGCATCACTTTTCGGAGTTGAGGTGCTGATGAACTGAATATCAACACTTATCCTCGTCCGTTGTGAGAACGGCAGGCTATACACAGAATAGCAAACCACATTCCTTCACTGTTTTTGAAGGTTGATTACATACTCCGACTCGAGGTTGAACATAACAATGTATCTGGGGTGCCGGGACCAACAATATCGCAATCCGCTCGCAAAACCCATTATCATCGTTATCATCACGCATTAACCTACTCAATGGTCTAGGTTGGCTTTTGTACCAACCTCGGTGACGTTTGAATTTTCTCTTTCTTCGCCATCTGAGTCTCTTCCCTCAAACTTCTATCCACATCTTTCGGAGGTCGCGGATCTGTTTGTAAGAAACTACCCCAACCTTATCTGGAACCTATGAAAGAAAGCAGCTTCGTGCTCAGATATCCAGAGCTCAGGAGTGATTAGGCGCGGGAGAGAGAGTTTCATGGCTGTAAAATGGGTGAAGATAGTGAATTGGCTTATGGGAAGATATGCAAGCCTGCCGCACCGGAGAACTTAGCAGGTACAAATGAATGAATAGTTCTACATAATGCCCTCACAGCCTATACATGCACAAGTCGGAGAGAGGGGGGGGAAAGGGGGGGGGAGGGAGTCAAGGTGAGTAGAGAGTCGCTGATTCTTATTTACTCAATAGTTGAAGGGTAGAGGCTGACGGCTTGGTAATTGCTCGAGACAATTGTATTTTTAATCCTCAGTGTTTCTGAGCTGGAGTATGCACAGCTTTGACTTCGGGAGCAAAAGAATACCTCTAGCATAGAGCTGAGATGTTTCTAGCTTTACCAGTAGAATCCGGATTCACGCACAGATATTTATCGGACTTGGCCGTCCTGTCCCCTAAGTTGATGAACTCCGTCCTTCTCGCATCTTTCGATTCTGAAACAGTTTTGACTCTGTATTTCATTGGCATGCCAGCACGGAAGACAGGTGCTCTCATCGGTCCCACCTGCTGATCTCCATGATATCTGCCATGATTGAAGTATCGTACCTGATTCTCCAAGTCTCTTTGTTTCCTTTTGTTTTCTAGCACGAAAATGATATGTTCGGTATGGGCACAACGGAAACTGAAACAGGTTGTAAGTACTTGGCTGTACACAAGCGTGTAAACTATTTATGTGCCTAGTCGGAGTATCCGTTCCTACGTGGGATGCTACACGCCGAAGCCTTTGTCTGTTTGTAGCCATCCTTGTCCCAAATCCGAGCTAGAGCGGAGAACTTTGAGATTTCTCTCCAAACTTACGCGTTGAGGGCGAGAATAATAATTGCCATTGAGTCTCTGTACAGAAATTCGTGAATCCGTGAGATGTGAAGAGATGCCTGAGTACTTAATGAGTACGGTCAGTTGATGCCTGATGATTGAGATCTGGTACTACGGAAAGAATTCCTTTATCAAGGACATTCAAGATAATAGGAGCGTTGAGGTTATCCGCGAATGGATAGAGGAAAGAGTAACCAGTCCCTGGTCGGCACGTAGAGACGTGGCGAGTGGTTGTAGTAGTAACCTAGCCCAAAATATCGGATTCAGTGTTGATATTCGTGGTGGTTCTACCTTAGTACAGGTTAGTATAAGGACAACATGGATTGGACGTCCGAAAGTCTAGTTATTTTGAAGGACAGGCGCCGTTGAGCAAACGAATGAGAGATGGGGTGCTGACCGAGTCTCTGTAGTAAGAAATGACCCAAAGATTTCACCGCCACATGCGTCGACCAAAGAACAGCGAAAAAAAAATCATCAGTCAACGCTTGGATGTAAGAAAATCTTCTAGATACCCTGGTGTTAAAAACATCGCATAGATGGAGGATATATAGGAATTAGGACTCGACGTTGAGCCTGAGGAAGGGAGATGGTGAGTGAGTTTGATCAAAATTCAAATTCAATACGTACACGAATTACTTAGAGAAGCTCAACCGAAATTTCTGGCAAGTATGAAGAAGCTCAAGAGTTTGGCTTTGGGAGATTACACATTGAAACTACCACCTGAGATATTCCATAGACGCGCTTGTGTCCATAAGATACTTGTGCCGCACACTTGCCGTGTCGAAACGTTGTTGATGTATTCAGTTTCCTCTACACCTCTTAATTAAGTATACACTTTGCTCTTAACACCTCCTCAAGATGCCTCAGCCTGCTCATGCATCCATTTTTTCACTCAAAGACTTGATTCTAATAGGAGCTTTCGTCCAATTCGCACTCAGTATGGCAGCAGCATTCCTTGTACATTATGACAATAGTACGATAAACAAGACCATATGGGCAATTGGAGTAATCGTGACATTCCAAGGTTTTCTGTGAGCGGTGAACTTGCGGAATCCTGTTCTGTGTTGACCATTATATGCTAGAGCTTCTGTAGTGGAGTGGATCGCCAGCAGAAATCAAGAAAACTGGGTACACAATATGCTAAAGGAGCAGGATGTCCCGTTGGGGACAAAAAGCAGTGTAAACACGGGGCTAGCGCAAATGTCCAGTACTGGGCTCATTAATGTTGCGGCGACGAGAGATGGCCAGCTTGACCAGGATGGACAAGCAAACAGAGTCGTAACCGATCCACTGACGACGACGAGCACGGATACTCCCTCTCCTACTCTTATTTCCTCGACCTGTAGCTCGGCATCTCTTCCGTCGTCGAACGAGTCGTTGCTGCTTTCCCAGACTGATGAATCCAAGGCTGGCAGCCGAAACGGGGGATCCGTTGGGATTATCGAAGGAGATAGCGTTGTAATGCAGCAGCTCACACCGGCGTTGACCCAAGGAAATATGACGATGGACGTTGCTCCAGATATTCATAGCTCAACATTCCAACCAGAGTTAGGTGCTTGGTTGGGTGCTGAAGCACTGGCTGCAATACATTCTACTGCGGGCGTTGGTGGTAACCGGCCGGGTTCTGGCGGGGAAGCCGCGCCGGTCTTCCCATGCATAAAGTCCGCGGCTAGCAGTGATATTCAGTACAATGAGCAAATGGACGTTGATCAACGTGGAATCACAGCCCACGATGACATACCCACACCGAGTACTCTCGTTCTTGCTGCCAGCTCGGCGTTGCTTGGTGTGGCTAATTCCGAATCGCCACTGCCTTCTCAGGCTTGGGAGATAAGTCAGCGATTACACACTACTGAAGATAATGGAGCAGGAAAGCAAGAGTGCATCGAAGTGACTTCAGGCGGTGAGCTCGACAATATTGCAGTTGGCCAACATGAGGAGCAAATGGTGGTGATCCACGATAACCTGTTGACGAGGAGAAATACAGACGCTTCTCCGTTCGATGTTCCCTTTGGTACTAGGCAGGGATGGTAGCCTGTTCGCCATCGTATTCCAAGCGTTCAGGGATCCTGTACTGTTTGAATGAGCTAGTTATACTGCTCACCTTGCTTTGATATGGGAAGATTTTCTGCTAGGGGAAAAAAAGACATAAGTTTCACTGCTCGGTATATTTAAAGGGACTCACTAGACTGAAACTTGCTGTGAACAGCAAAAACAACGAAGTTGAACAAACAGTAGTTGTGAACGGCAAAAGTGCTGTTAACAGCAAAGAAGCGTAGCAAGAAAGCTTGAGGATCACGGCTGTTAACAGCAAGGGCATCGGGGCTATTATGTTGCCAGGGCTGTTATGCTGTTCAAGTTTTCAATAGCAGACCAAACGACTATGATCTCGATCAACACCCGAAAGGGGGTCGTGGGATGAAAATCTAAGATTTAGAGACACCATGAGGATCAAATTGCCGCTCAACACACCAATGACTGTGACAATATCTCATTAGCGCCTGTGGAGATCACATAATGTCCGGTTGCACCGCTGGTCATCATGTCTCCGAATCTTAGATTTTCATCCCACGACCCCCTTTCGGGTGTTGATCGAGATCATAGTCGTTTGGTCTGCTGTTGAAAACTTGAACAGCATAACAGCCCTGGCAACATAATAGCCCCGATGCCCTTGCTGTTAACAGCCGTGATCCTCAAGCTTTTTTGCTACGCTTCTTTGCTGTTAACAGCACTTTTACCGTTCACAACTACTGTTTGTTCAACTTCATTGTTTTTGCTGTTCACAGCAAGTTTCAGTCTAGTGAGTCCCTTTAAATATACCGAGCAGTGAAACTTATGTCTTTTTTTCCCCAAGCAGAAAATCTTCCCATATCAAAGCAAGGTGATCAGTATAACTAGCTCATTCAAACAGTACAGGATCCCTGAACGCTTGGAATACAATGGCGAGCAGGCTACCATCCCATATGTGCTGCTTTTGGCATCTTCCTAAGGAATTCTTGGGCTGAGGATGAAGAACATTATTGGCAGTACGTGCCCGCGGTGCGTTCCTTGCCCTCTTTTTTTTTCATAGCCTGAACATGAATTTCAAGTATAGTGTTCCCGATGCTGGCTAAAATATATATTCAGTGAAAAAGGGGAGGTCAAACTGAGACCCGATATATTACTGATCTTTACGAAGCGAGGTAAGTACTAGAAACACCAATTCGTTCTGGTCCCTGATTCGGACTGTAGGAGTTTTCTTTGATCTTGGCGGAGTTCTTCGGGCCGGATATTACTGATGGCAAAGTCGACGGAGAAGTAACATTAGTATTTCTCGTCGTCCACAGGCCATCATGGATCACCACTATCTGATCTCCGTACTGGCCAACCGCAACACTATTGAGCTCACCGTCCGAGGTCACTTCCATGTACTCCCGCATTCCTGCTCCCTGGTCTTCAGTGATAGGGTGCAATCGCTGTTTCTCCTCCCAAGCTTGAGAAGACAGCCGATACGGAATCAGGTGGGCCAAGCAACGTCAAGCTTGCGACAAGAATGGGAGAGATAGCACTCGTCTTCCATGAATTATCATGGATCGTCATTCCACTTTGGCCCAAGTCTATCTGGTTGTTATACAGGCTATCATCGCTGATTGCGGTGATACTGGGCCCAATGGACGCAGACACTGGCACTGTCCCTTTTGTGCAAGTCTCCGTGTCCTTCTCGACACTGGTACTAGGCTTGATCGCGACTGGTGTTGTGTTTGTGCCTTTTGCTTCGACAAGCAACGAAGCACCTGTGGTCCATGGAGCAACATTCATATTCCTTTCAGTTAACACTGGGCCTTGCTGTTGTATTTCCAACGCGCTATTTGTTTCGGTAGTCTCAACCGATTCCTGGTTTCGGCTCCTTGCCGTGAATTTCTCCGTCTGGGAAAACAGCCACGACTTGTCTGGTGACGGAAGAGATGCTGAGCTACAGGTTGAGGGAATTGAAGGAATAAGAGTAGGAGAGGGGGTATTCGTACTCGTCGTCGCCGATGGATCGGTTACAACTATGTCTGCTTCTCCATCCTGGCCAATTTGGCCATGTTTTGCAACCGCAAAATTAATGAGCCCAGTACTGGACACCTGCGCTGAACTCATGCTTCCACCGCTGTTTGTCCCTAATAGAGCACTCCGTTTCTTCATCACGTCGTGCAGCCGGTTTTCTCGATTTCTATTGTCGATCCACTCCACTATGGAATTCCTAACGCCTAAAGATAAGTGTCTAGAAGACGACTGCAAGTTCGCCGCTCACAAAAACTGTTGCACCATCATGACTACCCCAATTGTCCACAACCTATCGTTCACTGGGCCATTGTAATGGCGCATAAGGACTGCCGTTACCATGCTGAGTACAAACTTAACGAATGCCCCAACTAGAATCAATTCTTTGAGTGAAAAAACGGATGGATGAGTAGGCATATCTTGAAGGTGTAGAGCTGGAGGTGTAGAGGAGATTGTTCACATCAAAAAACGTTCACGTCACGCCATGTATGAGCCATAAGTATTTTATGAATTCAAGTCCGGATTTCTGCGTCTACAGTGTCCCAAAACCAAACTAAAACCTTGCGAAGTTTCCAGTTGAAGTATTCAAATTTCTGAGCTGCTCGTGTACGTACTGAATTTTGATCGAACTTGCCACCCCTTCCCTCCACGTTCTTATCTCCTTGTTGCATGCTCCTCTAGTACCAGCTGCTCGTGTACGTACTGAATTTTGATCGAACTTGCCACCCCTTCCCTCCACGTTCTTATCTCCTAGTTGCATGCTCCTCTAGTACCAGCTACCTACCTAGAAAAATCTACTTCCGTCCAAATTTAATTGTCAACTTTTTATCCCATCGCATCGCAACGCGTCTGCCGTCGCCATCTTTGGCTCATCGTTGGTGAACGAGGGACGACAAGACATGCAGAGAAGAGTATTCGAGCCGCAATAGCTATTTTTGCAAGAAGAATCGACTGCAAAGATATGCTGCTTCTTATCTTTTCCTGGATCTAATCTCCGAACATGCCCAACGACCTACTAGAACCTTTAACTGCACACAGGTAGAGCCTATTGAAGCGTTTTGTGCCTTGGCAACGCCCTTGCCAACAACAGTGGTAATCAAGAAGTACAAGACCTCGATATTAACAGGAATATACCTACTTGGCCTATCCCAAGACCTACAAACCGAGAACGCTAGCGATTTTTGCTGGAACCAAAAATAGCTGTGATGACTTCAAAAGGTCCAGCTTTCTCGGAAAAATGGGATACCTTCTCTGAGCTACATATGACTAGGTGTTACAGCCTTCAATCATTAGGAGGAAGTGTTGGAGATACGGATGTCAGCTGAGCAATCGGTATTGCTCGCCGATGGTTTATCCAGTGGTGCGGATGTTAGTTCTCCCCCGGAGTGCACGCCGGTGCGGAGCTTCTTAGTTTTACTTTGCGTTTTATCTTTTATTTTACCGTATATTTCTCCGTGTTTAGGTTAGTAATTCAACTTACTGGTAGCCTATTTAAAGTAGCTTTCAATACGATTTTCCCCTGCGCGTTTGCTAGGGCTTACTGCTATTAGATCGGAGTGAACCTAAAGCTTATTCGACGGACTTGCTCTATTCACTCCAACAGGAAGTAACAGCGACCTATCACATATACTAGCGCTAACTCTGCTAGTACCAGGGTGTATGTACTAAGTATGCTTTACGGCCCAACTGTGTGCTAGATCTTGAGGGGCAGATCCGACGTCCGGCAAGTACGAGCTAAGTTGAATGATAGGATCAATATAGGTTTATCAAACTATCGCATCGGGTGTTGCAGACGTGTATAGTGTTCAGAGAGCCTACAGGTGAGAGCATAAGCTCTAGTGGCTCAATAGTCCTTCTCTAGGAACAAGCACACCTGTTGCTAGCCAGCTCCTAGCAGATAGCATACTAGGCAATTTTATGCACGAACAGATATATTAATGTTTTGTGTGATGCGAGCACTCTGAGCTCGTTGGTCTGTACCGTAGTATGTTACTGTAGTCCCAAGTCTGGATGCCACGGAGCAGAGGAGTTGATGTCATGTACTTGATCCGCTTTCTTCATAGTAGGCTTCACTATAGTATGAAGAAAGCGGATCAAGTACATTTACCTGAACAACGTATATCATTCCGGTGGAGTTAGTACCGATCAGTTTGGGTGGTAAGGCAGTCTAGACAGATAAGACTCTGGTACATGCACTGAGGTGGATAGATATGCAGGAGTAAGTGACTCATGTTACATAGATAATCACGATTGTACGTGCTTTTACTAGCGTTGACAGCGTAAGTTTCAATGTTTATATTCCTCCTGGAAAAAAGCTTGGCCCAATAAGTAGCTATGAGACAGGTGGAAATATTACTTGCTTTTTGATATAGTCTACTCGCTCTCATTCCACGTACTGTTGTACTATTAGCTAGTACAGACAGATGTGCTCACGTGGTTCGTACAGCTCGCTTTGGCTATGCCCGGCATGCTCGGCATCAGTGTGAATCATTCCGTATATTGTTTATCGGCGGCATTTACTGCACTTTCGGAGTGTATCTCTCGTTGTATTCTCTCTCATTGTAGTTCTTTTCACACTTTTGGGGAGGAAACTTCTATTCCTTATCCAATTCCTCGCCTATTAGCGCGCTGTCCACAAAGTTTGTATCATCCAATAGAATGCACTCTCACTCGCTACAGTGTACAATGGGACATGGATGTTCATTGGAGACGGGAAGTAGACATTATTTGACAGATAGTGGATGCCAGCTCAGACTGCTTGGACGCTCAGCATGCCCAAAAGCCATATTTGGGTATCATTGCCTTTCATTTATCATGTCCTTGTCTATGTTACATTGATCAAGCATAAGAGCCGCCTGGATAAAGTGATTATATAGCTAGACCGCTCTATCAATCCTCTCTTTTACTACGATGCTACGCCCCAGGAAAATTCTTAACCTTGTTCACTACATCCCTGGCGAAATGAGAAGTAGGGCACACATTTCTGTTATTCATGTGTCGCTTTTGAGCACGAGAACCTGTGAAATATCTCCCACAATATTCGCAGATATACAGGGCCATCTTTCCAAGATGTTTAACGTTGATGTGACCTATTTGGAGGAACAGTGCACAGAGGGCAGTAAGCATACGTACAAGAGTGATTTTACTGACATACTCTGTAGGTTATGTTTGGCGGTGTATGACTTTCCGCAATGCAGCCTGGGACATTCAAACCTTCCTTTTGCATTGCGCCGCAATCCTAGCGTGTATTCTTGAGTGGGACACACCACATGCTATGCTCACCGTCGTAAGTAATCTTCACATTTAAAGAAAAGAATAGACACACCTCGACTATAGCCTTTTCATCACCTTCGTCGGCACTCAGAAATGGTTGAGGCAGCATAAAGTCCTCCAAATTCTCGCAGGAGTTTCTGGAGAAATGTGAGTCGGAGCTATCAACTGGGAAAATTATAAATGCATTGCTTGGTATTCCAGGTGATTCCACAGCACCTCGACCCCGCGTGCGCGCCTCAGATGTCAGATATGGACTCTGCGAACTCAAATTGTAATGTGGCAACACCGGTGATTCGCTTGAACCCCTCGACAGCAATGATTCTCCCAAGACGAGAGGTGGAAACTCCGTATTTTGCCCGAATGTGAGACGCGACGACAAATTATAATCGTTGGGGTAACCGAATCTAAACACTGGCGGGCTCGCATTGCTGTCCGTTGAAGACATACTCGACATAGAGTCAGGTGTCGCAGGGTATCTCTGGTCCGTGATTGTTTTGTCGACGTTTTGGGGTGAGGTAGGGGAGTCACCCGTGTTCTCTATGTAGCCAACTTGAATCGCACAAATATTGGGATCGAACTCTTTAAAGTCAAGATGCCTTCAAGTGGTTAGAATACCAATGAAAATCTGATAGTAATAGAGGCTTTTACCTAGGTTTCATGCTGTCGCCGGATCCTGGCCAGTCTTTGTCAATCGTGCCATATGCAGCCTCTGACTCAGGGTGGCTCGTTGTACCTCAGGAATATGCTTCATCATGAATGTGTCCAGTTGGCTCTTCATTCATTGCCTCCCATAGCTGTGGGTATCTATTTCGAAAGTCATTCATCGAGAAGAGAGAAGCGGTCATATTGATGGTAGATAGAAGAGTCAGTGTCTTTGGAGGAGGGGAGGCCGGAGATGCATTCTCTGGCCTTTGGCAAAAGATCTTATATAGCGAACACCTATCGGTAAAAGATTCGTGTTTTTCACTTGATGGGGGGTTAGGATATGATGGCGCGATACAAGATCAAAAACGTGTTCAAGTGAGAGGATCGGAAACAACTTGGAAACAACAAAGAGCAGTTGCCAGATATGGGTATAAATCCGGATCAGAACCCGAAAAACTGAAAATACTTGATCGAGAGAGAGAGCCTAAGGCTCTAAGTACATACTATATTACTAACGTGTTGGAATGAATAGATCCAACGCAAACCCGTTGGCCGCTAGTTTTGTAAGCTTTGAATTCTAATCAATATTTTTACCATGTTTGGCCAGGTTCCTCTTGAATCTGGATCGAGAGACTAAATAAAAGATCTTTTCCCAAGGTATACAAAGCTGTTGGATGAGGCTGTTGAACATTGTAAACTGCAAGTACGTTTCAAACCCTTCCATAAATCGAGGCCTCACATCGGACTCGGGTTTTAAACATTTAAATTTAACACGAAAGCGATATGAGGTTCGATGCGCATCTGAAATTCGGGGTTCAACCATTCCAATTGAGTATGAACTACTGGTAACAAAGGGACATTTGAATTTTGACAATATAAGAAACAAGCATGAGACTCCCCAAGTATAGAGGACGGTGCCGGGTGGGCATTATTCTGAGTCAAATGTTGAGATGAATGTTAACCAATCCAGCCCGTTGTGAAATATATGCAGTTGAACTTCACAGACTCGACCCCGTTTTTTACGGGATATGAAGAGTCCATATGCTGAATATAGCACGAGCTGTACTGGGGATCAAAGGCGTCTCTTTTAGCAAAATTCAGAAATATTTCCGACCTATAAATCAGCCATAGAATTGATTAAAAAATAGTAAAAACTTGTCAAACAATACGAGGGCATGGGACTTGAATTGAATTATCGAAGATTTACTCTGCAGAACAGCACAATCTGCCAATGCCTGGGTGCCAAATTCTCACTTTGTTGATTTTTAACTGTATCGTTTAGAAATGCAATAATGCAAGATAGATATACTAGTGCTTATATCTCTGGTGGGGGACTAGAATAGGAGAGATAAAGTAAGAGGAAATCAAGCCGTTTTGTATGTATGGTCAGATGGCTAGGGTATTACAAGTTCGTCGCTCAATGAATCCTCCGTATGATGGCCATCATCGTTACCAGGGCGTATATCTTACTATAGCATCCGAGGCCCTTAATGAAAAACATTTACCATGTGCTCTGGAGATAAAAAGATCGCGTGTTTAGTGAATAGATGCAAGAAGTGTTGAAAATGTAGGACCAGGTAAGACCCTGTGTATGAAGACTCCGTGCGCTTGGGGTGGTATCAACAGCAGCGCTGCGCTACAAAGAATAGCTGTGACGAACGTTTGGATTGCGAGGGCGGCTCCGGGTCACCTGAATTGGGTTACCTCAATGTATGGTCACATTAAGCATTGCAAGCATTATTGCGCCAGCTTATTGGCTCATATCCCAATTCCTATATGCCCCGTAGGGTACGTGGCGAACCATCTAGTAGCAGAGTAATGTTGATCATCACGATCGTAGTCATATATGTGACCCCCGACCATCACTTTATCTATAAAATCAGACCAGTGGAAAGAGAATGAGGGCTTGATACTGTCTAGTTTCTCTCAAGGCGGCCTGCGAAACGCTGCGGCGAGCAATTTGAAGAAGATTAGAATTTGATCGGGGATGCGCTGTTACCACGCGAGAATTGTATCTGGGATCCCAAGGCCCTGTGCCTAAGCTAAATGAACTTTCCTGAATGGTTTGTCCATTAAGTGGACACCGATAATTGCAATATATCTGAAGGCATTGAGGAGCATGATGCGAAAATTGCATTACAATACCACGGTCCATGGAAAGCGTATGTGGGGATGCGGCATCATACCTCATCATACTCGTTGTGCTTGTAGGACAAACCTGGAAAAATATATAGAGCTGCGGATCAACGCAAACGAACCGCAGATAACGGGGGCTGGATCTAGCGGTGCGACAGAATACGGGTTATTCCATGCTCATGAATCATGATGAAGTTGGTTTCAAAAAGTTCAGTTGGACGACGCATGAACTTTCGACCAATTTCGACGGGGCGGAATGGGCAGACGAACCTGAGCACTGATGATATGTTATTTTAAGTGGGATACAGCTTGCAAATTCACTTGGCTGTTAATGCGCATGGTCGATAGTTGATAAAATCGGGTCGAGAATCATCGCGTATTCCATACCTGGTAACACGTAGAACGGTCACAGCTCTGTAGATCATCATACTGGTATGATAACCGGAAATATGCCTGCATGGGCCGTCGGGAAAGGAAGAGAATTTGGAAACAACTGGAAGAACATCAAACGTCGGTGAGATCAGAATGGTTTTGTCCGGCCTTACGAGGCAGTTTCTTTTCTTCAACGAAACAACTTTGGGTATAGAAAAAAACAGGCTGTTTTTTTTTACATAAAATTACCCCACTTTCAAAAAGTCACATAAATCTAAGCGGTAAATCGAATACAGCACACGACCGTCCTATCAGCAGAAGTTCCTGGATCCTTAGGAAGTACACTCCGCTGAGCTCCACAGACCGATTTTGTTCCTCGGGTTTATATCATCACACACAAAAACCTATAAGAAAACGAACAGGTGTCCACGAGGGAGACACGAGGCTTTAGAATGTGCATAATTCGCAAATACTCTTGGTAAACCGCCTACTGACAGAAAGGTGGTATTATTGAAATTCATTAATCGCTGAAAAGCAAATTATATCAAGACGTACTTCTCACTAAATTTTCGAATTTTGGAATAGTTGATTATCCCAAGGGACCAGTGAGGCGACAATGATTAGTATACGAGGTAATAGAGGCGCTACGAGCGTTCGAGGGTCGACCAACGAAATGAGGTATACACAAAACTCTGCGAGAGATGTCGGGATCATAGTGCTTGTCAAAGATTTTCAATGTTAGATATCCCACCAGTAAGATTCTTGAGTCTAGTAAAGTGGAAGCCTGAGTGAGGATGTGAGTAAGATCTCCTATCGCCGATTTCTCGGGGAGGCACCCAGCCGCGTGTTCCGCACTTTACCACTACGATCGGCCCTTCAGTTCCCCGTCTCTTGCATCGATTTTCGCTTTGGGATCAAAGGTGGACGGACACGGACATCCAGTGTCTTTGCGTAGGTCTCCACTACTAGAGCGCAGAGAAGGACAGCCAAACCATCGGAAAATATCCCCAATCCAAGACATTCAATATCTATATTCGTTTGTTAGGCCTATACACATATGTACAGTTACTAGCTTAAGTGCCAGACAAAATGACACTTATTAGGGGGCGAATACGGTTGACTGTGAACAAGTCTGTCATGGCGTACCATCTATGTCACAACCACGGTACCGAAGGTACCGACGTCGAAGGCTGCTGCGTCAATCGGAGAAGATTTTCCCGCTCCGTATTGAGTGAGGATTCCGTTGGAACTTAGAGGCCATCCTGCCGACCGAATTGTCTCTTCATTGACAGCGAAAATTTGTCACTGGACTATGGAATGAGAAGAAATGGAGTGTACGATGGCTGACTTAACTTGCGGTGCCACAGGCTATTCAAGCAATTCAAAAAAGTAAAAGAAACATACTAGAGGGGGGCTTCTTGATCCGGTACCACCACCATCAAGTCGGCGCTTAACGCAGCGATCCCCCTCGTCGTCCTGCGGGCGATGTAGAAAGGAAAATAACCTTCTAAGAGCTCTTGTATCACCAATGGCTACCTAATTAAAGTTGAGTTATCGGAGACTAGCTACCAGAACCGAGCATGAGAACGACTACGAGCCCGAACCACTGGCCGAAATTCAAAGAAAATTTAACACCCTAACGGGACTTTCAACTTGGCTTCAACATAACAAACGTGATCGATATAAGGCTAACTACAAGCCTGTAATCGCTGCAGACGACAACGAAGCTCACTATCTCCTACCAGCCGCACCAGTCGCACACTGGTGAAAACTTCAACCACACTGCATTCCTGAGGCTATGCAGCAGAACCCGTTCCCTTCCGAAATCTGAAATAAAATGATGGCGTTGCTATTGGAACCTTTCTGACAGAAATGACGCCACACTTAAGCTCACTTCTCGCCTTCACAACCTACCTTATAACAACTAACTAACTAATCTCCAGAATACAACTTGTTTTTCCTGAACTACCGTCGAACTTGGCTCCACCCCTCTGTAGGAAGACCGCGCGCCACCATTGAGCGCAAATCGCTGGCTAAACCTATACCCGTTCCTAAAACGCGCGAAACCGTTACAGAAAATGCTTCCGCTGCTGAGCCACACGGCCGCCTACTCTTATCCGCTTGTACAAATACCCAGAAAACTTCCGAGAACTTGCCGCATCTCTCCCAAAAGCCTCCGAGCCACTAAGACTGCAAACCTAACAGAAGTTAACAACCAAAGTAAGCTATGCAGCCATGCATGGGTTCTAAAGACCTAACCCGGACACAGATGTCGGCCCCCTTCCTGCCTACAACCAACCCAGCTAACGCTCCGGACACTCCCGTCCCTTCTACCACTGGAGGCCCCACTGCTGCCACGCCTGCCGTCTCCAGGAAACAACAAAAAATGCTTGTCCAAACCGAAAGGGAAAAAACAGTTGAAGCTTCCCCCGAAAAACGTCGGATTCCGAACCGTAATCAACCGCCAGGATCCCCCACGAGACGTGGCTCGGGTGTCGGCACTCAGCTCGCCCCCTCGGATGACGAATTCAGCCCCGGAATCCACGGACGACCTACCGCAGGCTCCAACTCTGACGTAGACATGTCCCCCGGACCTCTAGCGGCGGCGGCTTTGCTCCCTCCCAGGCTGCCCGCCCTGGACCGCCGGTGGATGGGGAAAATGGTACAACCCCAACAGCTTCACCCAGGAACAACTCGACCGCCTGACCACTCTGCTCGGAAACCACAATGTAGGCAACGTAGCTCAGATTCTTGCCGCGATCCAAACCCAACCCGCCAGTCTCAAGAACCCCCTTGACGCTGGAGACACGCAAACTCCCATGAGCATCCCCTCCCCTACAGGACCTGATCAATTCGATGGTATGACGCTCCCGCCATATGATCTGGCCATCAAGGTAGACCCGTACATTGCCTCTACCCGCCCGAATGGACCTAAAGAAGCCGCGGTCCTAGCAGAGAGCTTCGTAGAGAAGCTCTCTGCGTTGAACATATCCATGAACAATGGTACCTGGGAACGCTTCCTCAGAAACACCCCCTGGCTCTATGAGGGGTTCCCGGAGGAACAGCGTCGCCTCATTGCAGAGAACACGACGAGATGGATATTGGTAATTCCATTCAATGGAGGCAGCACCCTCAATGAAAAGGTGCCCGAACATGGCCATCAGACGATGAAGCTACTTGAAGACCTGGGAATTACAGTGGAACATACGATCACCCCCTACCTTGCAGATGCCGCGACCCGCAGGCCAGCAGACACTACTAGAAGCAAAGGTAAAGGCAAAAAATCGAACCCCCCAGCCAAAGGGGCGGTCAATAAGTATGCCCCGCCTCGTACTTCTGCCTACAAGCTCCATGACATCCAGGACGTCCTTCGCCTTGAAGCCCTCCAGACGGTAGATATCAATCCCGGCATTGCGGTACACTTTGTCAGGGCTTCTCTAATGCAGCGCTCCCATTTTGTCTGTTGCATTCGCGTCGACCAGCTCCGCCTCTCACCCAAAATCATCGACGACACCATGTTCACTCTCAAGTATGGTCTCTGGTATATGAATAAGTTTCGATCCATCGTCAGCCGTGTAGTAGTTGGTGACGAGCCAACGCCAGTAAAGATGAACATGTTGTTCGCAGGCTTTGAACTTCGTGCCCTCCCTTACACGTTGCGAAGGAATCAGACTGACTGGCCTGCCATGGCACTCCTTTTCTCCCCCATCGCGCGCGCGGAGAACCAGTACTTGAAGGATGTGGGTGACAATGAAATCTGCAGTTTTATCAGCTCGGTCAAGGAGATCCGGTGGAACTATCTTACGATCTTCCCTGAACCCATGGAGTGCACGCTGTGCAAGAATGACGGTCATCACACCTTTCGCTGCCCCTACACGGACCCGGACGTTGTCCACACATGGAACGGTCCCCGCTCACAGGTCTTTGCCTCCACTGGAGAATACACAAGGGAAGTACGGGGTTCCTCGAGCCAGGGGAGGTCATCGGCGTAATGAAGCCCCCCCATTTCGGTTTTTTCACTCGTCTATTGGTTTTCTGTCCTCGGTACCGCGCTACTCATCCATACTCACCGATATTCACCTGATCCTACTTACCGCCTACCCTCTACCCATTGACAAACTATATCTATTCCGCTGTATCCTGTACATGTATGAATACATATTCTTGTCATAAAATCTTGTGAGAGAGTACCATACTCGCTACTGTGAACAACGACTCCCGCGATCCAGTAGAATCCCAAGCTCGGACTTGGAAGAAGCCGCAGCAACAGCTGCGCAAACTCGACCCGCCAAGTATACATGACCGTACGCGGGACATGAAACGGGGAGAGATAAGCGTGCTATTCCCTTGAATGGCATGCCGCAGTGGTGGGGGCTTTTGAGCTCGGGGTCCACCTGCCAGCGGTCCTGGCCCTGTCATCAACTTCTATATATCCTCCGAGGGATTGTTAGAATTGATAGACAGAACCCCTTCCTGTGTCCTGGCCCGCCCTAGCGAGGGGGCTTCAGGATGCCTGGTCTTCAATCCAACACGCTGGTGTCGTTTCGCACTACTTCAAATTCTCTAAGTTTTACAGGTACGTCAGTATCTACTCACGGTTTCTTCAATAGGTTTTTGGCAATAGGTCCCGAGTCTGGAGGACCCATAGCCGGAGCCTCAACTGGGAACGCCGATGAAGGACTTGGGGATGGAGGGGCAAGATGGTACCAAGGTATGTCAGTTGATTCCGGGGACCCAGACGACCAGGAGCAAGAACCCAGGGAAGCGCAAGCCCCCCGAGGCACACGGGCACAGACCCAACTAACGCCGAATACAAGGCTACAGAACCAAACTGTAACCGTACGTCAACCCCAGCCAACGGGAACACTACAGAGGGAAATATCCCTAGATGGCAATAGCCAACAGATGGAGCGACAAAGTACCCCACCACCCATAAGCCCACCAGGCCAAAGAGGAAATACCCAAACACAGGGCCAGACTCAGCCGCCAGAACAGCGCTCACCTCAAAACCAGAGACCCCTGAGACGTGACCAAAATAAATGCCACAAAAGCACTAAAGCCTCCATAAAGATTGCGGGCTTGAATATAAGAGGACACGGGAACGTTAACGTGAACCATGAAGAAAACAAATGGTCAACCATCAAGAAAATGATCCTGAGGCAACGAATCGGAATACTGGTTGTGGGCGAGGCACACATGAATGCCGAACGTCGAGAAGATATTCTGAAGCTACATGGAGCTGACTTAAAAATATTTTATTCCAAATTGCCTGAGACCGCAAATGCAGCTGGAGTCGCTATAGTCCTAAATAAGAATATCACAAACACGGAGGGAATACAAACTCATGAAATTGTACCAGGCCATGCATTACTAATGGAGACCACCTGGCACGGTACAGAAAAGCTAACAATACTGGCAATCTATGCCCCATGCTCCGACAGTACATCAAATGCAGCCTTTTGGATTAAAATTGAGGAATTCTTCGAGAATAACCCAAGGATCCCCAAACCGGCGATTGTCCTCGGAGACCTAAATATGATTGAGGAACCGCTAGATCAGAACCCAAAAAGGGAAGATCCAAATATAATAACAGAGGCATTCGACGACCTTAAAACATATCTCCAGCTAGTCGATGGCTGGAGGGACACCTATCCACTACGCCAAGAGTATACATATACACAAAATAGGACTGATCAACGCCCTAGCCAGGCAAGACTGGACCGGATATATATAAAGGCATCACAACTTGAGCACACACTTGAGTGGAAAATCGAGAAACCCTGGATTAGGACGGACCATGAGATGGTCTCAGTAAAATTCACATGTGAGGCAGCCCCAATGGTGGGGCCCGGACGGTGGAAAATGCCTCTACATATCCTATATGACAAAGAAGTAAAGGCGTTCATACACTCAGAAGGCATGAAGACTGAAGCCAACATAACTGGATTAGGAAATGAAGAACAGTGGGACCCCGGTCAAAATGCACAGACCATCTGGGCTGACTTTCAAACCCGATTTGTCAAATTAGCAAGACAGAGGGCAAAAAATTGTGGTCCCCAAATTAGAGAAACAATTGTTGGACCTGGAAGCAAAAATAAAGCTGGTTACAGATGATATCACCCTGAGCGACGAGGAACGCTCTCTATCACTAATTGTCCTAAAAGAGGCGCTTGTAAAGCTGATTGAACGCCGACAACGGTCTTCGAGCGCAATGGCAAAAGCCAACTACCAAGTACAGGGTGAAACTATGTCAAAATACTGGTCAAACATCCATCGGGAACAAAAACCAAGGGATCTCATCAGGCGACTGAGAAAACCAAACCACCAACCTGCTCAACCAAACCCGCCCTCAGTGGAACAACACCAACATGGCAACAATAGAGCTTGGGAACCGGAAATTGAGTATGAGAAAAACTCACAGACCATGGCAGATATGATGAGAGATCACCACGGAAAGCTACAAGATGATGAGCTTGTTATGACTCGATCAATAGTCTCGTCCAAACCTTCACAGTACGTAACTCGGCAGTAAAAATGATAAGAGAAATTAATGAGATTATAGAGCAAGCCTTTCTGTTTGTTGAAACCGCTAGGCAAAAAATATATACTCAAACAACTAGGCTCAAGTAAAGTTAGTAACTAGTTTGTAATACGAAACTCACAGAAGTTATTATTTGGAGATAGCTCGACAAATAATAATAAGATTACCCTTGGAGATGGCTCGACAAGCAGTAATATGAATCAGAACTAATACTCGGAGATGGCTCAACAAGTAGTAGTAAGTGTGGTGTCTAGTACTCGGAGATAGCTCAACAAGTAATAGTGAGTGTGGTGTCTAGTACTTGGAGATAGCTCAACAAGTAATAGTGAGTGTGGTGTCTAGTACTCGGAGATAGCTCAACAAGTAATAGTGAGTGTGATGTCTAATACTTGGAGATAGCTCAACAAGTAATAGGAAGTTGCAACTCGGAGATAGCTCAACAAGTGGCAATTAAAGAAGTATTCACTAGGAGATAGCTCAACAGGTGAATGTTAGTGGATACAACTTGGAGTTAGCTCAACAAGATGTATAAATGTGTATTGTAGCTTGGAGATAGCTCAACAAGATACAATGAGTTGGTCTGGTGATTCACACAAGTGATAACAGCAAACAAGTGGGGGTTTGGATTTAAGAAAAATAATACGTCTAACGTACATTGGTAAATCTAGACTACTTATATACTGTGCAATGTGTACTAGTTAGGAAATGCTGCGGAATGACTAGATTTGAGTCATAACTGCGGAAATACTGCGGATGAGTCAGTCTGACTATGTAATGCTGTGCAATGACTAATATTGAGTCATGTATGCGGAACCGTAGTTGACTCAGATATCTGGCTGTGCAATGACTGATATTGAGTCATTGATGTAAAGAGGCTATGCAATGATGTCATAGTTGTGGAGCAGTGATGTGATATCATAACTGCGGAGCAATGGAATGACATCATGATTGTGGAGTAGCAAGATGACATCATAGTTGTGGAGCTAGAATGATGTCATGACTGTGCAGACTGTGCAGTGACTGTTAAAGATCATTCTGGTGTTCTGGAAGAATGTGTGCAGCATTAACCCAAATGGTGTTGAATAACTAATGAATGTAAAATGTTAAGTAGAAGTATTAATGATAGTGTTCATAGTTGGTTACAGAAGACAAAAGATTGGGTGTATAGGATTTAGATCCGGGTCATAACACGAAGTTGTTAGCCAGTCTCGATGCTTTACCGCGGAGTGACTGATAGTTTCTTCAAGGAGTTTGATTTACTGTCATATTACTTGCTTGGCGGAATTTGGCCTGTAATAGAATTTCACAAACTTCCTTTGGCCCATTTGAGAATCTGATCGAGCCTTGAGCGTGTGAGTTCCCTCGAACTCCAGATCAACCTTAAATCTAGTTGCTTCCTTAGAGGGGATGGTTTCAAGTAAGGAATTATTTGGCTCCAGGGTGAGGGTTCCTTAGTCAACTTCCCTATGAAGTTAGGTGAGCCACTAAGATTGTGGTACAAGTTCCTAGTGATTAAGTTCACTCACAATATTGTAGCTTGGCCCAGAGTTTGGTCGAGGACTTTACGGCGTCACAGCAGCTAGTGCCAGGGTTTGCCTAGGGTTGTTGACAAACCTCAAAGTTACTATTCTAGCTAGTGCCAGAGTTTGCCTAGGAGAATCTTAGTTTTGTTGTATTGGTTTTGGGTTTTGATTATTTGGTTTTGGACACATACGCATTATTGGTTTTGGTTTGGTTATATTGATTCGGACATCCCGACGTTCCCTCATACATATGTACACCCAGCTGGGCTTCCCTTGACTCAGTTCTAAGAGTTGTCCAAGCTTAGTTACCCATGTTAATGCAACGGTCTTGAACCTGGAGCAACCGCGTGCATACCTCCGATACTACCAAACTTTCCCTCGGGGAATCTCTGACAACCCGCCCTCGCTCCCTTACATATCAATAGTCTGGTTAGGTGCGGTAGTGTTTTTGTTAGGTTGTTTTATAGCACCTTTCACACACCTACACGTAAATACCCAAATACCACTATACCTGTTGCCCCCATGCCTGTGAAACCTTCACAACCTTCAAATGGTAATGGTGCAGACATTCCATTTGATCCGGAATTCCTGGAAGATCAACCACAACTGTTTACTGAACCGGATAATGGACCACACAGTCCACCAGCTGGCCCAGATCCAGATCTGCCTGGTGATGATGATGCTCCAAATCCCAATCCTCCGGTACCATCTTGATCACCCACCCCTCCACCTCAAGCAAGAGACCCTTCACCACCTGCTCCCGATCCTAATCCATTCAGCTACCGTCCCAAAGACATTGAAGCATGGAAACGTGTGAACCCCACTAGAGAACGCCATGCACCCTTGCGCCCTGGCATGATACCCACGCCTGGCACTTGAGGCCGACAAGCTGATCGTGAAGAATGTGCTGAGCACTTTGGACACGCTAGACGTGGACTTGTGCCTGCTCACAATATAGTTCCTGATCAAGTTCCGCCACCGGTTCCACCACCACGTCCATTGAATCCTGATGACCGTATGGTCACACCGCCACCTCCTGGCGCTAACCCGGATTCTGACATAGAAGAGGAAGCACTTCTGACTAAACTAGCTCAGGAAGGGGGAGTTGAATTACAAAAATACCTTCTTTTGCAAGCAATCTCCAATTCTCTAGAAGAATCATCTTTTATCACAGATCTTGACAGTGAAATGATACCGGCTAAACACGAAGCCACTAGGAATAATCCTGATAATTGGATTTCTCCAACATCATATTGTCATTTACCATCTGCTGAAAGAAAGAAATGGGATCAAGCATGCAAAGATGAGATTGATGGATTGAAGAAACAAAATGTCTTTGAAGTAGTTGATCTACCAAAAGGTCGCAAACCTATCCGTTGTCAATGGGTTTTTACTAAAAAATCTGATGGTCACTATAAAGCCTGACTCGTAGCAAAAGGTTTTTCACAAGTAGAAGGTGTGGATTATAATGAGTTGTTCCCACTGGTCGCCCGGTTTGAAACTGTACAAACTCTCCTAGCTTTAGCCGCATTAGAGGACTGGGAAATCCAGGCTCATGATGTCAAACAAGCTTTTCTATATGGCAAGCTAGATGAGGGGGTCTGCATGGAACAACCTAAAGACTTCATTAAAGAAGGCACACCAAAAGTATGGCAGTTACATTGTGCATTATACGGACTGAAACAAGCTAGCTTATCCTGGTGGAAGGAATGTAATGCCTCCATGGGAAAATTGGGATTTAAGTGCTGCTCTTCAGATGCTGGTGTATACGTCTTTAAATCAAATGGCAAAACCGTAACTGCCATCATCTATGTTGATGACGCACTCTTTCTTGGCAAGGACAAAGATCTTGTTCTTAAAAAGAAAAACGAATTTATGAAATTATGGGAATGTCGTGACCTAGGAGAACCAACTGAGTTCCTTGGAATGCAGATTACATGGGATCGTTCCAAACGTGTCTTAACACTTGACCAACAACCTTATCTTCGAAAGGTCATAGAACATTTTGGACTGACTAATGCCAAAGCTACCCCAACCCCATTACCTTCATCCTGGGTTTATCGTGCAAACACTGGTTGTGTAGATGCCAAACTTAGACAACACTTTCAAAGCGTAATTGGATCTTTATTGTATCTGATGCTAGGCACCTGACCTGACATTGCTTATGCCGTTACAAAACTCTCACAGTATTCGGCGAATCCAAACCCAGACCACCTGGCCAAAGCACTTTACATTGTGCGCTACTTAATTGGGACTTCTACTTATGTACTTGTCTTTGATGGTAGATCTGACCATGGCTTCTTAGCCTATTGTGATTCTGACTGGGCGTCAGATCCAGATGATTGAAAATCCCATACTGGGATGATTATCAAACTTGCCACAGGTCCAATCTGCTGGACTTCTCATAAACAGAAAACAGTTGCTCTTTCATCAACTGAAGCTGAATACATGGCTTTATCTGATTCATGTAGACAACTTATGTGGCTCAAGTCTCTCTTTTCTGAGATTGGAATTACTATCGCTGTATTGCCCTTATGTGGTGATAATCAAGGATCAATCTTTCTGGGATCTAATCCTGTACAAGAAAGAAGAACCAAGCATATTGATATACAATATCATTATATCAGAGAATGCATTGAATCAAAAGAAATAGAACTCTTCTATGTTCCTACTGATGATAATGTTGCAGATCTTCTCACGAAAAACCTTGCACTTGTCAAATTTCAGAAATTCCACAGCAGTCTTGGAATTCTCTTTAATTGAATCGCTATAGACTGTGCAATATGTCTATAAACTTTAATGCTGTTTAAAGTCAATAAAAATTATACTTCTTAGCTACAATTCTTAGTGAGGGGGAGTGTTGAAACTAGATTCCGCTTATGAGTCGTATCTAATCAGTGATGTGAGTTGACTAGATGCACTTGCTATATGATTGATGAACTGTCGATATATGCTATGTTGAAACTCACCCTCAAACACTAGACGCAGCCTCTACACAGGTTCATATAGATGTAGTCAATTATGCTATTCGCTATTAGTCTTATGATACATAGCTTGTACGCTGCCTTGCAGTACCTATGAACAATACCTATAGAATTACCATATGGACTCCATCTTCTATGGTACATTATGCACATGTATATGCACTATGTTTAGCAGTACGGCTCAAGTAGACTCATACATTGTTATAGGGTTTATTATATTCTGTAGTATAAATACTGTAGATATTTTCCTGTAACAATAACCAAGAATCCTACTATTTGTCTGGACACTTGTTCTGCTCTCAACAAGCACTCTTACAACTCTTGTAACACCCTTACACTCTCAGGTGAGTATGCTGTCGACCTTGTGTTGACTGACCGCTGTTTCTACACTTAATACCTCGTGAGTGGGCATCTCAGTATGAGGTTCATGAGCTAGTCACTTCATCTGTAGATAAATGTCTTGTAGTTGAAAGAAACAACTAGTGGTAGGAGTTCCAGCGAATGAAATTTGGAAAATGTGCAATTGAGAGCAAAGCAAGGATGGCAGCAGCACATTTACCTAGATTCGCAGCAAACCTCGGCTTGTAGGACTGTACCTACTTTTTGTTCCAATTCTCAAGTCATTGATATGGCCATCGATATGCTCGTCGTGATGTTTGATTGAATGCGTCAGATGATAGCGTAAGGGTACTATTGCTACAATTTGAAGTCTAGATTGAGCAAGAAATTTTAAACAAAGCCTGAGGAAGGATTCTCCGGAAATGTAAACTCTGATGGAACTTAGATGGGACCTAGTTCCATACTTGGCTTGAAATGATGAATGTAAAACTGTTGAGTACTACACTTCTGTGAGGGTCACAAGAGTGGTATCATACTGCGCCAACGGAGCTGACTAGCAAAGCTGTAGCTCTTTATATTCCAATGTTGCTTGAAGGCCCGTCTGATAGGGCTAGAAGTATCCACCATCAGATTGAATGTAGTGTGTAAGGTGAGTGTGAGTGTCTGGGATAAATCCGACGCGGTAATTAGAACTACAGCCTGAGGGGAAGTCTGGAAGTTGATACATAGTCACCCGCCAGGTCACAGGTGGTTAAGTATTCCTCAAGCTCAGCCCTAAGCACCATAGATACTGAAAATACTGCATCAGGAAACAACAAAATGACTACATGCACACACACTTGAATTATGTAGCTGTCATAACTCCCAAGCAAGTCTCTGTAGTGCTCTGTAGTTAGTGTAACACCTTGTAGCGCCTGCACATACATCAGGAAAAGTACTATAGACTTAAGGCAACTCAGTAAAAGGTTCAGGGAGTCATTTGGCTCAAGTCACTTGAGTTGACTTGAGTTGATTTGAGTTGCCTTCACAAACCTCACCAATCTCAAGTTTTTGGAGTTGACCCCAAGTTCTACTTAAGTCTGCTCAAGCAAATACCAAGTTTGTGAAGTTGGCCCAAGGTTAACTCAAGTCAACTCAAGTGACTTAAGTTGACTTGAGCCAAATGACTCTCTGAACCTTTTACTGAGTTGCCTTAAGTCTGTAGTACTTTTCCTGATGTAACTCCACAAGCATTTGTAGTTGACTAACCATTTCTACATAGATCTATATGCAAATAGATAAGATAGGCGACATCAGGAACGGGCACTATTACTGTATAATTTCGACCGTAGGTTCACGTAACACGTAACAGGACCCCCTGAACTTGAGGTTTTGTAACTTCGTAATGCGTAACTTAGAGGTCTGAACTAGTGAAATTTGACTTCATAACACTTGAATTTCACACAAATTTGAGTTCTAAGATTCAAAAAAAATTCGTAGCCCTACTTAATCGGCGTTTGTAGTAAGTATACAAAGTTTGTTCGGTTTTTGAACCATGCTGTGTAACAAACTTGCTTGCTTGCTCCTTCCCTCGGAATACTTATGGTTGGCAGATTTTGGAAGAAGAACAGAGCTTTTGCTTGTATTTTGTCTGCTTTTGAAGCTGTTGACTGTGCAGAAATTGGACTCATAGCCACTGCAAAGATATGAAAAAATTTCGAAACTGGTGTCTGAACTCCGGCGCACCACAGCCTCATGAACTTATTTCGTATGCGTAACACGTAACATTAGTCCATGAACACGAACTTACCTGAAATCAAGGTGTAACACATAACACCTGGTGAACTTACGGTCAAAATTATACAGTACTAAGCAGTGACAGTGACCACAATGAACACAATATTCTGTGGTCCCATCTTCATTCCATGTAAAATGCTTCCAACAGATTGTTCTTAGAGCCTATCCAAGCAGATTGTATGAAAGAATCTTGCTAATATAATTCTCAGTGGCCAAAAATTTGATTTTTTCTAATTCATCTCAAAACTCTGTTGTAAGTGTCAGGGAACAAAGTTCAAAATTTTTGCAAAATTTCACCCAAGGTTTTGGCACGATCACGTGGCATGATAAGATAAGGGATATACCATATATGGCAGGTCACATGCCCTTGACAGGCTGTGTTACGTTGAGTGACTTGAGTCGATGTGTGCTCTGGGGTGTTCTTTACATCAAGATGCTGATTTGGGGTCAATGTGCGTGCTATGTCCCTCAGTTCTTCAAATTTGCCAGTATAGTAACTAATCATCTCATAAGTAACAGTGTCTGATCACTAATTCTAGTGTTAACATCTCTGGGCACCTCAAGTATCCCCGCTAGCTTAGCTTCCAACTATGCTTGTAGGTGTACCGTAGCAGCTAGCTAAGTATCATTGTTAAGATACTAAGCTTCTGCTACAACTATCACACTTGGGCTCTGTATAGTTCTCTTATTGCATTGTATATACTACACAGTGTGTCAAAAATTATAGTTACACACCTAGGTGCAAAAATTGCGTATTACCGCCGGTCTTCTTTCTCTGAAAGTTCATGATTTCCACATTGGTGGCACAACCCACTTACTCTTAGCTGGAGTCAATCCTTGGGGTTGTGATGAAACAGGGACATTGGTCATCCAGACTCCAAGGCTTTTCTGACTTATTGGCATTAGGGTTTGAAGGTCCAATTCAATGAACTGCAAAAAAATGATGAATTGCACTGAACTGAACTGCAAAATGAACTGATGATAGATGTGTTGAAACTAGATTACCGCTTATGAGTTGTATCTAATCAGTGATGTGAGTCGACTAGACGCACTTGCTATACGATCAATGAACTGTCGATATATGCTATGTTGAAACTCACCCTCAAACACTAGATGCAGCCTCTACGCAGGTTCATATAGATGTAGTCAATTATGCCATTCGCTATTAGTCTTATGATACATAGCTTGTACGCTGCCTTGCAGTACCTATGAACAATACCTATAGAATTACCATACGGACTCCATCTTCTAGGGTACATTATGCACATGTATATGCACTATGTTTAGCAGTACGACTCAAGTAGACTCATACATTATTATAGGGTTTATTATATTCTGTAGTATAAATACTGTAGATATTTTCCTGTAACAATAACCAAGAATCCTACTATTCGTCTGGACACTTGTTTTGCTCTCAACAAGCACTCTTCTATCTCCAGTAACATCCTTACACTCTCAGGTGAGTATGCTGTTGACCTTGTGTTGACTGACCGCTGTTTCTACAGGTTATGGGCCCTGGATCGCTTCAACACATGTTGTGCCCTCCATTGTGCTTACTGCACTTGGTTAGACAGTGTTCAATGAACATCCAACGCTCATTCCTGGAGTGTACAAAGTCCGCGTGTTGTGCATAGCTGGTCATGGTACATGGTAACATTCATGGATCGCATTTCTCTCCATTCCTGCATTGTTCAAAAATATACATGACTTTGCACACTGACACACACATGTATTTACATAGGCACCCGATGATCGAACGAACTGTTTAAGGGCTTTGCTGTGATGGCATTCCCTTTAGTGTTTTATTCCCTGCCAGGTAGACTTGGGGTCACCGCTATAATAGCCATAAAAGTGTTCATGTGCATCCGCTGGCAAACTGCGAACGATCATTGGGTTCTTGGCCTTCGTAGAATAATTGTACATACACATTACCTACCTGCTGCTTGCCTTAAGTTCTTCACATGCTGAAGGGATACTGTTTGATTGTGCTGCAAAGCACATCTGAACATTGACTGAACGCATATTCTTGGCATTCAGTTACCCTATTCGTGTTCCAATCAACTTAAGTGACTGAGTCCAAATTGGAATGATCGGATCAGTGGATGGAAAATGGATGGATAATTATATGCGATCAATACTGAAAACACTTGTCACGGGTTTCCAACTTTGTTGTTGTGATCTGTGTTCATAACTTGTGGAAGCACGTCACTGACTGTTGCTCTACTTTGTCTAGAACCTTATCAAAACATGTCTCTCTCAAACCTCTCTAGTGTTCCTCTCCTCAATGGGGCTAACTACCCCTCCTGGTCCAGTTCAATGACAGCGGTCCTTAGAGCCTCTCGTTGTTGGTCTGTTGTTAGTGGCCGATCAACTTGTCCGCTACAAACCTTTCGCAAACCCACTGCTGATGAAATCGCCGCAAAGACTTACAAGTCTGGTGAAGATGTAGAGACCACCACTGCCGAGCAACAGAAAGAGATCAACGACTGGGAAAACGTTGATGACCAAGCCATGGGCTTAATTGCCCTCCAACTTCCTGAGGACATCAGAGCTACTGTTCTGAAGGATGAAGCATACAAAACCTGGGCCGAAATCAAAAAGATCTATGGCAAACCCGGCTCTGCTGGCACTTTTTGCATCTTCAAAGAGGCCATTAACTTCCAAATCAATGGAAGAGCCGATCCCACCCTAGCCTTGGCTTCACTGACTTCCACCTTCTCTCGCCTTGATGGCTCTGGTCTCATTCTTCCCGAACCGGTAAAAGCTATGATTCTCTTGGCTGCTCTTCCTACTCAATGGGATAATCTTGCAATGACAATCCTTTCTTGAGATGCTACTCTTCTTACTCCGTCCAACATCATGCTGATCATTCAGGACGAGTACCGCCGCCGCCAATCCAACGCTACCTTGCTCGCGGCACGCATCTCCAAGACCTCTTGGAATGATCAGAAGAAGAAGAAGGACACTAAGAAGGGAGCACCTTACCCGGCAAGCAAACCTTCCAATGACTCGTCCTCTTCTTCTGACAAAGACAAAAAGACATGCCGCGGAAAGAAAGGAGGAAAAGGCTCATGAATCGACTGAAGTGGAGACTTCCAATGTCTCTAATTTCGCCACCTGCCTTGCCTCGCGCATTAACGACAGCTTCCTCCGTGAAGCCTCCCACGACTCCGTCCTTGACAGGATGAAGATCGAGGAAGTAGAGGTCGATCTCTCTGATCACCTTTGGCCTCAGACCAAACTCGAAATGGACATTGACAAGGAAATGTATGGCTCTGGAGACAAGCGCCTTATTTTCTGGCAAGCTTCCCTTAATAGTTTTAAGGAAAAATTCACTGACCAATTGCACTCATTACAACAGATGTTCAATAATATGGCTGGAATATTGAACGGTCCAAATGGACCTTATGTATCACATTCTCCATGCTTCATGAACTCTGTACCTCCTAGTGAGGGTAAATCAAATAAAATGGTTTCTAATGATGTGCATGGTGTGAATAAGAACCTTAGTCAGATATTTAACACATGGCTGCTTGATTCCGGTGCATCTGGATATTTTACCCCTTATCGGCAAGACTTTGTGTCTTATAAAAAATTCACACATCCGATACCTGTCCAGACTGCTGACGAACGTACGTCAACCTTTATTGAAGGCGCCGGAACAGTCTACATAAGGCATGACAATGGCAAAGAAAAAATCCTCACGACTAAGTTACACCCAGTGTTTTACCAACCACATTGCACACACCAACTTCTATCTGTTGGTTTATTAAATCGACAGGGTTGCTACACAACTATTAATGTTGAGAAATCAGTTATTCGTAAGACGGATGATGACTCTATAATCATGACCTTATATCCCAATAACAACAGGGATAATATTCACTGGCTAAAGGCCGATGTAGTGAAATCTGAGATAGGCATGATATCATCTCCTAATGATTTTAACACCTGGCATAACCGTTTTGCACATCCCAGTGATGTCGTATTACGCAATGCTCCTGGAAATGTCAATGGACTACCTAAGTTGTTGATACCAGATAAAGAATCTCCATGCAAAGGTTGTGTGCTTGGAAAGGCTGCCTCCAAAGCATATCCTAAGTCCAAGAAACGACCATCCAACCCTATGGATTTAATTCATGCAGATTTGGTTGAAATCCCAACCGTCTCTTATCATAAATTTAAATTTGTAATCACTCTGCTGGATGACTGCCCTTCTCACGCTACTTTGATCATGCTGCAACAAAAATCAGAAGTGTTTCAAGCCTTCAAGGATTTCAAATCTTGGGCTGAAAAACAAACTGGACACAAACTCATGCGTTTCCGCATTGATCGAGGGGGAGAACTTATCTCAAAGGAATTTACTTCCTTTCTCAAGTCTGAGGGTATTGATATTCAAATGTCCGAACCTTATGTTCATCAACAGAATGGTAGAGCGGAACGTATCAACCGTACACTCATGGAAAAATCTGAAGCCATGCGACACCATGCATGCTGCCCAGAGTCCTGGTGGCAATTTTCATATTCCACAGGAGTACATGTGTACAACCGCACACCAATCCGTCGATTGAACTGGAAGACACCAATTGAAGGTTTTCTCAAAAAGAACCCTGATGTCTCGTACTTCAGAACCTTTGGCTGTGGCGCTTATGTCTTTATTCCTATTGACAAGCGAAAAAATAAACAATCCCCACACTCTGAAGCGATGACTTTCATTGGATATGACCAAGGAAGCAAAGGATATCTATTCATGCATAGCGATAATTCCGTAGTGCATGCTGCACAAGCAACTTTCTATGAGAAATGGTTTCCATGGTGCAAATCTGAATCTGATTCTGGAGTAAAACCCGCTATACCTGTTGCCCCGACGCCTGTGAAACCTTCGCAACCTTCAAATGGTAATGGTGCAGACATTCCATTTGATCCGGAATTCCCGGAAGATCAACCACAACTGTTTACTGAACCGGATAATGGACCGCACAGTCCACCAGCTGGCCCAGATCCAGATCTGCCTGGTGATGATGATGCTCCAAATCCCAATCCTCCGGTACCATCTTGATCACCCACCCCTCCACCTCAAGCAAGAGACCCTTCACCACCTGCTCCTTATCCTAATCCATTCAGCTACCGTCCCGAAGACGTTGAAGCATGGAAACGTGTGAACCCCACTAGAGAACGTTGTGCACCCTTGCGCCCTGGCATGATACCCATGCCTGGCACTTGGAGCTGACAAGCTGATCGTGAAGAATGTGCTGAGCGCTTTGGACACGCTAGACGTGGACTTGTGCCTGCTCACAATATAGTTCCTGATCAAGTTCCGCCACCGGTTCCACCACCACGTCCATTGAATCCTGATGACCGTATGGTCACACCGCCACCTCCTGGCGCTAACCCGGATTCTGACATAGAAGAGGAAGCACTTCTGACTAAACTAGCTCAGGAAGGGGGAGTTGAATTACAAAAATACCTTGTTTTGCAAGCAATCTCCAATTCTCTAGAAGAATCATCTTTTATCACAGATCTTGACAGTGAAATGATACCGGCTAAACATGAAGCCGCTAGGAATAATCCTGATAACTGGATTTCTCCAACATCATATTGTCATTTACCATCTGCTGAAAGAAAGAAATGGGATCAAGCATGCAAAGATGAGATCGATGGTTTGAAGAAACGAAATGTCTTTGAAGTAGTTAATCTACCAAAAGGTCGCAAACCTATCCGTTGTCAATGGGTTTTTACTAAAAAATCTGACGGTTGCTATAAAGCCCGACTCGTAGCAAAAGGTTTTTCACAAGTAGAAGGTGTGGATTATAATGAGTTGTTCCCACTGGTCGCCCGGTTTGAAACTGTACAAACTCTCCTAGCTTTAGCCGCATTAGAGGACTGGGAAATCCAGGCTCTTGACGTCAAACAGGCTTTTCTTTATGGCAAGCTAGATGAAGAGATCTACATGGAACAGCCTAAAGACTTCATTAAAGAAGGCACACCGAAAGTATGGCAGTTACATTGTGCATTATACGGACTGAAACAAGCTAGCTTATCCTGGTGGAAGGAATGTAATGCCTCCATGGGAAAATTGGGATTTAAGTGCTGCTCTTCAGATGCTGGTGTATACGTCTTTAAATCAAATGGCAAAACCGTAACTGCCATCATCTATGTTGATGACGCACTCTTTCTTGGCAAGGACAAAGATCTTGTTCTTAAAAAGAAAAACGAGTTTATGAATTATGGGAATGTCATGATCTAGGAGAACCAACTGAGTTCCTTGGAATGCAGATTACACGGGATCGTTCCAAACGTGTCTTAACACTTGACCAACAACCTTATCTTCGAAAGGTCATAGAACATTTTGGATTAACTAACGCCAAAGCCACCCCAACCCCATTACCTTCATCCTGGGTTCCTCGTGCAAACACTGGTTGTGTAGATGCCAAACTTAGACAACGCTTCCAAAGCGTAATTGGATCTTTATTGTATCTGATGCTAGGCACCCGACCCGACATTGCTTATGCCGTTATAAAACTCTCACAGTATTCGGCGAATCCAAACCCAGACCACCTGGCCAAAGCACTTTACATTGTGCGCTACTTAATTGGGACTTCTACTTACGTACTTGTCCTTGATGGTAGATCTGACCATGGCTTCTTAGCCTATTGTGACTCTGACTGGGCGTCAGATCCAGATGATTAAAAATCCCATACTGGGATGATTATCAAACTTGCCACAGGTCCAATCTGCTGGACTTCTCATAAACAGAAAACAGTTGCTCTTTCATCAACTGAAGCTGAATACATGGCTTTATCTGATTCATGTAGACAACTTATGTGGCTCAAGTCTCTCTTTTCTGAGATTGGAATTACTATCGCTGTATTGCCCTTATGTGGTGATAATCAAGGATCAATCTTTCTGGGATCTAATCCTGTACAAGAAAGAAGAACCAAGCATATTGATATACGATATCATTATATCAGAGAATGCATTGAATCAAAAGAAATAGAACTCTTCTATGTTCCTACTGATGATAATGTTGCAGATCTTCTCACGAAGAACCTTGCACTTGTCAAGTTTCAGAAATTCCGTAACAGTCTAGGAATTCTCTTTAACTGATTCGTCATAGACTGTGCAATATGTCTATAAACTATAATGCCGTTTAAAGTCGATAAAAATTATACTTCTTAGCTACAATTCTTAGCGAGGGGGAGTGTTGAAACTAGATTCCGCTTATGAGTCGTATCTAATCAGTGATGTGAGTCGACTAGACGCACTTGCTATATGATCGATGAACTGTCAATATATGCTATGTTGAAACTCACCCTCAAACACTAGATGCAGCCTCTACGCAGGTTCGTATAGATGTAGTCAATTATGCTATTCGCTATTAGTCTTATGATACATAGCTTGTACGCTGCCTTGCAGTACCTATGAACAATACCTATAGAATTACCATACGGACTCCATCTTCTAGGGTACATTATGCACATGTATATGCACTATGTTTAGCAGTACGACTCAAGTAGACTCATACATTGTTATAGGGTTTATTATATTCTGTAGTATAAATACTGTAGATATTTTCCTGTAACAATAACCAAGAATCCTACTATTCGTCTGGACACTTGTTTTGCTCTCAACAAGCACTCTTCTATCTCCAGTAACATCCTTACACTCTCAGCTGAGTATGCTGTCAACCTTGTGTTGACTGACCGCTGTTTCTACAAGATGGACCAGTCCATGATTTAAACCTGGTCCAGTTCATGGTTCATCAAAATCTCAGAAAAAAAGTGAACCGCAAAGAATCAGTTTAAACCGGTCTAAACCAGCACAGCCACATAGCAAATTTAATTTAGATAGATAAGTGTATTTTCTCCAATTTTTATTGAAGAAATTTATATTTTCTAATGGTCTCAAGCAATAAGACCTAATACTTGAAGACTGGAAAGACTACTCATAACATATTGAACACTGAACAGTACCATGCAACAAGTCTGAGAGCCAGTCCTGATACAATGCAGTATCCATGGTCTGTTTTAATGGGTGACCACACTTACTCTTAGCTGGAGTCAATCCTTGGGTTGTGATGAAACAGGGACATTGGTCATCCAGACTCCAAGGCTTTTCTGACTTATTGGAATTTGGTGTTAACTTGAGATCATCTTACCCCTCTTTATTGGTAAATGCACTGGACAACCGGATTACCTTACTACGAGAAGCTGTTTCTCGCATCTCTTTGTTATAATCTTACTTTCAGATTTAATTCTGTAATACAGAATTTATTTGTTTTCTGGGAGAGTCGCATCCAGAGGATCTCAACTGTGAGCTATGCTCAGAGTTTCCTGGGAGAGTCGCATCCTCTGGTTTCTCGCTTGCAGAGATCTCAGCTAGTGCATATTCAGCGCAGCCCAGAATTCACTCTCTCCCAGTGTCTTCTTTCATTCTGATATCCCTTAGGCAGCCAGCGGGGACTCAGGGCTGTGAGGCTCAGGCAAGATATGAATGTGGAACACTTGTTATTCTACTTGGCCTTTGTACAAGGTAAAGATGGACATAAGTCCAAGTACTTGCAGCCTAAAAGGTCTGACTTGTGACATGCCATTGCTGACCCATGGGAAACAGATACTTGACTTGCAAGTATTTTTACAAGTAAACACCTGCAAGTACTTGTATCCCAAGTCAAATACAAGTACTTACAGATATGCTTACATGTACTTTGCTATTACTTAGTATCTATATACACTAGTTGTCAACTAGTAGTTGTAAGAGCTAACAAAGTTTACAGTAAGCTAAAGCTACATCTCAGTGTTAGCATAAATAAGTAAATTCAAAGTAAGTAAGCTCACCTCAGAGTTAAGAGAACACTCTGAGGGGAGGTGCTACATCAGGAAAAGCCGTTTTTGCCTAGGTGACCCCAGAGTGGCCTAAAGCAAACTAGGTGACCTATGAATCCTATGGCATCCTAGGAATTTGGGCTCGTCCCTTGCCAGTCAAGGCTCTTGAGGATTCCCTAGGCAAGCCTAGGTCTGCCCAGGTTTGCCCAGGTGCTCCTGGGGAACACCTGGGGAACACCTGGGCAAACCTGGGCAAACCTAGGCTTGCCCTGGGTTTGCCTAGGATACCCTAGGGAATCCTCAAGAGCCTTGACTGGCAAGGAACGAGCCCAAATTCCTAGGATGCCATAGGATTCATAGGTCACCTAGTTTGCTTTAGGCCACTCTGGGGTCACCTAGGCAAAAACGGCTTTTCCTGATGTACAAAGTAACTACAAACAAGTATAAGTAGAAAGATGTACATCTGGAAACATTCATTGTACAAAACTTATGGATTCAGTAGGACACCTGGACAATAAACCAGACATACAACTTCAAGTTGCACCTAAATTTGATAGTCTGTTTTATTGTTAGTTAGTTGTTGTTCTTTTTCAATGCAGTTCAAAGACCAGTCCTTGAGACCAGTACATACCAGATCAATTAATGCATAACACCCCATGGACTTATGGTCATAACTATATGGTACAAGTAGTTTCTAGTAACTACTAGTAGGTACTGTACTAGGCATGTAAGGTCCAATATAACTAGATTCTTGCTCGGCACCTGGATACATAGTTGATATGTGTGCCCTCAAGGGGGTCTAAGGATTTTAGCGCCCAACCATAGGTAGGTTAGTTAGTCCAGCGACCAGGGCCCCAAAAAACTTTTTGACACCTCAAATACTGACCTATTTTGGGTACTTCTGGAGGTCTTTGGTATATAATAATTGTTCAAAACACATTTGCACTGGCCTAGCTACAGGTGCACACATCACTTCAGCCTTGACTTTGGCAATAATTGACATATAAGGATAAATACTACCAAACTTGGGCTGTTCTCATTATTAACAAAGCTCATCAACTTGGCATGATCACTCAGACTCTACAGCAATGCTCGCTTTCAACCAGATGATGATTGAGTGTATGCAGATAGTTCAAGTTGGAGGCATTGATGCCAGTACAAGAATCACCGCTGACTCCCGCAGCACTGAGGCCAAGTTGAGGCTGAAAAGGTAGCACTAACGGCAGTTGAATGGCCAAGTAAAGGCTTTAATGACTCTGACTCTTAGTTAAGTACTATCAAGGCTATTGCAAGTACTATAGACGTCCATAATGTACAGTATCATATGGAATGGCCTAGATATCATGCTACAAGTGGAGCTGTGATGTATGTACTGGGTCATGTGTAGTATTATCTTATCTAGATTTACCATATATGGCCGTGGGAATGATTACGTAGTTAGTTAGTCCGAGGGCAGAGCTCTGGAAAAAAAATTGACATCTGGTCATTTTTTCTGAACTTTGGACCCTCTTGTGTGCCCTCATACATTACTAATCTGCAAAACCTTGGTTTTGATCAAAGCAGTTCTATTCAGTTGCTATTCACTCTAAAGCATCTCAGAGCAAGGGTACTCGCTGTAGAGCACTCTGAAGTGTTCTGGGTTGCTTTGGCAGCTTTGACAGCTTTGGAGCGCTCCAGAGCAGCCAAAGCTTGTCCCAGGTTTTAGTAGAGTTGATACGTTAAGCTGTCTTTCCTTCTCACAGTGTGTTTGATTTCACTCATGAGTTTCAGGGCAAGTGCAATTGAGCAGCCATCAGCCCTTGATCAGCCCCATGGCATTATCTCAATTAACTATCATCGAAGAAAGGGAGACAGAACTGAGACAGAGCTTGAGAAGTTTCAGCTATAGATATTTCGTAATCCTAATTTAATCCACAGCCACAGGCCCACAAGCCGCGGCTCGGATACAGCTCCAGGTCACATTGCTAGGTCTTCTCCACACCCTTCTACAGCTTTCCTCGGCCATCTATAATGCTCCATGGTACCTACAGTACTGCTATGAGCCCCAGTAAGCATTATGGGCCTTCAGATGCATGGTACCAAAGTAAACTGCAATAACACGACAAACTGAGCTAATAAACTTACGAAATATTTATTTCTGAAAAGTAAATCGGCGTATGCCAAAGGTTTATGGAAACCCCTGTAATCTTCTGTAATGTACAAAGATTGAATACTCCATGCAGACTCCATGCCTCCATACATTTCCATTATGTACTATGGAGAAATATGACAAAACATATATGAGAAGGTTGTGAGAAGGTATGGGTTCATAGATCTTATGCAGCTCATACGCCTCATACGCTGTCCAACATGCTGATGTGATTACGAGTGTTCTGACAGATCACTTTTGAATAAAAGACACATGAGATTGTGGATTCCCCCAATTCTTGTTTGCACGCCAACTTCTTCGAAGCTTTTCTGTTCTGTCAATTATGGGCAACTCACAATCCAACCGCAGTCGAAATTTTGGTGTTCGCCAATCACAGAGAAAACCAGATCCTTCCCGCCACAAAATCGAACTTGCTCATACTACAGTCCGGCAGCAACATACAAGTTCGGACAATGTTGTACATTCAATGAAGAAGTCATTTGGCCATTGGCTCTCGACATCTTCTATGTTTGCTCGTCTTGGGCTGGGATGCATTTCCGAAAATGTATCTGCCTCGAGGAGTAGCGAATCGGATTCCGATGACGACGAACGTCTTTCGCAATGCGATATATCCAGCACAACCCTGTTGAGCAAGAGTAAAACTACACCACCGCATTTACTTCCATGTTCACTGTCACCTCAGGTCAACTGTTCATGTCTATATCATAGCGTCCCGGAAGATCCAGCAGCAGAGCACGCATTCGATACTTTTCTAAAGCAATTCCCTCGTAAGAATTCTATTTTTGGGCCATTTACATAAATACTTAATTTCTCGTTAGAATATCGCCTAACACGGATTCTCGATACTCTAAGGCGCAGTGATTACGCCCGGCTCTCACGAATATTGCCTAAACAATCTAAAGAGACCGAGACATACGTTGACTACATGGGGGGCTCGCTCTATCCGGAATCTCTAATCGAAGTCCATACCAAGTTTTTAACCAGCAACGTTCTAGGAAATACGCACTCCATTAGCGCTAGGCAAGCCATAATTTATTAACCAACCCTGGGATGTGTTCTGAATTGGAATAGCTCACAGCTTTCATTGAAACATGCGGAGGAAGCGAGGATGGCCGTCCTTAGGTTCTTCGACGCCCCACAGTCTGTCTCTGAGGACGACTCGGATGAGTACACTGTAGTATTCACTCCCAATGCTTCCGGAGCACTCAAGCTCGTAGGGGAAGCATACCAATTCTCGAGAGGTATATCTATTATTAGTATCACTTTCCGTCAAGGTACCAACATCACTATATCTTTAGGAAGCTCCTTCGTCTTGTGCGAGGATTCACACAATAGCGTTAATGGTATCCGTGAATTTGCAAGACGAGGAGAGGCTAGCGTAGTGTACATTCCCGCCGGCGGCCAAGCAAGCCAAGAAGGTGCCTTCAATCTGAACGAGGCCAAAGTATGAGTATATGCGTTCCCCTGAGCCTACTGCCATCTGATATTCCTTCCAATTCGCTCGAAGGGTGCACTATTTAGGAACAAACCCCCACAGGGCACATCCAGTCTCTTTGCACTGACAGGACTGTCTAATATAACTAATGCCAAGTGTCCCGGTTTGTATTCATCTGCATCTTCGAAAGAGGGGGATGACTCAATTGTCACTTACGCTCGGAACCTTGGATATCATACGCTCTTGGATGCTGCCGCATTGGCACCGACGTCCCGAATATCTCTTTCCCAGATCCCTGTTGACGCTCTAGTGGTGTCGTTTTACAAAATGTTTGGATTTCCAACCGGTATTGGAGCACTCGTAGTAGGTTTTTCGTCGATTCTGGTTTTTACATGAATTGAGCCTTTTTGGCCAGATACGAAAAGGTTTCCTCCGTATGCTCAAAAGCGGGCGACCATGGTTTGCTGGAGGTACAGTAGATGTTGTACAGGTTCCCGGAAGAGTCTACACCATGAAGGGCATCGGAGAAGAACCCGAGAGTTTTGAAGTATAGATATCCGCTTGACCGTTTGAAACGATGATATTTACAAGCTATTTTTTCCACAGGATGGGACAATCAATTACCTTCTTCTTCCTGCGATAACTTCGGGGCTTCAGCTTCTCTCCACATACCTTCCGTACTTGCCCCTTCGGTTGAACTGCCTCCTGCATCATCTTATTGCAGAGATAAGCCAAATACGTCATCATGGCCACGATGGGGATATAGAACAAGGCTTTATATGTCAAGTTCTCTCACGGAAACCCCGGAAGATCTTGCAAAGTCTCGGGGAGACTGACGAGGACACGGGAGCAATAACTGCTTGCATCTTTTTAGATGTCAGTTATTCTTTAGTACTCTCTTTTACTGCTGTGCTGATGCTTTAAGAAATGCATTTAGGAAGCAGGGGAACCTTTTCCTTTGTCGTTCATTGCTCACTCAGCTGCGCAGAAGGGTATTTCTCTTCGGACAGGATGCATGTGTAATCCTGGTGGAGCCGCATCTCTGCTAGGAGTACAGGGAAGCATGAAAGATGTAGGGGAAGGCGGACTGATGCGTGACGGTATGACGCTCCGGCAATTTGAGGAGGAGGTTGCCAGAGTGCAAAAACAAACAGGCACATGTCCTGTAAATGCTAATTCGCCAGCCCATCAACTTGGTGTGGTTCGGATAAGTCTGGGACTAGGCTCCGACTGGAGCGACGTATGGCGGGTACTTCAGTGGGCAAGAAAATTAAGTGACGCTAGAGAACGGAGGGAGATGTGGCAGAAATGGCTAGATCATAATTAAGTACTACTAATGCTAGTGGATATATAATAAATATATCTACACAAATTTCCAGATCAAGTGCGGCTTTTTACTGGGCAGGGCCTTGGACCACTCGCTTGGACCACCGTTTGGGTTATATAGTTATTTTTGCGGGTAACACTCAATGACAGTAAACACGGATTGCGCTGCTTCACGGCTAAGTTTCTCTACTATTTGGCTGCCCCGAAGCGGGGCATTCGCAATCGAGCTGTGCACCGTGTTCAATCTTACTCCTACGTGTAATAGGACCTTCAACTCCGCCGACTCTGGCGACTGATTTCATCAGCAAATTCACCCAAATGTAAACGGTATAATGTATATCCGGTGTAATCAAAATGCCTATTCATACCCCATCATACCGTCCCAAGGTTTTGATCAATTATACTTGTGGTATAATCATTATACACCATTTATTTGCCATTTATGCCTCATTATACATGGGCTGTATTAGGATGTATTAGGCTGTATTGGGCATGCTCGCTGTTTCAGCATTCGTGTGGTACACGGTTTACAGTACTCAGCTCACAACGCCGTTCACAGACATGAAAGCAGGGAAATGGACCATCAGGTTCATCCATACTGTGCTTTGGATACACTAGTACCAGCTAGTACCACTTAGCTGAGTTATCGTACTTTACCAATATCAAACGCATGCGCACGGCATCAATTGTGATGTTGGATCATTTTTCCATCCCTTAACCCCCGGCTTGATCACCTCATTCCACTATTTTCTAGCAACCAAGAGTCTTTAGAGTCGTGAATAAATCATATGAACATCCAAGTGTGCTTATTAAATCTTACCTTGGGAGTGGCCATTCCATCTCATTCCACGCACTGCGAAGATGAGCCCGAGACAATGGATATGCGGGGGTCATACATAAGCATTGAAAACGTGCTGAACATTGAGTACGGTGTGTGGGGTTTGCCATCGGTTTGGAAATTGGTACCTTGTTGGTACCACCCTTGATTGGCCTCCGAGAGCCTCCGAGACTTCAGAGTCTTGAGGGAAGTGGCTTATTTCCTATATAGATAACTGTCGAAACATGGGCCTTTTGAAAGATTGAGCAAAAGTTGGTATTTCAGAATAGATAGATAGGATAGATAAGCAAAGGCAGCGGGGCTCGAGACTCTCAGAGAGAAGGGTAGTCTGAAGCGTCCCTTGTTCTGAGGCGTATTCCTGAATGGGCCACCGTCCGAAGAAGAATGCAATGTCATGGTGGAGCTTCCAAACGTTAGCGAGGAATGTATAAGTATCTGGAATGATTGTGGTTACATAAGGACGTACCCAGTTGCTGCGTCACTGTCCATTGCGCCGTACCACCACCGTAGACAGACCCTTTCGTTCTCGTTGATCTTTTATTTACTTGTCTGCTAAGCACTGGGTTTGTCTACGGGTTTTGCCTCGTTGCCGATCCAATCGAGAAGGGCAACTCGCGACTGATAAAACACAACATAATGGCCTTTTAGATAGCCAGGAGGTTCAAGCGCGATGAAGCAGTATGAAAGTAATATTGACGGAATAAGAAGTATAGTCCTACCTGGTAGGACCAATGAGATAGGTATATACGGCGTCCACATTCACTTTCCATGACCAAATCCTTTCCTCGCAGATGCAGGACGGAGACTACCCTGTTCAAGATGATAAAACGTTAGCGAGGCTGGAATAATGTAAGTAGAAGATAAGGGGCTCCAGCGGTGGAGACAGCGGCGGCTGAGATGCACGATGAGGTCATTCCCACTGCCAGCACGGCTTCAAAGTTCAAGTCGTTAGCGCGTTAGCGTCAACTTAGCGAGAAGGACCGGCATTTGGATATGGTTACAGAACGATGTACCTCCAGGCTTATGTAAATGCCCCTTCACTGTCCCTTTGTTCTCGTTGACCTTTTATCTATTCGAATTCGACTACGGGTTTTGGCGCTCCTAGCAAACTCGTGACTGATAGACACACATAATTGCCTTTTAGCTACCCGGGAGGTTTAAACGAGATGGAGCAGTGGTAAGAAAGTAATGTTGACGGAATGTTCTACCTTGCTTGTGCGCAATGATATAGTATTTACAGCATCCATGTTCACTTTCCATGACCAAACCCTTTCCTCGCAGATGCAGGCCGAAGACTACCCTGTTCAAGATAATACTGAGTTGACTTGTATAGGCCTTCCAGCGCATTCCACGGAGCTACGTAGCCTAACCCGCCTTGCATAGGCGCTAAACGAGCCCGGGAATCATCCGCGATGAGATGTGCATGGGATAAAGACACTGTTGCTGGCTGTAGAGCCAACAAGTCCCCTCGTAATGGAGGCAGAATTTTGCCTAGATAGAGCAATATAGATGAGCGGGAGGTGCAGAGTGCGTGTCTCGTGAGGTAGTATTGCTCTACCAAGTAAGAAATCAGGAGGATCGGCGTCGGCGGGAGGACGTGATAACCGTACGCTCCATCGGAGAAATGCGTAAGAGCGGCATAGATGTCGGAGAACAGGATCGGCGGGGAAGGATCTGTGACTGTGAATACTTGTCCACCGATATCTGGATGTCGGCTCTCGTTCGAAGAGAGCTCAATCAAGCGCTGTTCGTAACACAGATGGGCCAAGGAGCAGTTCTCCACGTAAACGTTGGCCGTCATCATATTCTGGAAGAACGACACGTTGTTCTTGCCTTGTGCAAGAAAGTATTCGTACAGATCTGCGCCAGGGCCGTATATCGCGTTGGCCGGGCGTATGCATCCTGTCCGCAGAGTTGTTTCGCCGGTAGGGCCCGAGGGTGAGTTATCAGAGGCCCGTATGAGGGTCTCGGATCGCAGTTTGGTGTGTGCGTAGCAGCAGCAAAAGCCGTCAACGGATTTCGGTAGTTCGCTCGGTTCCTGGTCTCCCAGCACCTGAACGAAATTCTCCGGCTCCCTCTCGGCCCAAGGGACCAAGAGCAGTCGTGTGCGGCGCTGGGCTACAGATCCCGATGAGGTGAAAACAAGGACAGAAGCGCCGGCTGCAAGAGATGCTTTGAGAACGTGTTCTGTGCCGATAAAATTGATTTCGGAAAGGGGAAGAAGGGAAGGATGTCGTTCGTAGAATCGAATGATAGCCGCGCAGTGGAAGACGGTGATTTCGGAATTGGAAGAGGTGGAAAGAGGCCATGGTGCTTTGAACGCTGCTTCGACCTGCTCTGCGCTGGCGATATCTGTTTGTATGAACTGTACCTCTTTTGCTGAACCTGAGGCAAAGTCGTATCGAGAAGGAGGATGCAGGTCTATGATACGGATATTACTGGGTAATTCACCTCGTTTCAAGAGATGTATGATTATCCATCCGCCCAGAAATCCTGACTATTAAACCAGCAACCAGTCAATATTTCAATCTTTGTAGATAGATGAACATTGATAATCACGTACACCACCAACCACAATGTACCTTCGGCCAGTCTTTGGAGGAAGATATTGCTGAATATCCACTGGGTAATCATCCAGCTTGTTCTTCACTGCCTCGAAATCTTTGGTTTCCCATCGTACCGGAGACAAGTCAAGGACGCGACGAGGAATTCGAGCTAGAGATTTATCATTGAGTCTGCAGTACACTGTGAGGAGAAGCGCAGATGCCGCAGAGGCGACAAGAGGGTACACGACAGAAAATGGCATTCGCCGTTGTCGCTGGCAACGACAACGGTCATCTGTTGTGATAGAAAAGAACGTGTTGCCGGAGCCGAGCAATTTACCTTTATTTGCCGTTATAATACGTAACGCGTTCTCACAAAGGGCAAGCTTGTCCCCCCCAATAAGGAGAGCATTTCGATAAACTTCAAGGCCGGTTTCTAAACCGATACATTGAATCATGTACTAGTTCCTCCATAAATATGGCGAAGATGGCTGCTGGCAGGCCTGTCGCTGGGATCGATGACCCGGAACCTCATCCTCTCAAACGGTAAACCTGGCACAACCACATCTACAACAAATTTGATGAACTACCTGCAGACTCTTGTGTGGGAGTGAAGCGAGTCATCGGTAGTACTCTCGACGCTCGGCTTCTATCTAATGCTGCACTTCAAGATGATGTCTCTTGAACTTCTTACACTGAACGCCGTTTCAGTTGCAGCCTGTGTACGAGTCCTCTTAACTCTCAGTGCAATGCTTCTTGCCACAACCTGTTTATCTTCCTTGATACTCTTCCATATTATGACCCCGCTCTTTTCCTTTTTGTTTTTATTACCTTCCACTGCAGTGCATTCATAGGACTTGTGCCTGCCATATGCTGCGCGATGGCCCACACTTAAGTTGTAAGTCAAGACTGGAATATATTCAAGATCACAGTATGTTAATTGTACATTTGGATTGAAATTTACTCTTCAATGTTACGAACCAAATTATGTATCACATTAGAAACGATGCAGCACGCTTTACCTATCAAATTTCAAATTGACTATGGTTTATCCAACCTGAAAAGAGAGAAAAAAGTATTAGGGAAATCACTTGGAGTCTTTAGAGCAACATTAGCGTACCAGGTGTTTTCATCCTCTATTCATTGATTCATCATGGCAAAGGCTGCCTCCAGACTCATACCCCCATACGCGACATTGAGAACTTCAGTAATTCCGAAAATCAATACCGCGACATCGGCCCCAACCCATTCTGGAACAGTTCCAGGTGCCAGCATACCTCCAATGTCAAAGAACACCGCCCCAATATACGTCACAATGTCAGCTAGTTGATTCTGGGACGCAAGATAGATCCCAACATCAGCAACAAGCCATACGAGGTTGATACAACACTCCGCAATTGGGGAGGCCATTTTCCACACATTGATCAGCTTGGCTGCGACGCCTGCGTTGGCAGTGATAGAGACCGCAACCGCATCCAAAAATGTTTTCCCGATAGCAACATCTGATATCACGTTGTTCATCTTAATCCACCAGTCTGTCTGGTCTGGGGCCCAGTAACTTGTCAGGGCTGGTGCCGCAAAGACGAGGTAAGATGCGAAACAGGCGGCAGAGAGAGGTACAGGTACAACTGCTCCCTCTTCAAGAGCCCACTTCAGAGCAGAAAAGATATCAAGAGCAACGCTTCCATAATAAGCGCCAGCATTAAGACATATAGATGCAATATCCGTTGGCTTACGTGGGGTCTTGGTGGCAGCCAGATCAAGAGTCGTAACAACACCCTTAGCCGTCATTGCTGAGACCGGTTGTCCGTTTATGAGGAGTGAAGACAGGGTCGAAAAATCGGTGGCATTAATTAGTGCCGTGGTTGCACTGTTGTCAGGGTAAGGAGCGCTTCCAGCCTCCAGCTTAAAGAGGATGGTAGCGGGGATGGCGCCGATCAGGCAAAAAAGGTCAAGGAATGTGAGAGTGTCACCCGAAATGGACTCGTAAAGTGAAGATAAGATAGGGATCTCGAGGGGTGCATCCAGCATATCGACGAGGCCTGACATAATAATCTCGAGAAGTTGGATGAGAGTGGTCACTAGAGTTTCGGCCGAAGCTAGGAAAAGGTTTGCAATTATTCCAGAGAGCTTCTGTAAAATTTCGTTTGGAGTCAGAGTATAGATATTATCCACAATCTCTGACTTGATTTGGTTGACCATCGTGACTACCTCGCTCTCCTCCTGTGTAGCCATCTGCTGAAGCTGGTCAAGAATTTGGTCCATCGCGCTAGAGCTTGGCGTAGCTGGGCTGAATGATGTGGTAGAAGCAGAAAAGTTACTCTTAGCCTGATAAAGAGCCCAATTTGTTTGTGGAGAGTTGGATCCCGGTAGTTGAGAGCTCGATGAAGTCTGGGATCCAATAGTGGGACCCGAACTTGGAAGGCCTGCCCAGCCACTGACTGTATTCTGCAGTTGACTAAATGCACTTTGCACCTGACTTTCGAGAGTCGAGATTTGACTGACTGCTTGCTGAGCATACAGCCTGAAGATGTTCTTCATGACTTTGTGCGTGCGCACAATGTCGTCCCATTCAAAGATGAATCCAAGCCAGGCCACCAAGTCTTCCCAGACAACCTGCAACTTGTTGAACACGAACTGGAAGGCCCCTGCAACAGCAGAGAGCGAGTCAAGGATAGCATCATACACTTCTCCAGCAATAGTGACCACCAGATGCCAAAATCCTGAGATAATGTATTAAAACTGAGACAGTGAAGAAAATTTAATGCAGCATACCATTGACCTCTTCCACAATAAAATTAGTCGCATCCTTCCAAGCATCCCCAAGCCACTGGAGAACATCTCCACCAGAGATGGGAATGCCTGCAAAGCTCGCCGCCTGGAGCTTCACTGCGCTCATGGTCTGAAGTGTAGGGGTTACTTGTCTCGAGCCGTTAGAAGGGAGCGTTGTGCTGACTTGAACAAGCTGGCTGATTGCTGTAGCGGCTGCACTCACGTCAGCAGCGGGGGCAGATGCTGGCAACAAAGCCTTGGTAGTTCCAGATGCAGTAGTGACCTTCACACTACTGAGATCATCGGCGCTCTTGATAGTACTGAGGGTCTGGAATGTATTCGACATGGGATTCACATCCACAAAAGTGGATGGAGAGGCAGACAATGTAACACGGAAACAGGCTCCTTGTAGTGTTTGGGTCTCCTGGACCACTGTTACGACACCAGTCGCATCAGCTGTAATTTGGAGTGCAGCAGCAGGAGAAAGCACGTAGTACACGTTATTGACATATACACTGACAGGTGCGGCAACGGAGAGTGAAACAGGTGTGTTAGGTGCGCTGACACCATTGGCGTCAGTGACTTGGATGTGAGTGGTAAAACTGTAGTACTGAAATACGTCGTCAATGGCAGTTGCAGGAATGAGAATACTGCGTTGGGACCAGCAACCGGTGACCGGATCTTGAGAGAGCTGAAGGATCTCCTGTCCATTGAGATGTACAAAGAGCACGTTGCTGGGAGCCTGCGAGTTGAGGTAGAAGGCAAAGCCTTCTGCGCCTGTGCAGATTGGAACAGGGATTGACCATGAGCTTGGAGTTGCTTCGCTTCCTGCAGGGCAGGAGGTATAACACAACTCTGCTTGAGTGTTAATTCCCCATACAGCTGTCCGGGAGCCAGCCGTCAACGCAGAAAGACTTGACACACCAGAAAAAACACTACTATTTATCACTTGGAGAGGTGTAGCCAGGTCACCTTGATTGTTGGTGGCAAATAGATATAGCCCCGACGGGGCTGCAACAAACAAATTAGTGACCCCGCTACTATTGAGTGCTGAGGCAATGGCAGTCGCGCCACTGGGAAGTGTTAAACGGGAAACAGAAGGAGGAACATTTGCACGGAAGGCATTAAATTGTGGAGCAAAGATCAATTCCTGTGCCCCACTGATGGAACCGAAAGTGTATATTCCTGGTACAAAATCAGCGGTGCGGTTGCCGAGGCAGCTCTGAATGCTTCCAGACGAGAGATCAATTGCAAGGGTATGGCGGTTCCAATGGGGGGAAGAGCTCGGGGAGATGTAGTAGCGGTCAAGCTCTTTGAGGGGATCACCTGGAGTACGAATGATGTCCACAAAGCAATTCTCTACAGAGGAGCTTCCACTTGGGATCTGCATCAGATAGACGTCCGAAATGGTTAATGGAGTGGGGGCAGTGATTCCAGCAGCATCGAAAGGCACGGAGGTCCAAGTTATGCCTCCGCTCCATGCAGCTGGTGCGCTAGAATTACCCAAGGAAAGGTAAAGATAGTCTGCTCCGGCGATAGTGACAGTAAGCGCAACGTCAAAGGCTTGGGTCTTCATATTTTGCGCTATCGCAAAAGACTTGGCTACAATCAATGTACCTCCATGCTGGGAAGACAGAGTAGAAGAAAGATCGACTCTATTCCAACCGGTCGCAGTGGTGCTAACTTCACGCGTCACGTAGAAAACGTGGTCTGTTCCAATGGAAAAGAATAGCGCTTCACCAGTAGTGGCTTGGACGACCTCGAATGCAATATCCGGAGCCATCACATCGGCATGCTTCTGATTTTGCATCAGCTCGGACTGACAAGAAAGCTTTGACATGGTGGAGGACTGTGAGTGGAAGGAGCGTTAGTAATGAGGGGGTTTGGGAATTTTGAACACACCTTGTTCAGAAAATGTGGATATTGATTGAAGAGATTGTGCGGAAATTCGTTGCAGTACAAGCGACTTTAAATGCAAATTTGGTACGCGATTGTCTTGCTTCTGATTTCACATACACGGCTGAGTTATCCTCTGAGTCCCAATGGCCATTGGCTCCAGAATCCGCTGACAACTTAGAAAGGACTAGTTGTAGAAGACAGGGAAATGCCTGCCATGGATTGACAGTAGAAGTGCAAAGTGGGCAATTGAACCTACCCTTCGAGCGATAATACCGTCGGAAAAATGAGCAAAAAGTGGTAGATTAAAGTAGAGCACTAGACGGCGAAGAGAACAAAGAATGCTTGTGGCCATCTCAGCTGACTTGTTAAGAAGTCACTATTGAAAAATGTAAGAATGGGAATCAAATGAGGATATAGCTCAAGCTCAGTACTTACCAGCCTGTTCCTCAATTTGCACTGTTTTCAGGAATTCTCGGCATATCTACACGATCGTGATCAAGTATGAACATTTTGTAATCGCCGATTCGAGTTAGACTCGGTTCCCATCCAACCATCCGAGAACAATTCAATTTGGTTTCCTCTCAATCTCAGCTATTATTCTGGCTCGGAAATGAGATGACAGTACCTTTCAAGTACGAAATTGTCAGGTTAGGCTACCCATGTGCAGGTACTAACTCCGACTCCCGCACATGCCAGTGTTCGGTTACTTTTTTGATATTTGTGTCGTGGTTTATATCTTAGTTTGCACACTTTCCGGCGGAGGCTCTGCATGCAAGGGAATTCAGTTGCTGTGAGCATACGAACCTGTCGTGTACTCCTCAGGACTGGATCAATGCTGTAGTAGGTCGAATTCCTGGTCTGTGGTTCACCGCCGAATCATCCGAGACAAGTTGGGGAGTTGCCAGGAGTAATTAACTTCCTTCTTCCTTCCATTCCATGATATGCAGCTCAATTCGGTCGAGCTCTCGCTATTTCAGACATTATTTCAGACTTGGATTTTGAGTTCATCTATTGTGCTTAGTTGTACAGGTGCCACGTCCAGACTCTGTCCGCGGCTGAGGCTAGTTCATTTCGATTTCTTCGCAGACCTCTCATTCATACTTCCTCATCTATACTCTTCTTCCTCATGGAGTTTAGTTTCATACATGAAATCGAAGTCGAATTCCCTGTATAAAATTCATCACTAAATCGCCGAAACGAGGTGGACAAATTCCTGCCTGTAACCGTCCGCATGTAGCTCAATTCGGATTACTCTCCATTACAGCCATTATTTCTTTTGCTTGGCAGCCGAATTGCGACTTCGAGTTATTCACTGTGTATAGTGCACAGGTACTGCGTTCACATGCAGATATCTTCAGCCTTCAGACCTCTCATCTATACTTTCTTGACCTGTCCCTTGACCTAGGGGCCACAAAGTATCTTTTTTGTACGCTAAGTGTTCTAGTAAAGGGTAAAAATTCTGTAATGGTATAAAAGCAAGCACTTGAAAGTTGTTCTCTATCACATTTTCAGCGTTTCTGAAATATTGTGCGCACTACTACAGCCTTCTACTTCCTTCTGAAATTTCTCCCCAATCGAATCATGTATGTTTGTATGTCCTATGAACTATTTTCCCCGAAGCTTATCGGAATTTTCGTAGCATGACGGCGACTACCCTCCCTCCATCTAACCTTTCCAACCCATCGTATGGTTATGACTTCGTTGTTGCCGTCACTGAGGACAGTGTCAATGCGACAATGTTACAATACCTCTACACGGTCAACGCTCCTATGGTCTATCTCTTTTGGATCGCAGACATATCTTCAGGAGCGGTTGTGCCAAAATTGGTTACCGACAACGCCACGTTCTTGAATTCGGTACAGAATATCGATCCTTTTTCTATCCCATCAGGAACCGCATTCACAGACTCCCGTGTCCAGACACTTTATGCTGCGAATCTTATGTTTGCTGTCCGTTTGAAGATTGGTCCTCCACCAGGCGTTCTGCCTTCCAGTCTGGGGAACATTGTTACATTCAGTAATGCTGCAGGCACTGGGGGGGCGATAAACGGGGTTCTATTCAATATGTACTGCTCTACCTTTGATATCCTGCAGACTACCCCGCCGTCTACAGGGCAGTTTGGACTTACAGTCCCGGGGTCTTGGTTGAATATTTCCCAGGACCCTAGTAACCCTTGGATCTACGGTGCATCGGTAAACCTTGATTTCCAAACGGCGGCATTTACAAACTTGCCTGTAGCGGTGCAGAATCAAATAAAAAACATTAATGGGTCGGACAAATTCAGTGTTCAGCAATTGCTGTTTGATCTTGCAAATGCGGGGTTGGAGTCCTCTCCCACTATCTCCACCACCTCCACCACCCTGCCTAATGATTCTCCACTTGTCACCACCCTGAGGGACAGAATATGCACTTCGTATTTCAGTCAAATGCAAGGGAGCAACCAGCCAATAATGGGGATTGCCGCCACCCCAAATGCTGGTCCTGACACTTCTACCTTGCAACCTTCGTCACTTGACCTTTGGCTTGACGTATATTTGGACCCCAGCCAGGGTGGAAAACCTAATTTTACCTCCGGGCTGACAACACTCAACTACTTGTGCAGTGTTGCTTCGACTCAGAAATCCCCTACATCCTTCACTTGGAACTGGGTCCCTGACGAAGCCGCTCAGGCGGACTGTGATGGTGTCGTATCCATCAACCGCTCATGGTTTGTCAACTATTTCAACGGTAGACTCTCGAGCTATGTCATGGCAAACTGTTACTCCCCTTCGGTGACAGTTACCTTCGGGTCTGATATCAAGGTGCATTATACGTATGGATTATCTCGTGGTCAGACCCCGAATGTTACCATGCCCGCGACTGGCGCGACGATCCTGCAGTACAGCTACTCCAAGGATGCGTCCGATCAAGCTGGCCTTAACGGTGATGAGGGCAAGATGGATGTTTCAACCAACTTCACTATGGACGTTGAGTTGACCGGTAATACTATAGTCATCACGCAGCATCTCGTTATATTCACGAGTATGAGCCTCGAGCTCGCCAATGGCTCGGGTAACATTGTTGACAAGGAAATTGTCGATACCTACACCCTCTCTGTTGGGTCAGGTGGGGATCTCAAAGCACTTCTGACTAGTTCTGTACCCACCGATAACTCACAGTGGTCAAAGGCTAGCTCGTTTTTGAACTTCTTTGACGATGTGAATAGCCTCATAGCACAGGCTCAGCAGTGGGCGGGAAGCGTTGTAGCAACAAGCTTCACGGATGTACCTATCGGTACCGTACAAGGCCTTATATTCCCTGGTGCAAAGACTTTTACTTACAAGGAAGCTGGGTTTTCCCCTTACCAAGACTTGGTCGCGCTGATCACTTACACGGACCCGTCGACGTAAAATTTGTTGGAATTTTGGGTGCTTTTCTGGTTGTAAAATAGGGATAAAGATAGGATTAGGATTACTCGGCTCAGTTGGTGTGAGGCTAAGAGTTGTATTACCTGTACTACTTGATTTGTACTGTTATTGATATTAACCTTCACAATTTTATCAAGTTTCGATGTCATGGAAGGAAGGAAGAATATTACTCGGCGCAGTCCAAGATCTGGATTTGAACGTCGGAATCGATTCTAGAAGCTAGTAGAAGTGTAGTGAACCGCGAGAATTTCCTTTTTGGAGAAGTTTCCAGGCTACTGCATATAATGATCGATGACGCACGGTATAGCTTTCTAAATTCGTCCTTCCTACACTACGGGAAGGAAAAACAATTAATATGATTGTCCAAAACACAATCTAAATGATTGTCTTGCACTCATATTGATTGTCTGAACCATTCGTAATGATTGTCCAGTTTACTGAAAAAGACTGTCTTATACCTTTATATTGATTGTTTGAGCCAATCTTATTGATTGTCTAAACCAATCTTATTGACTGTCTGAACCAATCTTAATGATTGTCTGAACCAATCTTAATGATTGTCTAAATCACTCTTAAAGGTTGTTTGAACTACTTTCAATGATTGTCCTAGTCTTTCAATATGATAGTCTGAACCACTCTATATAACAGTTCTGAACTATCTAAATGATTGTCAAAAACACTCCAAATGATGGTATCAAACACTCCAATTGACTGTTCAGGACACTCAAAATGATTGTTTTTGGAAATGGGTCACAGTGTCTTGAGACAATCATTTGGATTGTTCAGCAATCATTTGAGCTGTTTTGGACACTCTTTTCAAGTGTCTTGGACAACTATTCTGAGTGTATGTAGCAATCATTTGGAGGGTCTTACACAATCACTTTGATGATTTTCAAGTGCTTCTGAAGGGTCTCATATGCTCATATGACAGTAAAGTATATTCACTACATATACATTCTACAAGTACAGGAGGGATGAGAAGAGAGAGACTTATCTTGAATTTCAGAATACACTCAAGAAAAGATTACTGTAACTGAGGCCCAAGCAAAAAATAACTCAGCTCAATGTTGTAACAGGTCATCACGAAGCATAACTGCATAAATAAGTGCTTATTGGGGGCGTAGAACAAAGAGATGTGCAGAACTTACAGCTTGAATGATGGGTCACACGCACCATAAGAAAAGGTACCTAGAATTGAGGCCGGGAGGGCATTAGAGAACTTTCGCACCGCCTTCAGAAGAACTTTACTGAACGTACGTAGAGAGAACGGGCGCCACACAGAATTTTTCGGAAGAGCAATGTCGTCCAGCATGGCCACCCGTGAGGATAGCAAAATCATGATTAATGGCAAGGTGGACGTGTGTTGGAATGACCCAAGTAACCACTACACTACACAACGGCGGTGCTGAACGGACATTGAGAGAATGGGCGAGCAATGGCTTCTGGCACAGCCGCCGGTGAGAGTAGCGAAGTCATAATGTCGACCAACCAAGTAACCGCCCCGTAACGGTGTTGACCCGCCGAACACATGTGGCCGCTGAACGCACACAAAGGGAGCCGGCCTGCTGAGCGTAGGTGGAGAGAATGGGTGAGCGGAAAGTTTTTTGTGGGGTTGGCTTCCGGCATGGCCGCGGGAGGCGAAGTCGTGATTAGCAGCAACGTTGACGTGGGTCAGGGCCTAAGTAGGTGCGGCACAACAGCGTTGACCCGCTGAACGCACGTGGAGAGAACGGGCTGGTGAGGATCGGGAGTTCGTGGTTAGCGGCGACGTGGATGTGTCAGAATGGCCGAGGCGGTCGCCGCACAACACCCGCTGCTAGTCAATAAGCGGCAATGCAAGGGCCATTGCTTGCCCTGAGGCAAGGGCGTATCAAGCTTGTGCGCCCAGGAGAGACCGGGCGGCGGGGGTGGTTCTAAGGAAAGTAAGGTTTGTTGCCTCTGGCTAGAGCGGTGCTTTGAACGGCGGCTGGCACTATGTCAAGACAATCCAGCCGCCGGCAGAGTTCACCTGAGGAAGACGACTAGGAATTGGTAAGTGCGTGGCGGCGGAAAAGAGAGATATCGGGAGCGTACCCAAGACCTCGGTCAGAACCCTTTGCCACCACATTTTCGGCGCACCGGCGGGTAGTAGCACTCAACCATAACCTCGTTGTAGTCGTTTCGCGGAGGCCAGCGTAACAAGAGAAGTGTGGGTAGTGTGAACCGGGTTGAAACGACTCTTGGAATACCAGAGTAAGCTCGTTGTTAAGAGGAGGGAATAGTAAAGCCGTACCTTTGGTGGTGGCATGGGCAGACAAGCTAGCGTTAACGGAGTGTGAAGGCGTGCATGGCGGTAATGCAGCACATTAAGAGACGGCCTAAGTAATTGTGAAGCACCGCATGAACACTCAGACGTCCAATGAGAGCAGATAAGAGGCTAAAAAATTGAGAATTCCACGTTAGTTTGAGTATAGAGTGACCCACAAAAAAAATGTTCGCCTCACCAGACAAGATGGTCACATCCGGATCTGTACCTCCATTAAACAACATAAGCGGAACATATTGTCTTGACGCTAAGAGCGTGGCCAGAGGAATAGGCTGTACGAGGTTGTACGTTGGTGGATGTGCTGCAGTAAGTTCAACTGACATGATCATGTGATCTGTCACTTGTGTTCCGTTTGTTCCGCTCGTACCGCTTGTCCCGCACATTCCGTGTCGCCGAAGCTGCAGTGCTTGTGCCTCAAGAAGCGCCAGAAGAAAGCAAAGCTGGCATTGAGATCATGTCGAATCATTCACTCCACTTCGCAAACTTGATAAAGATAAAATGTATCGAGTCGAGCGCCCAGAAAGGAATAACACTCGTTTCGTTTCTATCATTCCTGTCACTTATATCTGGTTATAAGGGCATGCAGACATGGACGTATGCATTAAAGATGGGGTAAGATGTACTTGGGGGAAGCAACAGCGTTGCAAGCTGTTATTCAAGTGGGCCGCCCGAGTCATGTGACCTGCGGAATACGTCGGTGAAGTGTTTCCGTTCCCTGACGGCAGCTTGTGGCTCACTTATAAAGGCACGCAACTTTGTTGGTACTTAACTACTAATGTATATAGTTGAACTTGTACTTCTTCAGTTAAGTTTGAATACATTTGTCTAAAATGCACAGCCACCTCGCAGTACAACCGTATACGGCGTAATACGGACATACGGTACGGGAAAATACGGAACTTCCCGTACCGGATACGGTATGGTCAAAATTGAAAAAATCTGATACGGTACGGAATATTTCCCGTAGGCTACGGTTACGGTGAAGAGCCCTAAAGTTGCGTGCTTGTCCCGAAATTCTGCGCCGCTAAGTGCCATGCGCGTAAGGAATTGTCCATGAGTTCGAACGATGCCAATGTGCTTCTCTAGCGCTTGGCTACTCGCCTCATCATCCAAGCCATCCATTATACTACCGCACCAAGGTGCTTATCTAGCACTTGGTTCTTGTATTTACTTCCCGGACGGTGAAGTAAGAAAGGTTGGTCCTAGCGAGGACCAGTCGGGTCTGCCAGTCGGGTCCAATGTAGAAGTAAGGGTAAATCTCACTTTGAAGGTATTAAACCTAAGAAGTGGGCTAAAGAAGATAATAATAATAACACAAAGAGCTTAACACTTAGCTCAACACTTGTTGCACTCGCTGGCAAGGTCGTAGTCACGCAATATAAGAGTCACAGAATATAAGGCATCAATTGGGAGAAGGTAGAAAAGTGATCAAAAGAGAGGGGGGACTAATTGATGATCCCTACAAGTCTGCATAGGTATCTATATGTAGCTAATTGCCAAGCTAATAAAATAGCGAAACTCGTGCGGGAAGATCGGATAGAGGAACAGAACCGTCCGGTTGAATGGTAAATACCTTTATAGCCTTCTGTACTTCCAATGGGATTGACAGAGCAGTGCAGGATACACACAAGACTAGAAAACAGAGCCTCCCACCTAGCTCAGTCAGTGAGGACAGAATGGAGCGACCAAATCCAAGCGTCACGACTCAGGTGTACTCCAACGACTGTTGCCTACACCCTAGGAGGTACGGAGAAGCTTCGGGTTAAGGAGGGGGATAGTGGATAAAGGATAAATAGTAAAATCAAATAAATGATGAGATGAAACATAAGGAATAATGAACACCTGATTCCGGAGCACTAGATTTTTGTACAGCCTAGCGGTTTGGGCCAATGCAAGAGTATGTGCAATGCGTCCTTGGGATACAATCCTGGAGAGAGGGGAGTGCGGAATGGCTGGAACGATGTAGGAGAAGTGGTAGGGACGAATACCCGGTATGTCCGGCAATCCAATCAAATTAATGATTTGCGATCAATTAACTGTCGGGATTGTGATGCGGCGTGAAGAGATCGTGAAGGAGGAGACCTCCAGGAGATCGATGTGGACTGGATAACATTGGGATAAGATAAGAAACAGTGCTGGGTGTGTGATGAACCTAAAGAGAGGGAAAAGACAGCCACTAGCACAATAGAACAAATATACATGCACATAATTAAAGAATAGGAAGGGGACAGAGTAAGTGTAGTAACAAACAAGTAGATAGTAGGTAACAGTAAGTAAGGATAGTGAGACAAAATGGAACATAAGTAAAGAGGCATATAAGTGTGGGGATGAAGTGGTAAAATGTAAGCTAGCGTATAACTGAACATCAAAGTAAGGTAATGTTGGAATTGATTCTTATGACGTCACGCGATTTTCCATAAATGCGGTGACATCATTTGGATTGATCACTAGGATTGGACTTTCCGAGTGCCGGACTAGGTATTTCGGGCCATTACTATGGAAAGCAAGAAGGGCCTGCTCCCTCGGATACGGTTCCCGAGCAGGATCAGGTAGAAATCAAAAGTCTAGAGCTCAAGTATATACGCCGTCCGTCACACATTACATAAATTATAAGAAATTAGGTTTGCTTATCACCATGCCGCAATCCGGCTCTGGACTCGCCGCTTGCTACTTAGCTTTTCGGGTACACAGTCGTTAATATCCTTGTCTGAGCAATGGGATACTGGGGAATGACACCTTTTCATGCCAAAGAAGGAAGCCCCACTGCTCACTTCAATTGATCTCTCATTTTGGCACAAGAAGAGGAGCCCACCGATCCTGCCTGCAACCTGAGCATGAGGATAGGTGATAGGCTAAGACTCACCCAATGATTAGTAGTATAAAGACAACAACCAAGATGACAACTCCAGTGTCACAGCCGAAGGCAATACTACAGATGCTGAAATAAGTTGTGCTAGAAATCAGTCAGATAATTACTATTGAAGTACTAAGGCGAAAGTCACATAGCCCAAGCGGGGCCTTAATCACTCCCTGGCATCAAGGCCATGATAAAGAGGGTCCTATAAACTAAAGAATCTCTAGTGATCGAGTTTGTAACACCTCTTGCAATGGGTCTTACCCCTGTCATGTGGACTACTAGATATGTACCAATGTTTGATACCAATGATATATTGTGGTCGTTTAACACCAACTTTTCACAGACTTCGATGTTCATGATGGTCTTCCGAGTCAATAACTTGCCAATAACAATGCCAGAAACCCTCCAGGAGTGACCCCGACTCCCGCATCTGAATCCGCTTCGATGGGTGGTTCCAACCAAAGTCAAGGTAAGAACAGCAGTGTAGCTCTCAAAATATTAAGGATTGCCTCTGCCATGGCACTCAGCACATGATGTTGGTCTCTCCGCCGTAAACCTTTAATAGGGCGAGTCCTATATTATCTGATTGCACAGACAGTGATACTTTTGAAAGCCTCCCATTGCACCTGTTTGGCAGGCCAGCGCAAAGGTTGTGCAAAGGTGCCGCCCCGCTGAGTCTCCGCCATCCTCACTGACTATTCAAGGCGGGCGCCGAGCTTGAAGCCAGATTGCGGCATGGTTATAAACAAACCTAATTTCTTATAATTTATGTAATTGTGACGGACGGCGTATATATTTGAGCTCTAGACTTTTGATTTCTACCTGATCTGCTCGGAACCGTACTCGGATCATGATTTTTGACGTCGCCGAACTGATGGAGCCGAATCGGGACACGGACCTCGGGCACTCGCTACAATTATGTAAATCTAATACTATTTATTCATTGGCGCTGTTCTCGTTGCGCTAACAAGAAGTAGCTTATCACAATTATCATGCAATCCTGTATCATTACAAACACATGCTCGCCGGATATCACGTGTTGCGCGTCAATCTTGATGGCTTAAAGCTCGCCACCTAGTAGCCCCGTTTCAAGCTTTGAGGAAACCATGGCTGGAACCCTCTGTTACGTGTTACACAAGCATACAATGGGAAATAGAAAGTACTACAGATCCTCGGATTCATCAGATCCCTTCAAGTCCATCCAATCCAACTACAGAACTTGTTACACTGGTGCTCTGCCAGGAGGTTTCAGGAACAGCTATCAATATTACCTTGTCCAAATACTATCTGCCTCTTGCCCTCTTCAGTGTCCCCATATATAATTTTCAATATGTCGCTGCCAGACATGCGGGGTAGCGGTAAAATAAGACTTCACAATATTGATACTGTAGCTGAGAGTAGGATCACAGTCACTATCACTCACGGACTTGTCATTGTCTGAGCATCAGTACGGAGCTCTCCACTTCCTTGAAAGTCAGACAAAAAGGCAACTCCTTGTGTCTTGACATCAACTTGACATATTGCCAGTGCTGGCAAGCACCGGGCACCCATCATTATTATGTACATCTATTACTATTCATTCATATTCTCGTTTGTCAAGATAATACTAAGGGCATACAATAAGTAACCCACTAATCATTCTTGCAAGTTTGTAACTGTGGAAATAGCGAAGTAGCGGCACTATGGACCTGAAAGATAGAGATGCAAAGAACTACCATGCTTCTATTCCAGCTATCTCAAAGCCATCTTTTTTTAATTTTCTTTAAGATTCAGGTATCGAATCTTGACTCCATGGCTCACTCTTAATACTATATGATCAGTATATGATTGCATGCAAGATCAATCCTCCACTGTTGAAGTACTTACTAGCACATATGCACAACCTGGGCTGAACTTTAGGAGCTCTGAGGTGCTCTGCAGCGCTCCAGTATGGTAGTGAGGACTGCCCTTCAGAATTCCTGGATAATTTTGATATTTGAGGCTTCTAGTGTTGTATAAACTGGGATATCATTTTATTTTCAGTTTGAACTTTGTTCAATTTCTATATGTTCAACTTAACTTGAGATGTACACTTGTCAGTTCTTTGTGGGCAGAAACATCCTCATATTGGGTTATTTACAAATTACTTGACTTTTTCTGCTACCTCTAGGCTGTGAACTTGGTAAGTTAACTACTCAGTAGTACTTACTACATGAGTGTACAACAACTCTTATCAATAAATGTAAGTATCTGTGAATGCTAACTCTGTAGATGAAACAAAAGGAGCACGCTGCAAAAGTAATCAGGCACTATAAGTAAAGGAGAAGAAGAGTATTTGTCAACAGAGAACACCTCCCCTTTGGAATCCGGAAACAGATCCGAGAAGCAGGACTCCCAGCACATTATGTTCACACCTCAACATAGGCCACAAAACCTTTACAAACCTCGTGCCCCGGTACTAGTATGTAGAACAAGTAAGTAAATACCATTGCTCGAAATACAATGCCCCTCAGCACAGGTTTGGCGTAGGTGCAATCAAATAATCTGGGGATCAAGATACACCACTTGTAAAACTTAGCTTGTATGACTAGCCTAAGGACTCGGAAAGCATTATTATAGCGGTCTGCCGAACGACGTAAATGCGACTCAAAATTAAGCTGTGAGAATATATTACCCGCTACTTACGAGCTTTTCTTGGTGTCTCACACCGATCCCACACGACAAGACCCTCTTCTTCCCTTTGGTCAGAATCAGGGACTCAATCTTCTCTCTGTCTCCTTATCAGTCCATTCGAGCGAAACCCACCCTTCTATGTTACTTTGACTTACCATGTACTATAGGCACCCTGTTCTTTGCATCTCTATTTTTCGGGTTCACAGTGCCGCAACTTGGCTATTTCCACGGTTACGAATTTGCGAGAATGATTAGTAGGATTCTTGTTTGTCAAATAGCGCAACGAGAACAGCGCCAATGAATAAATAGTATTAGATTTACATAATTGTAGCGAGTGCCCGAGGTCCGTGTCCCGATTCGGCTCCATCAGTTCGGCGACGTCAAAAATCATGATCCGAGGGAGCAGGCCCTTCTTGCTTTCCATACATTACTCCACAAAGCGTCTCATCCTGCGGTATATTTCTTGATCCTATCTTTAAACATGCACTATTATATGTTTGTACCTTGTTTCATAGCCTATTCGTATTTCCGCACCACCTGCGGAGGCCGCGTATCTTTTACTTATATTTGTAGATACTTCGTATTGGCTCCCCTCAGAGTGTTCTCTTATCTCTGAGGTGAGCCTACTTACTTCCTTTATACTTACTTTTACTGACGAAGTCCATAGCTGTAGCTTACTGCATACTTCGTTAGGTATTTATCAATACAGAGTGTTCTCTTATCTCTGAGCTGTAGCTTACTGCGTACTTCGTTAGCTCTTACAGGTAATAGTAAATGTAACAAGTGGAGTACTAGCTACCGCTAGGGCAGGTATATAGCACTACCACAATGTTTCGCATATGCTTGCCTCAAGCCAACTTCATTCCTTAGCTTCCGTGTTGGCCATTCCATCCCACTCTGTTCACTTTCCCAACCCGACAACTACATTTGTTGGCAACATGTTCTTTCAGAAGCTTCCACATCCCCTCACTCTTCCCAACCTCCCTCCACCCATACTATCAACTTGGGTACAACATGTACACTCAGCCTTCGATTCAACTATTAAGTACAAGTTGCAGGGATATTTCCGAAAATGTTTGAGCCCATCCACCATGCCCAGTGCAATTGAGACTTGTTTAGAACCCGAAAGCAACGATTGGGGGGCAGTGAGCCCCAGTAATGCATCTGGACTCATCGAAATCGATGCCTCCCCACTTGAAAAGATTCAGCTTGGATTTCACGAGTCATGCGGCAGTATTATTATCTACCAAAGAAACAAACCTCATTCAGTCGCCGTACACAGTTCCAGAAGTACTCAATGTGCTTCTCTAGCACTTGATGTATGTGGGTTGTACATGTGGTAGTATTCACAGCTATCCCTTGATGTGATGTCTTGTTCACAAGTGTTTGCATCTGGATTGCCTTTCCACCTCAGTTTGCTCCCTTTCTCCCACATTCAACATTGTGTTGGCTTTGCGCATTGAGGTGGGAGACCCCAACCTCAGTGAGAAGTAATCGCAGAGAACATGAGTGAATACGACCGAGTAGCTACAAACATGCGTGAAAGGCTATATACTGACAGTGAACTCCGGCCCGGAACACCACGATCCCCTACTCCAGCATGAAGTCATAGCAGTTGAGTTGGGCCCTATTGGGTCTCACTACTGCATACAGTCTATCTAATTTGCTCAACGCTTGCTTAACTTGGGTGCCAAAGTGCTTGACTGCACCTCACTAGCACTTGGTTTGGACTTGTTTATCAATTGTGTCATTACTTCAGTTCTCGGACTACTTGTTCTCAACTTCTCCCCGCTCTTTTAGCTCTTTGGTACTCCATTTCTGGCAAATTTCTGGAGTGCTGGCTGAGCGCTTAATCCAAACATCCTCCTGTTCTCGACTTCCAACCACTCACTTCCCAACTCTTTAATCATACTCACTGATGGCATGTATGCTCAGAAGTTCCCACGTGTTCAATGTTCATCCATCTGCGCCTTTGTGGATCATCAATTGATTCCGGTTTGCTTGAGCTAGGATGGTGTTGGGGCAAGATAGACCTTAGCTTTGGGGAGAAAACACAAGGAGACCTCAGTGCTCTTCTAGCATGTGATACTTCTGGCGTGTCAATTTCTTAGAAGACTAGGGATGGTCTAGAATGCTATTGGCAAGACAGGAGGAGCACTAGACAGAATCTGGATGAACTCTTGCACATCCGGATGTTGCCTAGCCAGACTTTCGGCAATTCCACAAGGGGTTGCATCCATCATCCAATTCAGCACTCTTAATTCACTCATTCCTGAGATGTTATACATACATTTGACATTTGGACTACCCTCAGGTGGAGATTATCCGGAATCTGAGATGGTGCAACCAGTACCATTGTCTTCACTCCTCCATAACAACTTCCAAAGCCTTATCCTCTACATCCAATCTTCATCAGCACACTCTTCCAGCCACACACTCATTCTCCACTCGTCCATGTTCCCCGTCTCTTGATTCCAAGTAACGGGGAACTATCCTCGAGACATGTACTTTGTGTATTGGAAAGCATTGCTGCCGACGCTACAATTCACGGACCACAATATACTCCTATACTGGCCAATGTCCATGCTTTCTCGGATATTTTTTCTCTACTCTTGTTCAGTTGGGACATGCCTTCATGTTTCGAAGTGGGTTACCCTCGCTCGTTTGTTCATGCCTAGGTATAGCTCACTAGATAAGCTCATTACCTTAGGGATGTGATTTAAATGGATTGATTTTGTAGATCCAATACAAGGATCTACAAGGTCATTAGTATAGTCTCTAATTTTTTACTAAGGATTAGATAAATTGCCTTTAGTCTAGCCTGATATCAGTCAAAATGTTGTCTCTTTCATAGTGATTGTCTTAATTACAGGCACTCTGAATGATTGTTTGCTCAAGGCAATCCAAATGATTGTCCTCAATAGTAGGCAATCTCACTGATTGTCTTATGTTGGGCACTCTACATGATTGTTTGCTCAAGACAATCATTTTGATTGTCCTTAATAGTAGGCAATCCAAATGATTGTCTTGAATTGGGCACTCTAAATGATTGTTTGCTCAAGGCAATCAAAATGATTGTCCTCAATAGTAGGCAATCCAAATGATCGTCTTGAATTGTGGGCATTCTAAATGATTGTTTGCTCAAGACAATCAAAATGAGTGTTTGGCAAAAAAACATCTAAATGATTGTTTTTTCAAAAAATGATTGACTCAGACAATCATATCAATTGTTTTTTCTTCCCATAGTGCCTAGTGGTACAAGTTCTCCCTAGTGCTACGTCCGACACATACCACAGATTGGTTACCTTCCTTTCGTCCATAAAACTCCCCGAGGCTTGATGGATGTTTCCTGTATACGAGCCACGCACGGAAGACGCTATTAATAATTATAAGGTGAAGTAAATCGCATAGTCCACGATTTTTTTTGAGTTACTGTCAGACTTCTTGTGGCGCCGGTGAAGGGGTACGAGCAGGTATCCTTTACATCTACTCTACATCTAGTCATTTAGCGTGTCTGTTCGATCCATAGCCTCCTTTTATAGTACACTGTACAAGACACCACCGAGCCGGAGAAAACTCCACGCTGTCACTCCGAAAACGTAATAAAGATAGGACAGCGCGACAGCGAACGGTCAGGAGACATCCGGGACAACGGCATTATTGCGACGACATGGTGGGTATCCTGTAAAGACAGACTTACCTTGGGGAGGCGAGGAAGTAACAATGCAAAAAGTGCGGCGGAGAGGAAACTGGTGATGATTGGTTTGAAGTCACTGGGCATGTCTTCTCCATCAACTTGCCACTTTAGCTTTCGCTAACCCAATACTCAAGACTCTTGCTCGCAAGCTTTGCGATGAATGCTCAGGTACTTCCTGTTAGCTCGGAGTATGCCTTAATCTAGCTTTCGAGCATTGATATTATTACGCCTCTTATTCGCCACAGTGGTTCCCTCCGTCGTCATATTGCGCGATACGAAGTACAGTTTCGGCCGAGAATAATGTCCAGTGTTCCTGCTTTCAGATGACCAATATCCAAGTGATGCAAAGAGTGCTCAGTCATCTATCTTCAGGCTCGAATCGGTCCGTTAATTTGATGAACAATGCTCCGTCTTCTGCGTTCAACGCTCAATGTTCAATGATGACAAAGACGCTAGTGGGTGATAGTACGTTGATAGTAAGTTACGAGTGTCGCAAAAAGTTGCTCAGTCATCCGTTGTTTAGTTTTGCTGTGTTCTATCCTTTGAGGATGATAGGTGAGCTCCGCTCTTCTCGCCTTCAATTTATCCTCGGGAAAACTCTGCGTACAAAAGGCTCAGAGGCGAGAAACCCAGAATCCAGCAAACATCCCTCCAACTCAACTTAACACTACCAGACTCTTAACTTCTACTTACACAATGACGAAGATTCTTATGACCGGTGTTACTGGTGAGATCTACTTGGATTTCAGTACACCATGCGGGCCTAGTACTTACAAGTTATGAACAGGATATATTGGTGGCGCTATCTTAACTCGCTTCATGCAGCGATCAGACTTTTCTTCACTCGATATCCGCGCCGTAGTCCGCTCATCAGACAAAGCGAAACGTCTCAAGGAATATGGGATAACGCCAATTGTAGGCTCACATGATGATTTAGAGCTGATGGAAAAAGCTGCTCAAGAAGTCGACGTTGTCATCGCCATGGTAAGAGTCGAGGTAGCTCTAAATATACAGTGAAGCTTACTACAAGTAAAGGCTGACTGTGACGACGTCGTGGCTGCCGAGGGTGCACTCAGAGGACTGAAGAAAAGCTTTGAAAAAAACTGGTAAACGGCCGATTTACATCAATACGGTGAGAAGTAGTGCTTGAATCTTTTTTCATTTGACTAACGCTGGCGCGTTACGAACTAGTCTGGAACAGGTGTCTTGGCTGATAATGCGGACGGAATGTACGCTAGCACAACCATCTACGACGACGCGGACTCCGACCAGATTAATTCCCTGCATCCTTCTCAGCCCCATCGGCCTGTCGATCTAGCGATTGTGAACGCCGACGCCGAAGGTAATTTTCGATCTCCTATCTTCCCCCAACCCGTCAATTTTAACGGACTTGACTCTTATTCAGGCTTCGTAAAAGCGTACATTATCTTACCCACACACATCTGGAACACTGCTCAAGGTCCGCTGTTCGATTCGGGGATATCCAACCCCCAGTCCATCCTGATCCCTTCCTTGATTCGTGCATCCTTGGATCGAGGACAGGGTGGCATGGCTGGAAAGGGCTTAAATATCTGGAATAATGTTGAGATTCACGAATGTAAGCTCCGATTTGGCTCCGATCCAAAAACAATAGTACAAAGGTGATTTTTAAATCTTTCCTAGTGGCTGATTTATACAGCCTCGTTTTCGACGCTACACTCTCTGAGACGTCTTCTCTTCCCCATGGCCGTGACGGGTATATCTTCGGAATAACGGGGGAACATAGCTTGTATCAAGTGTGTAAGGCAGTAGCTCAGGCCATGGTGCGCGTAGGTAAAGGGAAGAGTGAGGAACCTACTTCCTTTACCAAGGAAGAGATTGATAAGTATTTTAGTGTGAGCAGTTTATTTCTCGGTGACATGCTTGTATCTAATTGGACGCTATTTCCTCAGGTTGGCGGATATGCTGCATTGTCTACCAATTCCCGTGGCAAGCCCACGCGGGGTGCTGCTCTTGGGTGGGCACCTAAGAAGACCACAGAGGACATGCTAGCAAATATCAACTTGGATCTAGAGATTGTAATCAAGAATTTGGCTGATAGTAGACTGTAATTGATACTACACTGCTGCACGCAAGGTTTATAATTTTCGACAAATACTCGGATCAGAAAAGTTTGAAACTTGGCTTTCGAGAAACTATCAATAATGTTTCCATAAATCCCGATATTTTTGTAATTTTGGTAAGTTCTAAGCACAAAAAATTGACTAAGCTTCATCTTTTCAAGATTTATCAAAATATTTTTGAGAAATCATTGAGGCTGGAGTTTCAGCGCAGTTTCAGCGCTCATGAGACCTTCTCTCAACGCGTGCGGTGTACGGCCGCCGTGAGCCTTTTAAATAAGAGCGCGTGTTTTTTTTGTTGATGACTCCCCCCTTCAACTTCAACCATCACTGCCGAACTTCAAGTTGTCGCAAAATTTTTCCCCTCAAGTCTTGTTCTTGCAACAGCTCAAGCACTCAAGCACTCGTCTCAAGTATCAAGTATCAAGGTTCAAGTTGATTCCATTCAGTTCAAGGCCAACCATATGCAAGCTCAAGCACTCAAGCTCAATGTCTCTGCCTTTCAAGTCAAGGCTGCCACGTCAACGTTCACCAAGTTCTTCAACGTTCTTCAACATTCTTCAACGTAATCAAGCTCAAACTCAGGCTTCAAGTTGTCCAACTGAGGAGTCCAGGTTGCCAAGCTGTAGGCTACATACTTAGATTTTTTGCCATGAATACATCTTTATATCTTTATTTGTGTGCGATTCTGAGAGTATACAAGGAGCCGGGAGCCCCGCTCTTCCATCGCATGAGGAAGGAATGAGGCCATCAACTTTTACTTCATTCTCAAAACGTTTTCAAATCTTTCTCAAAACATGCGCATAATTTTTTGAAAACAAAAGATTTCAAGAATAATCGCCCGGCTCACTTCGCAAATATTTCTAAAAACATATCAGAACATTTTCAATGCTGTGAGTTTCAATAATTTTCTATGATCCCGTGCAGCAGTGTAGTATATATATATTTTGTACATCCAAAAATAAGTAAACGCGCGCGCTTATTTTACCTTTGGAGTCTGGACATAAGTATTTGAATTTTGTCTTTGAGAGTATTGATGTAAGGAAGGCAATATAATCCTCACCCGGCGGCCTCCCGGGTGCTTACATGTGGTGTCCTGATTCCTGATCCCAGATCAACGTATAGCGGACTTAAGAGATCCAGCTTTTTATACTATACCCCACGAGGTGTCACATTCAAACACCGGCCATGCGTGGCCCCATGTGCCGTTAGTAGTTCTGGGTCAGTGCTATGTTTTCTACCCTGACCTTCAGACCCCTTCCGGTGAGATAAAGATTGCGTAGTGAGTACTTAGTAAATGGCAGAGAAATAGAACAGTTTTTGATTCTAAAAATAAGAACGGAGCATGCAAACCATCAACCCAGGAGATGCGCAAGTGAATAGGTCCATAAGCCTCGTGATTCAGATTTGACATCGTTGACTGAAGAATCAGCCTTTCCACCCATGTTTACATCTCTCATTTCATCTGTGTATGAATCGCCGTCCTTCCTCCCTCTTCCATCAATATCCATACCACGCTGAATTACAGCCTTTTCCCCACTTGCACATGCATCTGCCACCATTACAGTGCGGCTCTTATTCACAGCATCATTGTTCCTGTCCCCATACAGCAACATCGTCCAAAGCTCATCCTCGGTTAAACTTGAGAGTGGGCGCGGCTTACCCACATGTTTAACGTTTATGGGATTTACTCCAGCTACACTTGTACTTGTACACGTAGCTGCTGTAGTGGGCATCGGCGCTGCTGCCAGTGTCAATGCTTGTCTAGGTTCCAAGGTTGAAGGCGGAAATGAAGAACCTGAGTCGTCCGACCTCAGGTCCGGAGGCGAACAATGATAGGATGGATGGAAATGAACATTGGTTTTGGTTTTGGTTTTGGCCTCGGACTTGGAACTGGCCAGGTTTTCAAGTGGAGATCCGGCACGTTTAAGTCCCCGCATGGTGGCTACGTGGGTGATATTAGTAGTGGCATGGGCGGCGGTACTAGTGGGAGTAATAAAAGCATGTGTATCCGTTGGGTGGACCTTGATCTTGGCACTGGGAATGTTAGAGCTGGCTACAGCCACAGTTGTGGCTGTAGTGGGGTTTGAAATAGCCGCAGGCACAGAAACTGACCCGGCTACAGGAGGCTCAGCAGCTCCGTTCAAGTCTAAACCGGGTGTACTGTGTGAAGCTGCCAGCTGAATTGAGTTTGAATTTTCGTAGCTTGGAGTTGCAATCAATGACCTGGTATGAACTAGTTCTTCTGAGAAGGAGGATAAGGATGCATCAAAGGCCCTTATAAGATTTGCTGAAGGATGGGATGCTGATACTGTCACAGGAGCGGGAGACACTCGAAGCGTAAGCTTCTGATCACCCTTCTTGGAAGCATGATTTATATCCATCTTCCTCGAGTCTGAAACCGACCGAGATATAGAAGGAACACCCACACTTTCTATAGCTCCAGAGCGTTTAACACTTCTAGCATCGTAAGCATGAGACTCTGTGGCCCTTCGGCTAGATATATATCTGCGTCGGGCCAGAAGCTTCTCTTTTCTAGACATGGCAGGAACCAGGTCATTACTAGCGGTGCCCAAAGGAAGCTGCAGGACTCCATCGTGATTTTCAAGTGCACTGGGAGCTGAAATTGTGATGGGTTGTGTAGTCACTGTCTGCTGAGGCTGAGGAGGGACCACAAAATTGACGGATGGTGACAGTTGTTCGGACTTGGTTTCCAGAGCCTTGGAAACAGACTGAGATAAACCCGGGCTCTTTATCTGTAGTGGCGATTGCGAAGCGACAGGGTCCAGTGGTCTTGATGGCCCAAAGATAGGTTTTGAGTTGGTGCCCAGTTGCCCAGAACCAGCAATCTGGGTGGAAATGGTCGGTTTCGAGCCATTCGCTGTTGTATTTACTGTTCCAGACCGACCTGAATCAGCTACTGACGTGGGAACGCTTGAAAACGTTGGGTTCTGAGCTCTTCGAACTCGAGGTGGAGTTTGCGTCTCTGTACAACAAGCTGAACCTGACAGCCTTGATTTTGGAGTGGATCTCGGAGGAACAGGAGAGAATTTGGCCGACTGGGCCTTACCCCGATAAAACACGTCATGGGCTATCGGCCGTATAGACCAAGCTGGTGTAGCATTTGGCATCGGGTTCTCCGGTGTCTCCCAAATCCAGACTTGGTCATTTACCACCAGGCCTCTCATGAGATGTTCAGCAGAAAGTCCACTGTCAAACTCAGATGGAGAAAAGGTGACTCCGTCGCGAGGCTCAGAAATCCAGCTCTTCCAGTCTACGATAGTTAGTGGATGCTTTGATTGATATGTCACAAAGCTCACCAAACTCGGTAACATCTTTCACATACTGAGTCTCCCGGTGCTCTTGCCAAAACTCCTCCACTCGCGAATCTTCTGATGAGAAACATCCCATTCGAAATCTGTTTAGCACTCTGTCCAACGTATGGCATCTCCACCTCTTGATTTGCTCCACCCGTTCCTCCATTCCGTTCCCATACCCAGCATGCGCCAAAGATTCGCTCGTTGGCCCTTCGTCAGTCAATATCTTCCAAACCCGAGCAATATGCAACACCTCGTATCTCTCTTCCTGCCATCTCCAAACCCGTTCAGCTTCCGGAGCCGTCATCAATGATTTCAGTTTGTTCCACTGCCATCGCGAAACAAACATGAGAGGGATTCGATATTTTTCATTCATGGCAATTGTTTTCTTGTCATGTGAGACGAAGAGTATGTGAGGGGCAGATGAGGAATATGGGCTGACACTGAGAGCATTGGAAATACAATAGTAGAAAATTTTTTTGTCTGTCCAATAAGCACTGCGACTGTAGATGAGTTCGGCGGGGTGTCTCCAGCCAGGGTCATCTACCAACAAGACAGCAGTACTGGCTTTCGCATGTGATGTAGATTTTTGAGAAAGTTTGAGTTGCCTGGTAGTCATATTGCGGGTAAAGCCCAGTCGGAGATTGGTGGTAATGGTTCAACTTTCAAACAGGACCAATGTTCGGATGTGCCACTGTTCGGACCTCGGCTTGTCCTCATTTGATTTATTAATAAGACAGTGGTTCCCGGTTTCCGGTTACAAACCAAACAACAGTACATGAACAACAGTACACGAACTCGAAGCATCTGCTTAATATATGGTATACATAGAGTTGTTATCTTGCAAGTGAGTAGCATTTTCCATACGGTTGTCCCATCCATGGCCAAGCATCGTCCTCAATGTCATGGGCATGACCTGACTGAGGATATGAAGGGTGCATGTAGGCACATGTTAGGCACATGTTAGAAACCCGGATTCTGGTACATCAGAATAAACCCAACCCATCCCAAATTAACCATCCAAGGATCTCTTCTTGGGGGAATCCTTCATGCCTCGAGTTTTGAGATTCTCATTTTGAATTGTATCTTGTCAAGGTGTCTCGTTGGGGCATGCCTACAAGCATCAGAACAAGGTACAACTTTATTTCATTTCTGTCACTCGCTCAACCTTGACCTCCGGCGATGTCGGACAACCTTTCAAGACTTTTTCATCCAATTTTCATCTCTACCCTACTGTCAGTAAAATATCTCAAAGTCTGTGCCTCGACCCTTTACCTACCATGCCTTTATCTTGCACTCCTTTTTACTGACTTTACGCTCCTCAGAATCTGTCAGTCCCTTACTAATCTCAATGGCGATATATTTTTGGCATGGCGTACTAATTCCAGGCCTCGGAAATAAAGAATGTAACATTTTCTTTGGGATATATAGTATCCTGATTCCTTATGGCTCTGGGCAATACATGATGCGATAGGTTGGCACTGATACATGCAGCAGATCACTATGTGTCCTGCCAATTTTTTACTTAACAGCCTGAGCTACCAGTGGTGATCTGTCACTGATTAGGTAAAGGACCCACTATCGCGAGCAAGGCTTTCACACTAGGCCAAAAATGGCGTAAAATAGATACCTCTAAAAACTTCTTCTAAAGTGGAGCTCTACTAGACTACTTTTTTGCTTAGAGGTAGATGTGTTCGCAAAGTATGACACTTGCTATTACTACCTGCTTGCCAGAGATTACCACAATCCAGAGCCTAAGCCTGAAAGTTACTACATGCCGACGTTGAGCAGACAAATAAGATCTTGAGAGTCTGGCGGGGGAGAAAAATAGGTCATAGTTTTGAGTCGAGTGTCACTTTTAGCTAGTTTCATCGTCTCGGATTTGAGTAGGTTAATAGAGGACTTGAAGCTTGAGCACCCGGCGTCCGCGTTATGCCAACGTTATGCGCAAAAGTATTTACCTAGATAACCACACTTTCATTGTTGCTTCTGAATCTCAGTCAGGGACCAGGTGACCGCCGACATAAGTATACAGTGTCCGCCAACGCGACGTCGGCTCATGTTAACTCTATGCTTGAGTCTGCTCCCCCAGTACACGAGGCTAGGATTCTGGAATCAACAGATTCAAGCCCGAATGTAAAAAAACACGCTAATAACTCGCGTTAGAAAGTCCCTCCGAAGGGCCCAATGTGAGTAACAATGTTAGTTACATCTCAGGATTAATTAATCCTACTCTATATACTTAGTACAGCGAAGTAATTGAAAGGCCACCTTGGATAAGCGTCCATGCATGTGACTCGTGGTGCTTCCTCGCACAACTTGTGCACGATTTTGGGCACAACTCTGTCTGTGTACAGTGTGCTTCAAAGACGAGTTTACAAAGGGCAAGTGCAGGGTGCCTACATCGGTGTGTTGGCATTTCGAGTTGACTGTCGGATATATTAACTAATATTATCCGGATTCTTATAGCATTAACCGGGGTCCGTAAACGGGTATATGATCTGTATTTTATCCGAACTACATAAAAGCTCGCCATCTCCGATTTGATCATTCTGGTTACAACACCTATGGACAACCTTTGCCCAGAGCTCGTGGCTTACATCCTAGACTTTCTTCACGCCTCAGCACCACTTCTCGCATCATCCAGTCTGGTCTGTCGCAATTGGCTTCCTGCAACGCGTTACCATCTCTTCAGTACACCTGTTCTGTGCCAAATTTCTTCGGTTCGCAGTCCCAGCGACAACACCTGCTCATTCATTGAGCTCCTGGACTCCCCTCTATGCACTTTCCGACATTCAATCCAGGGTTGTATACTGAATATCCAAAGGGTGTCGATTTTGAGGACATGCATTGATGCGCTGGCTGCCCACACAACTCTGACTGGAACGCTGTTAATTACACAGCACGAATGCGTTGATATTGACTTGACAAGGGATCTTCAGCTCTCCGAGAAATTCTGTTTTCTACGCAGTTTTGTTTACTCCAACCTGTCGGATGTATGGTCTAGTGATCTTTCCCAACTGATCATCTCTCTTCCGCACCTTGAAAGTTTATCAATCTTTACAGACATATACATCTGCAGTGAAGTGGACATGGCACCAGGACCGCACGGCGGCGTCGTCCTTCCCAATCTGAAGGTGCTTCGTCTGCGCATGTTCAATCCTTCTAAATTCCTATGTTGGATGCTTGATCTTCCCGGTTACAAACCACAGATAGAGGTTTTGGACATGGTTGTATCCGCTGCTCAGCATATCGGATGGGGTCTTCTTGAAGTGATGGAACTTTTTCTTGTGGCAAATACTGGCACCCTGAAGAATCTATATCTTGTACTGGAATACAGGTCTGATTTTCCACACGGGTTGGAGGTACAACGTTTGTATCCAATATATCCTCTTAGGCTAAGCTAAATCTAACCTTGCATAGTTATCCAGAACAAGCTATGTCTGGGAATCCTTCCCAACCTCCGGTCACTTACTTTACGAAATTATGACATCGATGCTCTATGTCAGACTACCATCAATTTCATTGAATCCCATTGCTTTTCCCTGGGAGTACTCACATTATACCTTGTTCCATTCACATCTGTGGAGGGATCCTTTGATGAAGATCAATTCTGCTCAAAATTGGAAGAGAGAATTGGCAAAATGTTTGACAAAGTAATATCTCTTCATGTACTTGTCTGATGCAATCTGTCCTGATAAACCTCTACCCAAAGCTCGTGGCTTGTGGGCAGCTTCGCATGCTAACAACATATGTGTAACAAAAGTGAAAGTTTGTAAATCTTCTTCATATTCAAGAGAATACTACTGACAAATCACAAACTAGGGGGGATTCATTCTTAAATGAGGACGATAGGGGAGTGAGGACAAAGATAGTATACTAAGTTGTTATAACAAGAATTGTTTATAATTACTTGATACTATAGTCCAGCATTAAAAAAAAATTTAGTTCTACTAAATAGTGTCTGAGATGAGTAATCGGGTGGCTGTTGAGACCTGATTTGGTGTTAGTGAGATACGTGGCTTGGGTTTTCAGCGATTCAAGTGCGAGTTGAATCTTGTGTTTTTTCCTTTTGCGCAGACGAATGAACGCTTGCTAAAGTCTCACTAGGACTCACTGGTAAGACAAGACACTGTGTTGTCTGCGAACTGATCCAAATCCTGTACTAACCCTGCAATATCTGTATCACTATTGTCACGGAAATATACATAGTAGGCCGTTAAGCTCCTACATGTATATACGTTGCCCATTGCTCCGGCCTTGCTACTCGCCTCAAGTCCTGAATTGCGGAATCTAAAGCATATGGAACTGAGTCCAAATCAAGATCCCAGTGACCACCTGGCAATTGGGTAATGATAGTCTTATATATTTTAGATGCAATTTCAGGTCCATCCATATCCCCCATTGACCTAGGTAGTAGTTTAAGCAGTTCATCGCAACTCGGTAATGCGCACAGCTTACCACATTGTTCCTACTACACTACTCAATCCAACATGTAGCATTGCAGCAGCAAGGTGTATGGCCTGATCAGGTCGTGTTTTGTCACCCATGGCGGTTTCACACGCACTAAGGAATGCAAACTGTGCGTTTGGCATTTCCAGTTCCATCAGTTTTGAAACAGTCAGCAGCCCATCAGGAAACACAAAGCCGCTCTGTAATGGATTGCTAGAATCTTGAATGCCGTGCGAGCAAAAATGTAAAACAGCCGCTTCAGGGAGCATTGCTATTGCTGTCTCAACCGGGACTCCTGTTCCCCCGTTTGGAAGTGAAATTATATGACGCTCCTGGTCTGGGATAGATTTCTTCACGATTTCAAGCTCAGAGATTACAGAATCTAAAGGTTGGTAACCGGGTGCTTGAGGAACGGCAGTCAGAAAGAACTTGACAGAGCTCGCCTCACATTGTTTTGACTGTCGCACCCGGGCATTTCGAAGAGCTTTAAGAGTAGGGATATATGATGACACAAAATAATCTGAACAGCACTCTTGTGTGTCACCCTGCTGTGGATATATGCCTGCAGCGTGAAAGGGTAAGAAAGCAAATGTTCCTATAGGGCACCACCATAGTCGCGGTCGATCTCGACCATATGCTTTCTGGAAGATTATTCCGAGTCAGCCTTTCCTCTGTTAACAGGCATTGGAAAAGTTACCTTCAACCCCAATTTCCTAACTATAGGCCTAACAACAACATTCCACAATTGACTCAGCAGCTGTAGCATTGTCCTGTCATCAGTTCCAGTCTTTACCTTGAGACGCATCACCTGCTCTTCTATCCTACCCGCGTCTCTCCCATCCCCCATTCTTGAGCGTTGACCAGTCAGGCCCGTTGAACACTTGGTGCACATATCACGCACAGCAGACTGATTCAAGGATGGAAATAATACTTCTTCAGGACTGCTGTGTTCATCTCTGAGAACAATAGCACGACAATGTACAAAATCCCCAAGTAATTCCCCCGGAGGTAAAATCAGAACTACAGGTCCACCTGATGCGATTTCACGGAACGACTGAAGACCAAATAGAGAATGTCCTTTGATACGCCCCATTTCAGATTCAAATTCTTCCCCAAGCTGGCGGCGACGAGAAGCTTCGCGTTCCATAGAGGGTATGTCCGTAAAGGCTGGGCTACTCGCGCTTAGCTCTTTTGATATACGACGTAATTTGGGTGCCAATTCCGGTGCCACTTGCGCCAACTCATCAAACTGAGATCGCAAGAGTAGCCCCAGAGACCAAAATACACCGCGGCCATCTTCCAAAATCTCAATACACGTATCTAATTGGCCCATGTGCGCAAAATGATTTGCACCTGCAAGGGCAAAACCCTCTCCGGCTTTCAAAGACACAAGACGTGTGTCGATATCGAGGTTTAGAGTTGCAGACCTGAGCAAAAGGGCTACAGCCCGCTGGTAGTTTTTCGCTAGCTCAAGCCGCTTTTGGAACAATGGGTCTTCCATGCTCGAGAGTGCCTTTTCTGCTTTGCAGAACACAGGTTGGACCCCTTCAACCAGTTCGAGAGGGGAAGCAAGGGTATCTCCAAAAACTTCATTCATGTATTCCATTGCGGTCAGAAAGTGGGTTTCTGGCATATCACATAGGTAGAGCTGACTGAGCAGAAACTTGAGTTTGGATTGCTCGGGTACATAGTGTGGTAGACAGGAGATAGCATCTTCGAGTCGCTTCAGAGCTTCAAGATAGTTCTCGTGGCACCCTACAGGCTCATGAGAAAGATCGTGTAGTGCTTTGGCAAGGGTTGGCACAAAAAAACAGTTATCCTCTGGTCGCGAATATTGTGATAAAGACCGACGGAGCATATCAACGGCTTTATGGAGGTCATCAAGGGGTCTGGATGGGCTATCACGGAAACGGGCATACAGAGCCTCTCCAAGTAGACCATACACCCTAACCTGTATATGGGGTTTCGAGGCCTGCAGAAACTGAGTGTACAGATCTATGGCTTCATCCAGGTCCTTCAGTCCCTGTTGCAAAGATATTTTACGATAACGATGCATCAGGGCACGCCCTATTTTGAATCTACTCTCGGTGTATTGTGCTTTGTTATCTATGGAGAGATAGATATCTGCGGCCTTGCGGTGCATTGCGAGGGCTTCATCAATGTCTGAAACATATTCCAGATGCTCAGATCTTGTTAGAAGCGCACGCGCAAGATCATCCATGATCACACCATGTGCTTTGCCTGCTGGTGAGCATGACAGGGCTTCTCGAAGGTAAATTATTGCCTGGTCCAAGACACCGCGGTCAGTGCTACTTATCCCGTCATAATACTCCTGATAAGCCTTTCCAAGGCTCTCAAGAGAATTGAAACGCCCAGGATGGCCTGCAGGCCTGAGTAGCAGAGACTCATGAAGTCTATCGATGCCTTTGTAGAAGTCAGGATCATCGCCGCAAAAAGTGAACCTGAGTATGAGAGTATCTCCCAGGTAGTGAAGATCATGGGATTGATCAGAGCCATCGTCGAGCGGGATAGCAACAGCCCTTTCAAGTACGGAAACTGCACGGTTAAGATCTTCTTCCTTTCCTTCTTCGTGAAATTGTTCACAAAGCAGATCGCCTAGCATGCGAAGACATCGACGGACATTCCGGGGGTTCGTTTCGCCTTTTGAATCCAAGTGTGCCATAGCTTCTTCGAGTATACTGATTGCTTCACCCAGTGCCTCGGGATCACTGTGAAAGATTTGGTGTCGTTCGCGTATCGTGTTAGCTCGATCGACCAGGTATAGGGGATAATCGCGGTCATGAGACCCAGTGCATTTCGAAGCCTCAGCGAACATCTGAATCGCTTCATCTAGGTCCTCGCGGGCCTGTGTCGTGGTGTGAAAGCGGTCTCTAAAAACATCACCAAGACAAGCAATGATCTGTGCACGATCTGCACGATCTCTAGAATCCATAGAATCGCCTGCAAGCGATATCGATAAGGATTGACGCAGAATCAATACTGCCGACTCCGCGTCGGCTGAAAGTCCACGCTCACGATAGCGAGCATGTAAACAACGACCTAGATCACCTAGATACGCGAACCGATATGGATGATCATATGGAATTAGATTGACCGCGTTTTGGTGTCTCGAGATGGCTTCATCCAGGGCTTCGTTGGATCGAGTACGCAAGAAAACAGCCAACAAGCATCTTCCTAGACGGTTCAATGTGATGTAGTGCTCAGTACCGGTCTGTGTTTCAGATGCAAGCTTTTGTCTTAACTCCGTAATATCATGATCTAAGGCGTCCCTTTGATTACTTTGCTGTACTATAAAGCGAATGCGTGTCAGTCATGATAGTTCCAACATTCGATGTAGCAATGGCACCAACTTGAATCCGTTGAATCCGAATCCATCGTGGCGTCGTATACCGGGGGAGCAGGAGGCAGAGATTCATCATGAACTGACGCCGCGTTAGTGGACATCGTATATGTCAGCGGCGGTGGTTACTCTGGTCTTTTACAGAGAAGCAAGAACGAGAGAAGTTTTGAGAAGCCCTAGGCGCTTACATACAGCGCGCGCGTGACATGTTATCGAGCGCTCAAATTGAAAAACGTTAAAAGCGTTTGACTCAAAACTACGACCTAATTTTTTTCCCCAGTCAGACTCGCAAGATCTTATCAATGCATTGTCTGCTCTACGGCTCTGGACTGTCATAATCTCTCCCGCATTGGCCTTCCAGCTCTCGACTCCCGTTAGGCAGAGATGAATCGGGTGGTTATTGAATGTTGAACGTGTTGAGGCCGAGCTGGTGTTATTGAGATACGTGGCTTGGGCTTTCTGACATTGTACGAGTTTATGTTTTTCTTTTTGTACTGACTCACTAAAGTTTCACTAGTACTCGCAAGATACTCTGTCGTCCTTGAATTGGTTTACATCTCAATCCGCATCTTGTAATGCCCGCCGTCAGAGACTGCGTATCACTGGTACTTTGTTTTCCTCATTCTTTATCTACGATCGGTACATTCCACTGTCCTATCACTTGGAATCGAAGCAACGGTTAAACTCGGATACGGTTAAGGCTAGATGTTGCTCATGTACCGCCAATGTACCGCCTAGTAAATTACCGCTCTTTCTTTTCTTCCGTTCAATTCGCTCGAAGCTTATCAGCTGGGCTCACTGCTTCAACGCAATCCCATCCACAGACACTGATGATTATCAGATATGATCACTGGTACAGGTCACTTTCTCCTAGTCTCCTCGAGTGATCAATCAATCTACGTTGGATGATGCCCGAACTGAGGCAAGTAGGTTACGAACAAGTTCGTATTAAGCGAAAGGTGAGCACTCTGCATCCATTGGTTGAGTCTCCAGCCTTTCCCCTTTCACCAATGTACGTACTTTATTCTTTTCTATGTATCGTATGGGGCCGGGGTCCTTCTAAAGAGAAAAACGTGTTCGTTATCAGGTTGGGGGAACTCAAGACACGTAGTTATTAAGCTCAGATCCGTACTGGTCCACATATCCCCCTAGAGTCGTTCTAAACATACATTGATTAGATAAGCTGTCACTATAAGTATGTATCGTATCAGTGAACCCCAATAAGTACTTAATCGTTAGGTTACAATCTGTGTGTACATATCATCTGGGGGGTTCATCAAGAAAGGAAAAGTTCAACAGGAAAAGACAAAACGATGTCCATATCATATTGGAGGAACTAGCCCCCATTCCACCACAAAGCCCTATAAACCCATTTTATGCATATATCAATTAAAATTAGCATCACCGGAACGTATCGTATCATATCCTATCAAGAATCACCTCGGCGCCTCGTACGCAGGCGGCGCATGTCCCCGCTCCGACATCCCCTCCTGCTGCAGCCGGCTCTGCAATATCTGGATCAGGTTATCTGTGGGTATCTGTTCCAGCCGCGCATCAGCATCCGACCCGGACCCGGACCCAGCCCCCGACCCAGCCACACTGGGCGTTGGCAATGCTCCCGAAGTCAGCGATCCTCCCGTCTGCCCGAAATCTCCACTCGACGTAGGCAAGGGGGAATACCGGGGTTTTTCGACGGGGAAGCTGTTTGAGCTGGAAAAGGTGGAGAAGCTGGGCATGGTGGGAGGGGGCCGGTGTTGCGGGGCTTCTATGGCGTTGATGTGTAGGTTCTGGGGTGTTTGGCGGCGTTTGAGGAGGAGGAAGAGTGCGAGTGCGAAGATGATGAGGAAAGCGACTAAGGGATAGGTTGGTTAATATTGCAAAATATTGGGGTGAGAGAGACTGGATCTAGCCACTTACTTCCACCAACAACTGCGCCTATGATGGGCCCTATGAGACTCTTGTGCTGGGACTCACTATTGGAGCTATTCGGGTCACCCGAGTTGTTCGAGTTGCCGCCGTTCCCGGTTCCGCTTGTCCCATTATTAGCCGTACTATTATTTCCGCCACCGAGATTAACCTGTGCACCATTGACCAGCGCGAACACCGCTTGCATCTGACTCGTCAGGTCAAACGTCGCAGGAGGGCCAATCCAGGAGTTTGCGTAGACGTTACTACCGGGTGTAGTTGCCGCAGATGTAATTGTGTTGTACTGACTCGGAAAAGCAGGTAAGGTTTTGCGTTTTGGTTTTTCCGGGGAGTTATAACGTGAGAGGAGAAAGGCTCACCTGAACACTCAAGAAACTCCCGATATAGGTTAACAAATCCGCAGGTCCTTGAAGAGCATGATACAATGCCCCGATGCCTTGAACGATGGTCGAGTCTCCTGCACCTTTCCCAGTGTCTAGCGGTGCAAAGGTCAGATAAAATCACAAATCCGTAAGAGTAAGATAAAAACGCACTGACGACGCCATTGGGCGCATTGCACAGCGTGTTCGCTGCAAGGGTGATATTGACAATATTAGATCGCCTGGATATACACTTTGTCAGTCAGATCTTTGATACATGATGTGCTTCTTATGATTGAAACAATCAACGATACTCACAAGGTATCCACAGACACACTCTGCTGTCCGAGGGTGGTACTTCCAGGAAGAATCGCGAGGCCTTCCATGAACCATCCTGTATGATCTAGCCGGAAAGAACCCAAACCCCAAATGTCACCACACCCACTAGCGTTCGCCGAAATCGAGGCGGCTCCGTTTCCGGGGCTGGTAACCTGTATGACATCGATCATGAATGCACCGGAATCCGTAGCGGCGCTGAGGTACGTGGTGTTCCCAGTGGCTTCAGCGAGATATGCCGAGAGCCTGGGGGGATCAATGAGCATAGGTAGATAAAAATGGAGTTGGGACTCGGAGGACTGACGCAAAGAACATGCTGAAAGAGGAAGTCGTGAGAGGGAAGTTGCGTCAAGAGAAATCAGGACGACGAACGCAGTATTAGCCCCGTATAAGGTTGGATCGTTCACATCTGATACCTGTATAGCCAACTCTGTAAGCCTTTGCAAGTTCCACACACACACAAGTCCACTTGCCCAAAACATCCCACCAACGAGGGTCGCTGCATCGAACGGTTCTATGACTATTTTCACCATAAAAGATTGAATACACGCACCACCTGAGCAAGTTTTCCCAACGTTGACTGACTTTGTTGGTATCGTGCCCGAGGCCACATTCCCAGGAGAAATTGTATAACTTCGACTATATTCCCATACCTGGATCGCTAGGTTGAGCATTGCCGAGTCCTGGTAGACTTGATATGCACGCATCGCATCGACGCCCTCATTACTGATAATACCGGAACTATCAGTTAAGCGCTGAATTCGAAACGAATTGGACGTACACCCCGATCTTTGTGGACGAACCGGATTACAATGAGTATCAGTTATAGTAAAGATCAAGTAATAGAAATACGATACGAACACTGAAGCAGACGTTAGTAGAGGAAGAGTAGAGGAAGAGTTATGAACTTTTACTTATTGGAACCCTGGAAAGTCGCGGTCGCGAAATACCCAATGACTTGGTTTTTGTACGTAGTAGTGTTGTTGTAGAGGTCGGAGACGGCCAAAACAGAGTAGAAATCAGCGCCAACTGTTTCCGAGAATGAGTAGATGATAAACTGAAATAAAGCGTTGAACCCACGGGAAGTCCCAAGGGTGAAGGCCTCTTGGATGGCTGCTGCGATAATCGCCTGACGGTCTTCATTGGATGCAGTGATATTCGTGCCCTATACGCTGGTCGTTCAGTGAGTGTACAGTTCATTGAGAACCGATCAACGTACGCTCCAAGTCGACGGTACTACATACTCGGCAAGTACGGCGCGCGAGATGAGTAGTAGCACTGGAAGCCAATGTAGAAAGCACATCAAGTGCTAAGAGCAGAAAAAGTATGAGACAATAGCGCCGTACAAGAGAAGGGAGAAATTGATGCTCCTGAGTAAAAGCAGTTCCTTCCGTCGGAGTTTGGCGCTTCTGGAAGCCTTGGTGGGAAAAATACTGTGCGACAATTGTTAGTGATGCGTGATGCGTGAGTTCCTTTGTGCTGAGGGGGGCTTCCGATCCACCAGTGGTAAGGCCTTAAGGGCAAGCGTTTGGACCGTCGCAATCAGTTGCATAGTATTTGTACTCCCTGGGCACGATGAAGTATTTTCCAGTACGTATCTGTACATTTCACAGGCAACGCCGATTTACTACTGACATTGATGCAAGTTGGTTGCAGGCTGGTAAAGGGAGACCTTGCTCATCGCTATACTTATCGTAGCCAACTTCCTTCTTGAGGCGCTCTATAATGCGGTAGGCAGAGGTGTGACCCACAGGCAATTGAGGTGCTAGCTGCACTGCGTAAGCCATAGCCTGAGCGAATGTACTACTGGTATCACACTAATGGACTGCTAGTACACCTTTCTCATTAGAGTAAGTAAGACTATAGATATATCGGTCACTACTTGAACGGGGGACATGCCAATACACTCCACGAAGAGATTTGTTCAAGCAGTGTATATCGAGTTGATTCTGTTACCAACAGTCCAACAAAGTTCATGACCTTTGTAATGATGATCTCTCTAATGATAGAAAGTGACACTTTTTCGGGGCGGTTCATGAATGTCTTTTTATAAGTACTTACTTGAAGTAGGTGTTCTATATCTGATTTGCGTACCGGAACTGTCAAGTATATCATTCTACGAGTACCACATCAGTAATAGTAAGATAAATACATGAACGTTAAAGTATGTCTCACCTCAGTTATTCGTAGACTGAGGGAGTCTGTCCTTCGTGACCTAAATTATCGGCTACACATTATACTGTAAACATTGTCAGTGCCCAAAAGGGGAAGCCAAAGCGGTATGTATCTGTCCCAGCGAGTATGTACAGAGTATACTCCAACACTTCCCCTACGCCGTATGATCTATCCCTAACAATAACCACACTAGTCCCGCATGGATCAGGCCCCTCAGGTCCTTCGTACGACGTAAACAGGTCAGCAATGTTCTACCTTGACTGAATCCCCGAATCCTCTCAACTTTCGCTTCCCTGCTCGCCTCCTTCTCCCGCACCTAATGATGACGCATCTTTATACGTATATGTGTTTCACGAGAGCATGGTGCTTTGCGTAACTGACCCGGATTTGTCACCAAGCTATCTCAACCGCTCCCTTCCTTCAGGGGCTTAAGCTCCACTTCCAAGAGGAGAGACGCCAGCCAGTTATCAGAGAGCTTGCTGAGTAGCCCACGAGAGGCCAATGTACTCCGACTCCTTTGTCGACAGCGCTACGGTTGCTTGCCGCTTTGGCCATGAAGAACACGTAGACGGATGACCTATACATGTCCCGACACCTGTAAAGACGAGTACCATTATATTTAAATACCCAACGTTGTCTACCATCGCACTATTTAATTGCACACTTCATTTACTCTCTCTCCAGGCAGATAGCCCTCTCTCTCCTCATGCATTTAAATTGCATTTAAATCAATTTCAAGTTAAATTTCAAGTGGGCTTTAAATGAATGGACCTCAAGGAGGACACAATAGAAGTGTGGATAGTATAAAAGGAACTTGTGCTCTCCTCAAAAGCTCTCCTCAGGCCACAACCATTTAACTCACATTTAGAGCTTCCTTTAAATCAATATCAACGCCTTTAAAATACTTATTTAAATACCTTTGAATAAACCTGTTTTGAAATCCTTAGCACTTGAATAGATACATCTTGCCCCAGTGCACCATTTTCCCATGATAGTGGTCAGCATCAGTCTTAGATGCACAGGGGAGGAGAGAAGGTGGTGGTTGGTGGACAAGCTGCTGTGTGTGAAGAGTTGAATATGATTCTCCTTTGCCACCACTGTAATTTATATACTCAAGTTCCGGGTTCACTAGGCAGTAGATTAGCCTTAGGGTTGGTATATACTGGATTGCTACAGTCTTAACAGATGTAATAAATTGTAAGTATTACTGGAAAAGCTCAGTAATTGTCACAATAGGTGTGGTAGGTCGTAAGTATTACTGGAATAACTCAGTAACTCGTCAGGGATGCTGGTAGGATCACTATACTGGAATAGCACTCAATATAGGCCTCAAAACAGTGTACTTAATGGTAATGCTCAATAAGTATCTAGTTGTTGGGTGATTCTCAAGGTGTTCTATCAAGATAGTAGTCAGAGTGTATAATATATATTCACAAGATGGTGGTTACAAAATAAGGAGTCTAGGGAACCAGAATCAAAGCACAGGACCTTTTATAGTGTTTCGATAGCCCCCGGTTCCCTTGCATGACTCATTCGGTATAGAAATGACTCTCTACTTATGGTAAGATAGGGCGCATGGACAATGCGCGCACATCACGTGCACATGAGTGACAAAAGCGTTACTTTGACCAAAATCTTTATGGCACAGATACTAGGTCAAAAATGGAAATTCTGCTACCATAGATTCATGTAAAATATAATTTTTGAGAATTGTATGCGGACCGATTTTTAATCTGGCCTGATTTTGCTGTGCCATAAACCAAATACCTCCGAAATGGCTCATTTTCATCACTGTACATGTCCTAGAGCACGTCTAAGGACTCGGAAATGGCAAGAAGGGCTAAATCAAGGATAGAAAACTTTAATAAGAGTGGCAAAATATGGGCTATTGGGAACTTGGCGCGAACTGCTTCTCAGAAGTTGGGCTATGACTGGGCAATAAGGATGGACACGAGTCCGGCTCTTTACAGGTGACTCGCAGGTTTGACCCGTGGGAATACCCGTCTGACCTGGACCCGCTGGATCCAGGTACCCATTCCCATGGGTGCGGGTCAGGTCACAGGTCACCCCTTGGAAATTTCAGGACCTAGGGTGACCTGTACTTACCTCAATATTTTCAGGGTTTTCAAACTAATATGATTGTTATGTACTGTATTTACTGTTTACAATAGATAAAATTAATGATAAATACAGGTACGTGCTATAACGCGCTATTAGGCCTAAAATCGGCCTAAGGCATGTAACCATACATTTTGACACTTTGTACACATTATACAATGCAATAAGAGAGTTATACGGAGCCCGAGCATGATAGCTGTTGCTGAGGCAAAGAACTTAACAATAATACTCAGCGAGCTGTGAAGGTATGCCCACAAGCATAGCCTAGAGCCAAGCTAGCGAGGATACCTGGGCTGCCCGGAGATGTAACACTAGATCATCAATCTAGTTATACCCAAGAGTGTATACTCTCTAAACTACAGGACATCTCAAAGCGGGAATAAGTACTAAGCCAATGTGTTACTTGAGGGAAGGCATCCCTTGCACTAAGACCCCCAACGAGCTATGTTAAGATGTGGACTTTACAGTCCGTAACAACAGACCATAACAATCCCGAGGAAACTGTAGAGGTCTATTCGCGGCACCGGTCGTAACCGTGAAGACGGTAGAAACATGCTTAGCGGTCCTACAGAAAGCTACACACCGGGATAGCCTTGGCAAATCGAAACATTTGATCTTAGAAATCATACATGGGAGGTCTTATCCGTTAAAGCCAACTATCGGGAATCACTTGTACATACTCAGCGCAGTTGCTCGACACTATCATAAGTGGTGTTGTTGGAAAGCTAGACAACAGGCCTTCTCGAGAGAATGTTAATTACACTCAGGATGGACAGAACTATCTGAGGAATAGAATGAAACTCACCCAAGGGAAACCAGGCGGCGAGTGATCATGAAGCGTAAAGGTACTCCTAACCCCAGAGAATTGTGGAGTAATTGGAGAAACCTCGCTCGGATCAAAACACTTTAAAACTATGTTAATCCTCACAAAATCATATTTTACCTCTGATATATACCCAAGAATGGACTATTTCTTTATCGTGTGTACCATATATAGACTGGAGTTTCCTTTCCAAGCCAGATTCCTCTGCTCCACTCTCTTTCTGTCTCTCTCCGTATCTGTTTCATCTATTTTTTGCATTAAACTCTCTCTACTCAGTATATAAGCCAGACATATTTATTCAATAAGACAAGTTACTTGCCACCTCCCCTGTACAAGATTGGTTGTGTTTCTTCACTGCTAGAGTTTGTCTGTCCCTTAAATCCTCCTGGTTTAAAAGTACCGAGTCAATCAGAAACCGTAACTGGGCGTCTGTTTAGGAAGCGTACAGGGACTGGCATTCTCTCGGGAAGTTTCTTGCCCTCGACTTGACTGCTAAGACCAGTGCTCTGTAGAACGTCCCCACGGGATCAGTAGCATGACACCTCCTGACTTGGTGATCTTTAGAAAGTAATCTAACTTCACACGCTTCACAAAGCCCATTTATATCTTGATCAAATTTAAGTGTGTAGAGTTCTCTTGAACTCCAGATCAACTCAAATATAGTTGCTTCCTTAGAGGGGACCGCTTCTAGTAAGGGATTATTTGGCTCCAGAGTGAGGGTTCCTTAGTTGACTTCTTCACAAAGTTAGATGAGCCACTAAGATTGTGGTACAAGTTCCTAGTGATTAAGTTTACTCACAATATTGTAGCTTGGCCCAGAGTTTGGTCAAGGACTTTATGGTGTCACAGCAGCTAGTGCAAAGTTTGCCTAGGGTTGTTGACAAACCTCGAGATTACTATTCTAGCTAGAGCCAGAGTTTGCCTAGGAGAATCTTAGTTTTGTTGTATTGGTTTTGGTTTTGGTTAATTGATTTGGACATATACATCTGGTTCCCTCATACACTCGTACACTCAACTAGGCTTCTCTCGACTTAGTTCTAAGAGTTGTCTAAGCTTAGTTACCCATGTTAGCACTACAGTCTTGAACCTGGAGCAGTTGCGCCCGTACATCCAATATTACAAGACTTTCCCTCGGGGAATCTCTGACAACCCGCCCTCGCTCCCTTACATATTGGTAGTCTGGTTAGGTGCGGTAGTGTTTTTGTTAGGTTGTTTTATATCACCTTTCGCATACCTACACGTAAATACCCAAATATCTGGAGCGCACCGCAAGGGGTGGAATTTAATTTTATCGGATTTTACTACAAACCTAGTTCTTGGGTTAGTAGAGTTCATCTTCTTTGTCCTTCGTTCGCTGGTCCACAAGATTAGTGATCCCTCGGATATTACACCTGATTCAGAGTCAACTCTTTCCAGAGTAGGCAAACTTCCTGATCCGGGAACATCTGAATTAAGACGCAGTAAAAGAGTACCTAAACCTTGAGAATGATATAATAGTAGTGTCAAGCCGGAACATCGACCTCCTTTTTCTGTCACTCAAACAGGATCTAGCACTCCATCTTCATGCGGATCTAAACCAAGCATAGTCTGTGCGACTTCTAAAACAACTCACATTGCCAGGAAGTCTTTAAAAGGGAAAGCAAAAGCAGATCCCACTGATACTACTCAACGCCAGTTCAAGTACAAGGGGTGCTCCAGGCCATGTGCAAGACAACTTGACTAGTCAACCTTCATCTTCATCTTCATCTCTTCCTCGTATTCCCGAGGAAATCTCTCAGTTAGCTACAGCAGTTAACCAACTCTCATCTTCTATTTTAAACAATCTTACAATGAGTACTACTACAAACAATAACAACCCGGGTTCAAGCGGAAATGCTGGAGGCTCTAGTGGAAACACTGGAGGTTCAAGTGGTTCTGGCGGATCTGGTGGTACAGCTCCCATGGGAACGAATACTATGGTTGTGCAGTTGTTTGGAGACAAAATTAAGTTAACACAAGATGAGCTCAATGAGTATAACTCGAAGTACCTTCCTAAGCGTAGTAAAACAGCAACACTATTTAATAAAGATGATCCATCTATGTTGAATGGTTGGATTGATGATACTACTCAATTCATTGCCACGGCAAAGATTACCAAGGAAGCAGCAAAAGTAGTGTTGGTGTTGGATTGGATGACTTATTCCACTCGGGAAGCATACAAGTATCTACCCTCCGTCGAAACTCCTAATTTTCAACAATTCTTCAGAGATTTATGAGCAATCTTCTCTGAATTGGTAGATAGTGAGCTTGGTTCACGCCAAGAGCTTGAGATTTTAACCGGGAAGTTCACACCTCTGGACATCGGTAAACATCAAAGGATCATGATGTATAACCGAGAGTTTAAGAATCTTGCGGATAAGCTGATGAAACCGCCGGCAATCCTTTCCAACGCTGAAGCTGTCAAGGCATATCTTGTGCCCATGAGCGAAAGGTTGTATTTAGCAATTTCCGCGTGTTTGTCACAGAATGTTATGCATGTTCAGTTGTTGTCTCATCGCTGTGAAGACCCTTATCTACTTTTGGAAGTCATGGAAGCAGCCATGAGTCCTGATTTCAGAAATCTTGATACCTATTATGGTAACAGAGCTTGTTGAACTGGATCTCAAGGTGTTCCTGACTCTGCCGAGACTTATAGTTGAGGTGCATTATCGTTCAGATTCTCTCCTCATCTTCCAGAGACCACTCCCGCGGACCCCATGAAAGTGGAACCTAAGCAGGAGGAAGTGTCAGAAGTTCTCGCCGGAATTGCCTCGATTAAAGATACTATTGCTCTGAACAGGAAAGAGACTAATTTAGTCTTGGATGGTCACCAAAAGGCTATCTCCTCAATGATGAGCTTAATGAAAGATAATGTAGAATCCAAACTCTCAGGATACACATCAACGCAAGTCACTGCGCCGCAGAATACCTCAAAGACCATTCCGGACTGGGGGCAGGGTTGTTTTATGTGTGGTCACTAGAACATTGCATGTCGGAGTGCCAATTCTTTAATTCCTACAAGGATAAAGGTTGGTTAGTTCCTGACACTACTCCCAGGTCAAAGAAGTATACTTTGCGCAATGGTACGCCATTGCCGAGGAACGACCCTAGTGAATCTTGCCTGGAAAAGATTGCAAGGATTGCGAAATCTAAAGGCTGGGATAAGGGTGGGACCAATGCATTCTTTGTCAAGGAAGAAGACTACTTGGATACCGAGGAGCAAGAGCCTCACTTCACTTTGTTTTTGGCTTCCATGAGAAAGCTAATGGAGGAACATGAGACAAACGGTCATTATATCGCTGGCTCTGGGGAATTCAAGAGTTGGGAAACTAATTGCTTTGGCGATGCAGGGTAGAGTCACTAGAGGAAATACTCTAGGCAAGCAGGCAGACTCAAAAAAGCCCAAATCTACAAAGGAATTGGTTAAGAAGGTAGGCCCGCCAACGAAAGGTACCCCTAGGGAACCCCGAGTTGAAAAGCTGCCACCTAGTAAAAGCCCTGCTATTAAAGAAAAACATAAACAAGTGGAAGTCATGATTCCCGTGAAGAATAAGTTTGTTGAGAAAGCTGTTGTTGAAGACGATGACAAATTCTCTCGAGATGGAACTGGAATTATCCTTGATAAGGAAGCTGACAAAGAGTTTGCTTGGAGTCTGGCTGAATTAAGGGAAGAAGCTCCTATTTCCGAGGTAACTAAGGTTACTCATAGACCATTCAACGCGGTGAAACCACACACATGGTTCATCCCATTCCACGCAATCAACCACGTCTAGAAACCCAAGATAAAGACAATCCTGTCAAGGAGAAGTCTGTTGAGGATAATGGACCCAATTTTAATATTAGAAGTGGATTTCACTTACCTGGAGTTGAAGAGGAAGTCGCTCAAAAGTTGTTTGATGCAGAAGTAATGCTGACATCAGAGGAGCTATTAGCGCTGAGTCATCCTCTCCAGAAAATTATGTTAAGGAAAGCTAGGAATGTCAGGGTAGCCCCTACTAAGAGGAAGAACACTTATGTTAGTACTCTCCTTAAAGATGGCACTGAAGTACCTGATGAGCTGGAACTTCCTTGCAGGAATGAATTCGATAGTTATATCTCCATGGATAGCATTAAGCTTGATAGTGAAGAGATCTTCGAAGTCCTTGAGCATAACCATAATGGTTTGAAGGCCGGTTCTATTGCACAATGCGACCCTGTTGAAGCCTTTAAACCAGACTTACCCGAAGGTGACGGGCACCGTAATTTGGTAATTGTTGTGGGAAGATCTAGTAGTCTCTGATGTATTAACACAAAGATCAATCATCAGGATGGAACAACTGAGGCAATCCTCAACAGTGGCTGTCAGATTGTAGCAATAGATTGTCAGACTGCTGTAGAGTTGAATTTGGTCTGAGATCCTACTGTAACAATTCATCTGCAGGATGTACACGGAGGTCTTGAGGAAACCGCAGGTCTTGCTAGAAATGTTCCTTTCCAGATTGGTGAAATTACGATCTATCTGCAACTGCATGTGCAACAGTGGGCACTGTTTGAAGTGCTGATTGGTAGGCCATTTGACGTTCTCATGGAATCCATGATAAAGAATCATGCCAATGGTAGCCAAGAAGTGATGATTACAGACCCTAACACCAGAAATAAATGTACTATGGGTACACATATTCGCTCTACGAGGCAAAGACTTAGGACTGACAATGCCAAGTTCAAACCCAAACTAGTCCCGGAGCACACTAGGCCTAAAGCATTCCCTTCTAAGAGGTTGCAGCTTATGCGAGAAACTTTGTTAGAAGGGCCTGTAAACCGGCAGTTTTTTTTTCACACAGACTTTTTTGGATTGCCGGGCCTGAGCGCCAAACCTAAAAAGGCAAGACCCGATTAGGAATTAGAGATGAGAAAGTTTAAAATCTTGCCTCCGTACTCTCAACTTTGTTCGTCGCGTCATCAATGACATGTTTTCTTTAATGTTCTTAATCTTAATCTTATTTCTATGGAACCCAGTCAACTCAAAATGTTCTTTGTTCAGAACTATAAGCATGACAACACAGCATCTCTCCACACAACGGCAACTTTGTTACCAGATAACTTTGTTTTGCAGAATGTGGGCCCAATAAAAAAGAAGAGAAGGAAGCAGGCCTCTGCTGCATGCTCGCACCTTCCCTTCCTCTGGTCACTTTTGCTCTCGTCAATTATGCCGATGTTTGCTGTGATCTGTACATCCGGGAAATCAATACCCTACAAAAGTGAGTTAGTACCGATTGAAAGGCAACATATGTAATCATACTGTTGACTCTCCAAATGTAGCGCACAGGATACAGCAAGGACCATCAGGACAAATAAAGTCATTGTGTATGCACTTGAGATATTGAGGAGACATGATACTGTAGTAATGATGTACAAAACTGGTTCCTTGGAACTGAGGAGGAGCATGTTTATTGAGGAATCTAGCAACTTGTTGTGCTAGGGCATTGTTGTCAAAGAAGATGAGGGTCCGAGGCTGATCTTGTAGTGTTCCATCGATGGGGAAGGGGTTACATATAAAGCACAAGAAATTTTCGAAGATTTGGAAGCTATCAACAATGCAATGACGCACATACATGATTGTAGGCCAGTTGATACCAGCCTTTACCAATGCATAATCAGAGCCTAGCAGAGAGGTTTCCAGTACAGCCTGGATATGAGGAGGGCACGTTGCCGTAAATCCATGCCAACAGACTGTCTTTGGTAGCATCATCTTCACTTCAGAGAAACAGCCCCAGGCAGAGTGAAATGGAAGTACTCCATACCGTTCAATACCAGTGTAATAGACATAATGAATTTCATCAATGTTGACATGACATATATGTTGTCGGAAAGCAGGGTTACGAAGAGCAAGAGTAAAGTGAGTGATATGACCATCTGTGGATTTGAACATCTGTTCGGACTATGAGATGTCGGGCAGTTCCTTGTTGTGAATGTCCCTGTCGTCCATCGTGGATGTTGGCCTATTATAGATTGAGAATTAAAGGTAGTATTAATTGGTTGTTGACATACCCGCCAGTAGTCAATGTCCTTTGGGGTATCTTGATTGATTGCCAATGATTTAATACCATATTTGAGTAGAAATGAAGAAACCTATCACGGATAAGTTGCCAGTAATGAAATACTAGTTGTATAAAGGCGCACCTGGGTCTCTTGTAGTCTCTTCAAGGGTGAGATTGTAATGAACACCTTCGTCGAGTCTGATTTCTCAAGCAACATCAGCAGTGCCATTATGTGTGTCTTCCCAGACCCAGTACCAGCTACAATCAACGAGTTTCACTGGTGAGCTTTGAGAGCCGCCTTCAACTGGAAAACCTTTGGGATTTCTTGTCCCATCATTGCAAAGAATACCAGTAAGCTGAGCCAGATTGCAAGAGTCTGAATATCAGTTGCTTCGTGTCCTCCTTCATGCCAAGAAAGAGAGAGTATAAAATGAATGGGAAATTTACAGCGAATGTGAGGTTCAATGGTCACATATTTAACACCGAGTTGGGTCCAGTTGCTATCGCGGATTTTGTCTAGGGTATCTTAGAGACTACGAGGACCAATAGCTTGATCCATTATACGTTGGATGTGTCATTACATGAAAGATTTTCAAAAAAAGTACATGAGCGGATAAAGTAAACTGTTAAAGCTGAACGTTGCCGTTTTCCCATCTCTAAATCCCAATTAGGTCTTGCCTTATTAGGCTTGCCTAACGGCAGTTTTGACAGCAGCAAAGTCTGTGCGACAATTTGCTTCCGGTTTACCAAGCCCTCTAACAAGGTTCCTTGTTTAACAACGACAATCTCTTAAGGGCTTGGTTACTAGGCTAGGAGCACGCAGGAAGCAGTAACAATCCTGTCAAGGAGGAACAGGGAAAATTTTAAACCTTGAGGATCTGAGTAGCGATCAAGGAGAGGTAGAATTTGCTATGAGTTTCCATTTTGACAATAATCGTGATATTGTATGTGATAGATATAAGTTCGCAGAAACGGGTCAGTTTTCCAAGCAGGAGTTAAGCGAGGCCTATGTCATGGCTTTGAGAGATTTCATTGCGCGGAAAGCTCCCAAGGACAATGAACTTATTGAAGCCTACTTAAACAAACAAATAGTGGATGGAAATAGACAAGTATTCAACGCTCACAAAGAAGGCTTGGACTACAAAGAACCCAAGGAAGGTCCTGTACTAGTAAATAGAGAGGAATTACCCGACTTTGATGACCATGCAAAAGCCTTCGCCAGATTCACTATGAAACCGGGAACTAATGAGCGACATGCTGTCTTCAGGACTGAGGGTGATGCTAAAAGTACAAAAAAGGAGACTCCTAAGTTTCCTGGTTCCCAAAAATTTGTAAAAGGTGGAAAACCTCGTCGTAGTGTACCCAAATTGCCTCCTAGGCCTCTGTCTGACCTTCCATGAGTAAAAGATTATACCTATACACCGTACACAAAGCCCGAGAGTTATGAACCTTGCAAGAATTCAATTCCTTGGAAAAGAACTGTGATTAAAGATCCCAAGGATGGGAAGGTTTATGATTTAGTCAATGCTTTTGGTGCAAAGAAATACAAACCAGTTGGTGTCAAAGTACATCCTGTGAAAGCAGATCTACCCGAGGAATACAGAGTTCGACAGTGTATCACCGGCAATCCTCTCGAGGGAATGCCTGAGTTGTCACCCAATCCACCTGAGTTCACTCCAACAGGACATTACACACAGGATAGAAAAGAGATTATCAATAAAAAATCACTCTGAGGATTTCCTATGGCCAGAAGAAAGGAAGTTGATTCATCACTTCATGATGCTTCAAGGACAAGTGTTTGCCTGGAATGCAGAGGAAGCTGGTACCTTCAAGGAAGAATTCTTCCCTGCGGTTAAAATTCCAGTACTCCCGCATGTTCCATGGGTCATTTGTAACATTCCGATACCACCCAGGATCTTTGAGGACGTGTGTAAGATAATAAAACAAAAGATTGATGCAGGAGTTTACAAACCTAGTAGCACCTCCTATTGCTCAAAGTGGTTTTGTGTAGTTAAAAAGGATGGAAAAAGTTTACGGTTGGTCCATAGCCTGGAACCCTTGAATGAAGTTACTATACAACATTCTGGTGTGCCTCCAGCTCCGGCTGAAGTCTCTAGGGACTTCTGTAGTCGAGCTTGTGGAGCTACTTTCAGGGCTAGTCCTGCCACTTTTTCAGGGCGAAATTTTCGGATGTCAAAATATCTCGGATGAGCGGAGCGCTTGGAACGGAACACATGATATTACAGTAACAAGTGACTGTATGTGACCAACTGTCATCTCTTTTCTAATTAGTGCTTGTCTGTGGGGGTTTTCATCCTCTTTCCACTTGTTTTGCTTGTTTTGAAATATAAGCTCAGTGTGAATGTGATCAAGATGCCTATGTATCAGTTTTCACCGTCATCTGTGTCCTTCAGGGCATATTAAGGTTGTACACAAGTTGTACACATGAGGAGGGACATATGGGGCCAATACTAGGGGAATGTATGGCACAAAAGAGTGGCTGTGACATAAGTAGATGATCTCTTCATTTTTGGCTCTTCTGTGCCCTTTACAATGGTAATGGTACTTCTGGAAGGACATCCCTCATCATGTGGAACTCTCTACGTGACAAAAGGTGACAAAGGGTGATTGCATTACACCATCATATGATCGTAGCGACTTGTAGTGCCGGCTTAAAATATTGTGATACCCGAAAATTTTGCCCTGAAAAATTGGCAGGACTAGCCTTCAATCTCTATGTTGGATACGATGAGAGGCCATTAGCAGTTTCCTTGAGGGATCTAACTACCTTTCAAACACTTTTTGGACCACATAGACTTGTGAAATTACCGATGGGATGGACAAATTCCGTACCAATCTTCCACGACAATGTAACCTATATCCTACAAGACAAAATTCCACATGTTACAGTTCCCTATATTGACAATGTTCCTGTGAAAGGTCTGAATACTAGGTACAGACTTCCAGATGGAGGTTATGAGACCATACCAGAGAACCCTGGGATATGACAATTTGTTTGGGAACACATGCAGAATGTTAACCGAGTGTGTCAACAGATGAAATATGCTGGGGGCACTTTCTCAGGGAAAAAGTCTTTCATTTGTAATCCTGAGATTATTGTCCTAGGACACCGTTGTACTTACGAAGGCAGGATGCCTGAGGCTGGGATTGCTGAATCAATCTTGACTTGGCCTGAATGCAAGAATAAGCACAACATGCAAGCTTTCCTCAGGAATGCCGGACAGTTGCAAATGTTTATCGAGAACTACGCAAAGAAGGCAATGCCCTTGACAAAGTTGACTAGTGACATGAATTGGGAATGGGGAGATTGACAGGGTCGTGCAACCTAGGCCAGAATGGAAGTGGAGCGGACGTAGGGATGAAAGGCAGAATCAGGATCGTGGGAATGATATCCGGAATAGACTACAAGGCCAAGGAACCGGTGGGACTTTGGTGAAGCTATTAGCAACACCCCCAACACACCACCAAGGTTGTCCCAGAAGGAAAGGAAGTAAAGTGCGAGAAATCACCGAGGTCGGACCGAGGTATGAGCGTGAGAATGGTCCGAGATATGTCCGAGGTAAGGACCGAGCCGAGTCAGCCAGTATCAGACAGAACGGCAAGAATAAGGAACAAAGAAAGACTTAAGGAAAGCTCGGAAAAGTGTGCAATAACTGGTATAGCTTGATTATTCGTGTAACTCGTGATTTTTGGCTGGGGAACGATAGTACAAAGTACCTAGCTTATACACAGGTGACCTAATTGTTAAATAAAGACAATAAAGTCGAACCGAGGTAGTGCCAAGGCCGGAACAAGGTGGAATCAATACAAATGATAAAACAATAAGCAATAGAGTAGAAAAGACAAAAGAGATGAACGTCGTCGCACTGCGGACCGCCATGGGAAAGTAATGAATACGGAAAGAGTCGGCCGATATATCGGGCCGAAGGTATGGCCAATAAATGTGTCGGAAATGTGAGTGCCAAAGTAGGAGTGAATTTGTGAAGTCCAAAGGTATATTGGAAGGGATAAAATAGAGAATGGAGTTTCGGAGCCGCCAGAGGTTGTGGGAACTATCGGAGCCATGAGAGACCATGAGAGAAGGTAAGGGAGTCTCGGAGAGTCTCGGAATGAGCCGGAACATCTCGGAATAATGATGGAAAGGCATGAACGTAACAGAGATGAACAACGGGAAGCAATGGATGCTCTTAAGGATGGTGTAAGGGATGCCCCGGTGCTCTGAAACATTAACTATGAGTGGGACGTTTGCCTCACCATTGACACTTCCTACAAAGCAGTTGGATGGTTTATTTATCAAATAGATCCTGACAATCCTAAAAAGAAGTATTTTAATTACTTCAGATCAACTATGTTAAATGAGCGGGAAGCCTAGTTCTCTCAGTCTAAAAGAGAACTCTATGGCCTCAAACTCTTGTTACAATCAAGCTATTACTTGGTCTATGGTTCTCGACGAATGACCGTGGAGACTGATGCAAGCTACATCAAGGGTATGTTAGATCATCCCAGCTGTGGTCCAAACACTACAATCAATAGATGAATTGAGGAGATCCATAGGTTCCACTTCAAGATTTTACATGTGAAGGGTATTTTGCATGGACCAGATAGTTTGTCACAGAGACCTCCGGGTGGATATCAGTCTCCTCGACCACCAATTGACCCAGATGACCATGAAGATTACAATGATGGAGCTCCTGTTGAACTTATCATGGGTGAAGGTGCCAAAGAGCCCTTAGACTTTGAGTCCTTCAAGGACAATATTGACCCGCATAGTGGTTACCTTGGTGAGCTAGCTTGTCATCCTGAAGACATCCAGGAAGAACTCCAGGAAGCCCTCGATAACGAGAAAGCATACAAACATCATCAAAAATCACTCATCAAAAGTCACAGCAAAGTCTACTCCTCGTTCAGTCAAACACTTCACATTCCAGAAGACTCCACAGAATGGAGGGCTGATAACCCTTGGGAATGTCGGTTGGAATGGGGAAACAAACTAGATGATATGTTACCTACTATAGCCAAGTGGCATGCAGACAACAAGAATGATATCATGGAAAACATGAGCACACCTGAAGCCCAAAGCTTTTTGTGCCAAGCAAAGAAGTTCTTCATGGATAAGAAAGGTCGACTTTATAAGAGGGCTACTGAGGAGGGTACTCAACATCAATTAGTGGTTAGTCCTGATCATTGAATGTATATGCTACATTGTGTGCATGATAGCTTAGCACATAAAGGAACATTTGCTACCCACAAGTTCCTGGATCAACGTTTTTGGTGGACTGATATGGAGAGCGATGTACATTGGTATGTTGGCTCTTGTATTCCTTGTCAGAACCGTCAATTATGCCTTCTGAAGATTCCCCTGGCCGTAACACACACACCCTCATTGTTCCAGAAAGTGCATGTTGATACTATCAATATCACACCTGCGAGCAATAGGTGTAAGTATATTGTTCACGCTAGGGATTCTCTGTCAAGTTGGTCAGAAGCCTGGGCCTTACCGCAAAAAAACGCGAAGTCCCTGGCCAAGTGGTTCTTTGATGACAAAATCTGTCGTTGGGGATGTCCCGAGGAAGTCATCACAGATAATGTGACGGTGATGTTAGCCATGGTTAACTGGCTCAAGAATAAATATGGAATTCGAGGGATCTGGGTCTTGCCATATAATTCCCAAGGGAATGGCAAAATTGAAAGAGCACACTTTGATATTCAACAGGCTCTGGTAAAAGTGACTGGCGGTGATATCAAGAAGTGGTTCTTTCCTTAAACATGTATTATGGGCTGATAGAATACACTGCCAGTACCTCAGTATATTACCTCCGAAAAAGGGATAGAAATATAATATATTTTTCCCCTGAATTTTAACAAATTGTTCCAGTGAAAAAGAGTGAATATTACCCCGGAAATAGGCATGGGAAAATAAGGACTTTTTCGGCGGCTATTTCGCCCGAAATAGGGCGCTAAATATGCCATCAATTTTGTCTGATTTATTAGTAATTTTTTGGTATATTTTTCCTTTGTAATCTCTTTGATATTTCCTTGGAAATATGAGTGGCAATAGAAAATATATTTCAATTGTAATATGTTAACTATTTCAGCCGCGAAAAGCAACGGGCATTGAATGCCCGTTGAATGGGCCAAAGAGCCCTTTGTCCGACCCACCGCTCAATGCCCGTTTCTTTTTGCAGCCAAAATAGTTAACATATTTCCATTGAAATAGAATTTCTTTGTCTAAAGAAATATGAAAGAAATTGATGGCAAAAAATTACTAGTAAATCAGACGAAATTGATGGCATATTTAGCGCCCTATTTCGGGCGAAATAGCCGCCGAAAAAGTCCTTATTTTCCCATGCCTATTTCCAGGGCAATATTCACTCTTTTTCATTGGAAAGATTTGTTAAAATTCAGGGGAAAAATATATTATACTTCTATCCCTTTTTCTGAGGTAATATAATGAGGTACTGGCAGTGATAATGGCGAGGAGAGGTTCTGGTTGTTCACCATTCTTCTTGGTAACCGGCGCCGAACCATTATTACCTTTTGATATTGTTGAGTCTACATGGTTGGTAAATCCACCAGATCGTATCTTGACTACCAAGGAATTATTGGGTTATTGTGTGCAGGCCTTGTCAAAACATAGAACCTTTGTCAAAGACATGCGAGAGCATGTCACCAAAAATAAGAGAAGAGACCTATGGGAGTTCAAGAAGAAGTATTGCCATGTCATCTTTGACTACGATTTCAAACCCGGGACACTTGTTCAGGTTAGAAATACGGCAATTGAAAAGAACCTTGACAGGAAGATGTTCCCTAGATATATGGGACCTATTGTTGTCATCCATAGAACTAGGGGAGGTTCTTACATTATCGCGGAAATGGATGGCACTGTGTTGAAAAGCAAAATTGGTGCATTTAGGGTCTTACCTCACCGTTCCCGATACGAACCTATCAACTTACCCAAGAATATCCATGATCTCATAGACTTGACCAAGGATCAGTTAGATACCATGGTAAATGATGGTGCTGATGATGAGGACGTAGAATTTATTTGTAAAGGGGGTGACCCCTTGTTTGATCAAATCCCTACCTTGAGAAAACCAGTAGACGGTGATGAAGTGGCTTATAACCCTGAAGACCTGGACTCTGACAAAGATTCAATATTATAGTACTTATCAAGTGCTGGCACATATGTTTGAGGTTGTAGACAGCTCACGACATTTGGCGCTAATTTAAGCGCCCCCATCGCCGTGAGCTGTCTACAATGTAAAACCTTTGTGTCAGTACATATTTAGTTCATAACTAAGTATGAAATAATAGTAGACAGTTACAGTACAATGTTTTATAAATGGTATGTATCATAAAACAGGTAAGTACTTTATTAATGACTATTAGTACACTCTTTGGCATAAATACACAAATACCTGCAAGTCAAAGATCTGTTTCCCACGGATCTTCCGCAGGTCACAAGTCAAGGCTTTTGGGCCACAGGTACATGCGCGCCGGATCCAAGTATACTTGGATCCGGACTCATGGACATCTCTAGTCAGAACCTGGGCAATGCGGAAGGTGACACCTAATAATGAATGCCAACATGTTCGAGGGGTTTTTAACACTATGCATTTACTTCCAGTGGAAAGGAACTTACCTTTGTGTTGAAGTTATGTTATTCTCGAAAATCCTTGTTATCATCAAAACATGTGGATTTATTGGGCTTTTAAGACTGTAATAGTCAGAGGCCTATGTTAAAGATATAAATGAGTGAATATAGGCTTAACTAGTACTGGAAACAAACTGCCGGAGCTCAGAGGCTACCAGGCAACGGAGATAAAGAGACTGTAAAGACTGTGGTTTCTTGAGAGAAAGTATATTTAAAGAATTCAACTAGAAGTTTGGTTCAGACAACGATATAGTGTCCGAGGAGAAAAACTTACAAGTTATTTACCACTCCAACGATGCTAACAGGGAGGATTGACACATTGCACACTCCATCCCTGTACATTCACAACAACCGATGCTCACTGCCAAAGGCATAGTGGATTAACGCCCGCTTGTCTGACAATGTTCAAGGGAAAGTTGATGTACGCCTTCTGCCATTTCTGAGTCCTCTCTGGACTTCAAAAGGTGGACCAAGCTGTCTGTGACTTTCTGAGCTTGGAGAGCGTGAGCGTAGAAGACCTGGGTCTTGCTCAGGTTCCCAAGATACTTGTTCCTATGAATATTCAAGAGAACAATGAGATTGTTATTGGTCATCAAGGCAAAGTTGAGTTCGCCAAATTGGCCAGTCAAAGAAGCAAGGAATTGCTTGGCCACAATGCATTTGCGTCGCGCGCAGGAGACTACATGCGACCAATGTAAGTTGGATTCGTTAAAACATGTTAAAATACTCACCAGCATCCTCGGGAGAACTATCAATGAGTTCAGTGTCGAAGTGCATGCACTTTCCGTATTCATTGACAAGACTGGCCGCTTCATTGACAACAGGGACTTCCTCGACTTTCCTCTTAAGCGATGAAGTACTCACTTCACCGGAAGCCTGCAAGGAGATGTCAGTCAATGGTTTACAGGGCCCAAGGGAAAGATCTAAGTACCTTGGCCTTCGAGGACATCCTAGACTCTTGGGTCTTCTTCCTTGAAGCCTGAGCGCGAGCCAGCGCATCAGTAAGTTCCGGAGGATCCTGGAACTCTTTAGTCAGTACAACCGCTCATTGATTCCAAGCCCAAGAGCCAAATGGTCCTTTTGGGAGAGGCAAGCCCGAGCGTGAATGGTAACACTATGGCTACTTCAGCACAGTTATTGTGGGATCCATACAGGCTCATGCTTCATGGATTCTATAATCTATGTTAAGAAATGAGAACTTACAAATGCCATCTGCATAGCGGGGTGATCTTCCTCCATGGGTTTGTACTTGTCATCAATGAGGATGGTACCTTTAGAGCTACTAGAGCTTTTAGTCAACTTCGAGGGTTCTTTGGACTCCTTGGAGAACGAGATGGCAGAGAGAGTGGCGGATTTGGCTGCATAATCTGTAGTCTTGGCATTGTTGGCAGCACTGGATGCCCCTACATCACATTTAGATGGAAGACAGTAGTCCAGAATGGTAGTATAGTGAGTAGGCTTACCGCGGGTAGTGGTGAAAGGGCCCAGCCCTTAATACCAGCAACTCCTGAGGAAACCTTCTTCAACACTCCCTGGATCGGTTTCTCTAAGTGTTTGTTCTCAGTCACTGATCAGGAAAAAGTCCCTATGGCCCAGGCAACCATAGATTGGCCCCAGATGGCCTTAGTGTAACCAGGGCCCTGTTATGACTTGATCAATAGTCTCGTCCAAACCTTCACAGTACGTAACTCGTTGGTAACAATGATAAGAGAAATTAATGGAGATTATAGAGCAAGCCTTTCCGTTCGATGAAACCGCTAGGCAAAAAATATATACTCAAACAAATAGGCTCAAGTAAAGTTAGTAACTAGTTTGTAATACAAAACTCACAGAAGTTATTATTTGGAGATAGCTTGACAAATAATAATAAGATTACCCTTGGAGATGGCTCAATGTTATGACTCGATCAATAGTCTCGTCCAAACCTTCACAGTACGTAAACTCGGCAGTAAAAATGATAAGAGAAATTAATGAGATTATAGAGCAAGCCTTTTCGTTCATTGAAACCGCTAGGCAAAAAATATATACTCAAACAACTAGGCTCAAGTACAGTGAGTAACTAGTTTGTAATACAAAACTCACAGAAGTTATTATTTGGAGATAGCTCGACAAATAATAATAAGATTACCCTCGGAGATGGCTCGACAAGCAGTAATATGAATCAGAACTAATACTCGGAGTTGGCTCGACAAGTAGTAGTGAGTGTGGTGTCTAATACTCAGAGATAGCTCAACAAGTAGTAGTGAGTGTGATGTCTAATACTCGGAGATAGCTCAACAAGTAATAGGAAGTTGCAACTCGGAGATAGCTCAACAAGTGGCAATTAAAGAAGTATTCACTAGGAGATAGCTCAACAGGTGAATGTTAGTGGATACAACTCGGAGTTAGCTCAACAAGATGTATAAATGTGTATTGTAGCTTGGAGATAGCTCAACAAGATACAATGAGTTTGGTCTGGTGATTCACACAAGTGATAACAGCAAACAAGTGGGGGTTTGGATTTAAGAAAAATAATACGTCTAACGTACATTGGTAAATCTAGACTACTTATATACTGTGCAATGTGTACTAGTTAGGAGATGCTGCGGAATGACTAGATTTGAGTCATAACTGCGGAAATACTGCGGATGAGTCAGTCTGACTATGTAATGCTGTGCAATGACTAATATTGAGTCATGTATGTGGAACCGTAGTTGACTCAGATATCTGGCTGTGCAATGACTGATATTGAGTCATTGATGTAAAGAGGCTATGCAATGATGTCATAGCTGTGGAGCAGTGATGTGATATCATAACTGCGGAGCAATGGAATGACATCATGATTGTGGAGTAGCAAGATGACATCATAGTTGTGGAGCTAGAATGATGTCATGACTGTGCAGACTGTGCAGTGACTGTTAAAGATCATTCTGGTGTTCTGGAAGAATGTGTGCAGCATTAACCCAAATGGTGTTGAATAACTAATGAATGTAAAATGTTAAGTAGAAGTATTAATGATAGTGTTCATAGTTGGTTACAGAAGAAAAAAGATTGGGTGTATAGGATTTAGATCCGGGTCATAACACTCAACAAGCAGTAATATGAATTGGAACTAATACTTGGAGATGGCTCGACAAGTAGTAGTGAGTGTGGTGTCTAATACTCAGAGATAGCTCAACAAGTAGTAGTCAGTGTGATGTCTAATACTCAGAGATAGCTCAACAAGTAATAGGAAGTTGCAACTCGGAGATAGCTCAACAAGTGGCAATTAAAGAAGTATTCACTAGGAGATAGCTCAACAGGTGAATGTTAGTGGATACAACTTGGAGTTAGCTCAACAAGATGTATAAATGTGTATTGTAGCTTGGAGATAGCTCAACAAGATACAATGAAGTTGGTCTGGTGATTCACACAAGTGGGGGTTTTGGATTTAAGAAAATAATACATCTACCATACATTGGTAAATCTAGCCTTCTTATATACTGTTTAATATGTACTACTAGTTAGGAAATGCTGCGGAATGACTAGATTTGAGTCATAACTGCGGAAATGCTGCAGATTGATCAGCCTGACTGCGGATGCTGTGCAATGACTGATGGTGAATCATTTAAGCAGAACCGTGATTGACTGATGTTGAGTCATTCAGTGGAACCGGAATTGAGTAATAATGAGTCAATACTGTGTATAAGGGTCTGTGCGGCATTATTCTCAAGCAGTGTGAAGAGAAAATAAGTAATGAATGTGTGTAATAAGTGTGAAGTAGGGATGTTAATGATAGTGGCCATAGTTGGTTAATAGAAGAAAAAGGTGGGTGCATAGGATGTGGATGTGGGTCATAACAGGCCCTGGTGCACCCCGGGACCACAGGTGCTTCCAGGGTGCCAGGATCTACCCCCCAAATCCTAGGGAGCCTTAGATTAGATTGGAGATCCATGAATGTCCCTGAATGCCCCTGAGCTTTCCTGGGGCTCCCTGAGGCTCCCTGAGGTTCCCTGGGGCTCCCTGGGGTCTTGCCCAGAACTTCTGAAAGCAAAAAGCACCAGTTCAGAAATCTGTATTATTGGACTGTTCAATACATGTTATCAATGAGAAGCAGAAAATCATTTGTATATGGATTTAGCAACATATTACATATTACACTACTAACTTTAATGTACAGTAATCAACTGCAAGGGAAGGAGGGGGATGGTGACCCGAAACATATGGAACATAGAGACGACTGATAGACCATTCTGAACGATTCTAAACATGCCCTGGATCGTCAAAATTGAGTAAGAACTGATGGAGATATGAATAAAACTCACTTTTGGGCCTGTGAGCAGGAGGAGGTAATTAACATGGGGAATAATGACTAGAAACTTACGAAAGCATAGAGACTCCTAGACGATTCTAAACGCGCCCTAAACGGAAAAATCGAGTCAGAAATGATGGAAATATGAGTAAAACTCACTTTAGGGCTTGGGTGAGGAGGAGGAGGTAGTAACAAAAATACAAAATGATGCCCTGAAACTTACGAAGCATGGATACACCATCGACATTCTAAACGCGACCTAAAACGGAAAAATTGAGTCAGAAATGATGGAGATATGAGCAAAACTCACTTTAGGGCTTGGGTGAGGAGGAGGAGGTAGTAACAAAAATACAAAATGATGCCCTAAAATTATATAGTATAGAGACGACTCATAAACAATTCTGAACGCGTCCTATACATCAAAATTGAGCAAAAACTGGTGGAGATATGAATGAAACTTATTTTTGAGTCTGGGGTAAAGGGAGGAGATGGCGAAAATGAGCCGAAAATGAGCCTTGTATTTATG